>REGO01000774.1:550592-564829 GCA_010120015.1 Rhombomys opimus
AAGTAGAGACCTCTAGTGAAGTAAATGACCAGAGAACAATGATTAATTCCTATATTTCATATCTGTTAGCTATTCTTTTAAAATTGGATCACAGCACTCCTCTTCAGAAGGAAGCATATTTTCTCCAATACTGCCATATCTTTTTATAAACATTGATTTCTTACCATTTCTGTAAATTGCCTGGAAGCAGCTTATACTTGTATAGCTCTGGGCTACATATGTTTCTCATTATTGAATTGTACCCTGTATATGACTTATTCTGATAAGACTAAATTGAATTAATTTGATAAAAAAACATATCTTTTGCTGAAAATAATCACTACTCATAGACCACTCTAGTGCCCCACACCAAATGCAAACTGAAAAAACTCATGAATGCTGTATGAGGGAATGTAGATGAAAACATTCTTCACAATATTAACATGACTGATAAAAAGAAAGATTAGCTCTTCACTGTATTGGCATGTGTTGCTTTTTCTCCATGGCTGTTGATACTCTTCTACAGGCACATTTATAAGGCCACACAAATTAGAATTGGACAGAATATGGGTTCTTGGTTTTGGCTATAACACCATTAGCATACTCAGTCTCACCAATCATGCACCTATTAGTTAGACATGCTTGACATTTTTGGACATTGGTCATCTTATACTGGTTAAACAAGGCTAATAACAAAGCATATTATTTATGCCTCTTCTATCTGCCATAGTACTAACTTAAATGGCTGTGTTGAGGACTAAAGAAACTTTGTCACAATAAAAACAACTAAAAATATGTCCTTTTATGCATCCCCCGTCATGTAATAACACACACACACACACAAAAAAAAGAAATTATTTTCTGAAATCTCAGAGTCAGCACACTCTAGACAGGTTGAAAACAAATAGAATTGGAAAAATCAAACTGGGTATGATGGTATACACCTTTAATCCCAGTGTGTCGGATACAGACACATCTGTAAATTCAAGGCCAGCCTGGTTTATATATTGAACTCCAGAGACCCTTTCCCAAAGAAGAAAGAAAGAAAGAAAGAAAGAAAGAAAGAAAGAAAGAAAGAAAGAAAGAAAGAAAGAAAGAAAGAAAGAAAGAAAGGAGAAAAGAAAAATAAAAAAGGGAGTCTGGAGTTTGAATTCACACTTAGTCCTTTTCCTAATATAACACGTTTTGTGGTCTGTGAGAACTCTCAAGACAACACAATTTATAATGGCTATCATTGTTCTGAGTTTAGTCCTGAGATATCTGTCCTAAAAGAAGAAATTATCAATGTCCAGAATGTATTTTTATTTACTATTCAGTACTGTAGCAATTTTATGTATAGCCTACATAAGTGCCATAAATTTGCTATATGTATACATATATTCACAAAGAATCATGTGTACTCTATGTCTACATAAGTAAAATCTAAATCCTTTATCCATTTGTTTACTTATTTGAAAAATCGCCACAAATATCCCTTGGCAAAATGCCTCTTTATTCTAGTAATTAGAATCCATTGGTAGCTCTCTGAGTTATATTTCTGGATGTCTGGTCATCTTGCTTTCTTTAATCTGACAATAATCTGAATAATGCTTTGATACACTGCCATCCAAAATGAGATTGAGACAAGATGGTGAATGCCTGTAAGAGAATGTAATTAGTTATTATCACAATGAGAAATTGATTCAGTGTAATCTGGGAAAATTTAAAACTATAACATACTGTGCTAGCAGTAGATCATAGTGCTATGTTGCTGAAGATGAACTATTGATATTTTTAGGATTGATATTTTTATTTTATGTTTTTGAACTGGCTTTCTGACTTTCCTATCCATACAGAGGATTTAAGTTCTGCTGTTTCACTAACTGTAGACTATGGTGGGAAAACTGTAATATTTTGAATGTATCAGCTCAATTCCAACCTTTTTTATCAGTTTGTACCTGATAATGAAATATATATCCCACAAAGATATAGGGCTTTAAATAATGTAATTAATCTGTGAAATGTGAGTGTACACATGCCCTGTGTGACGGTTAAAGCTGGTTCTCAATTTGAATGGATTTAGAATCACCATGGATACAAATCTTTGAACATCTCTGTGAGGGGTTATCTAGATTAGAATAATTGAAGTGAGAAGAACCACTTTAAAGTGCGTCGCACCAGTCCCCCAGTGGATAAAAAAACAAGAGCTAGCTGAGCACCAGCATTCATGACTTCCTGCTTTCTGACAGTAGACGGAATAGAAACACCTGCCTAGGATAGGCTGCCACAGCTTCTCTGCCATGGACTGTGTTCTTCAACAGTAAGTATATTAACCCTTACTTCCCTGTGTTGCTTTGTGAGGTATTTTGTCACAGCGTGTCAAGTAATTAATACATAAAATTGGCTCTGAGAAGTAAAACCATTGCTGTGATGAACATGATATTGTGGTTATTAGCCCTTTGGACCTGGTTTACCAGAATAATAAGAAATACCTCACCCTTGGGCACAGAAAAGCCCTTGAATATTGTAAGTAGAACTATATGGACAATATGCGGCCAAACATGGACAGTGGAGATTTACCTTACGAGATTTCAGTGGGAGCAGAACCTCTGTCATGGGCAAGAGGTAATCTGTGTGCTATTTTGGCAAATGGATATAGGGACATTCTGACGCTGCCCTGAAGACTTGTGGAAGATTGAATTGATGGTAATCGACTGATTTGTTTGGCAGAATAACAGGAATATTGCCTATTTTTCTCATCACGGGACATAGTGAGAAAGTTTAAAAAGTAGATCAGAAACCATCACAAAAATGACATACTCTGAGAGAACAATTGAAGAACATCTGTAATTTATAGGAGATTAGTATCCTTAAAGAAAAACATGAAGCCCTTTACTAGGATGAAAGGAAAGTTGCTCCAAAGGCAAGACCTTATCTATCTAAGTCTCCACTCTTTGAAAATGCAAATTTATTTGAAAGGGGGATTCTTATAATAAGAATGCCACTAAAAGAGATCCCTGTTCAAAGGAATCACCCGCGGAACTGTTTCTCCAGGTCAGTACACAAAAGTCAATGCAACTGTGGTCCTAAGGAGCCTGACATCAATCTGTACTGGCAGCAAAATTTGATGAAATTGTCGACATGATAATCATTTAGTAAGCATGAGAAAAGCAGGACTGCAGGCTTCGTGGAGTCTTGAACCATTGATCCTAAGAACCATTGAGGAGGCAGTATGTGTTCGGGTTGTAGTGTCCTGAAAGAGTCCCTGAGAGTCTGCCCTGTGAGGCTGGAAAAGTGAAACCATAATTTGTGGTAAAGAGCTGTTATGCTAGAGAAGGCAAAACAATGCACTGAGGAAACCTGCAGCAGAGCTGTCTCAAGAGAGAACCTATGTGTGTTTCAAGTAGCAGAGCTGCAGGGTGAGGCTACCAAACTCTTTGGGGGTCACTAATATTACATGAAAAATGGATAATATAGAATCCATATATCTACACTATAATTCTAGTGCATTTTCTACTATAATAAAATAATAACTAAATTTTGTTATTTTTAGATATTATATTGAGCATCCAAGAGTACGAAAACAGAAGTCTAACCATCAAAAATTAATGTCTGGCAAAAGAAGACTCAATCTGTTCCTTTTGAGATAATTATTAAGATTTGGATGAGCTGGAACTGGGAAAGGCAGGCCTTCTGGGCAAGCAACAGATTACCCGGAGAGAAAAGCTATATAGAAATTATCACCATAGGGCCAATGGAGATGGAGAAAAAAAATAGAAATGAAATTTGATTAAGCAACTGCTTAAATTTCAGTAGCCTGACTATTCTTTTGTCTTAGTTGGGTTTACTATAGCTGTAATGAAACGTCACGCACGATGAAGAACCAATTTGGGGAGGGAAGGGTTTATTTCACTTTTGCTTCCACTTCACTGTTCAACATCAAAGGAAGACGGGACATGAACTCAGACAGGGCAGTGTTGCAGTATGTTTGACCCCACTGTTAACCTTGAGATTGTGATCTGTAAAACCCTGCTTCTTGTTTGGTATGCTTGAGCCCTGACACACACCTAACACAAGAACTTCCTGTTCATTATAAGCAGGTGATTATGGTGTGGTTCAGCCAGTCCTAACATGTACCTTTAATCCAAGAGCTTTCAGTACACAGGATTTAATTAAGCTAACCCTAGAAAAGAAGTGGAGCAAGAAACCAGCTGACAGGGATTAAAGAGCAGAAGGGACATTGAGTTGAGGGATGTGAAAGTCAGCATGTAGAAGTAGAAGGGACTTTAGCTCTCTAGCTCCTTAGCTTTAGTTCTCTGGCTTTTTGGGATTTTTGAGTTAGCAAACCTTTGTCTTTGGTTTTGTTTGTTTGCTTGTTTGGTTTTTTAGGACTTTTGCTCCTGGACTGTCAGCTGAGCTAGTGAGCCTTTTGGGCTTTTTCTATCCTGGTGTAAACTGCGAGGGAAGGTCATCTGGGTACTTTGTCTGCCTCTCTGAGCTAGTGGGTTTTTACCCCATCATCTGGTTCCTGAGTCTTGCTAAAATAGAGCTGTTGGATTTTCATTATTTTACAACAAGGCAGCAAGCTGGAGGCAGGAGCTGATGTACAGCCAGGAGGAGTGCTGCGTACTGGGTTGGTCAACATGCCTTTGCTCGTCTGCTTTTTCTTTAGAAAACTCCAGGACCATCCATAGCACCACTCAAATGGGCTGGGCCCTCTTCCATAAACAATTAATTAAGAAAATACCCTACAGGCTCACCTACAGCCCAACATTACGAAAGCATTTTTCCAGTTAAGGCTCCCCCTTTCCTTAGGACTCCAGCTTGTGACGACTTGGCCTAACTAACTAGCACAGCTTTAAATGTTTAGTTTCATTTTGTTTTATGAACTTAATTAAGACCAACACAAAACAAATGACCTGATAAACTTCAAATTGAAGATCATGTCAATATGTCCTCACCAATGTATTGTTTCCTCCAATCTAGAAAAAGTCATATATTTGTATTTTATTGTGATTGTATTATATGTCTCTGGATATGGTTACCACTTCAGGTAATTATTCCTATATTATCATTGTAACAACACAGTGAAGTAGATGAATCATATCAATATTTAGATGACAAAACTAAAACAGAGGTAGTGCAACCACTCTGACAGAATTCATTTTTGTATCAGCAGAATTTAACACAAAATTTGATGCACTTGACCAAATTTAGAATCTTAGGATTTATATTCTTAATTCAGAAACTTTAATCAGAAGAATCCTAACATTCATAACGCTTTTATTCCATTGAGATCATGATCATAAGGTCTTACAGCCGGCTTGCAAGGATACGTGGAAAGCATTAATCATCATTAGTATCAGTGACTGTTAAGGGAACCCTGGGACCAGTCATGTTTTCCCCCAAACATTGCATATACATTTGTCATTGCTAAAGAATACCTATCATATAACTTTAGGTACTAGGAAAAGTTTTTATAAAAAGATATTGGAAAGAGTGTTTTTTTTTTCTGTTCTATAAATGTACATAGCTTTCTGATGTCTTTTTACTGGAAGCAATTCTCATGTTATACATGATATATAATGATGACAATGGTTTGAAATTACAATAGCACTGTCATTTCACACTCTAAGTAGAACTGTTTAAAGTAAGTTTGAAACTATAGAATTTCATATCATTCAAACAGCATAGCATTTATCTAATTTGATCGGTTGCTCTACTTATATAGATTGTGTAAAAATAAGTACATTTGCATTAACTTTGGCAGGTTTGTTGCCTTCCTAAGATAAAAGTAAAACCTTGCAGTATCTATTTTTAAAGGTTTGTCCATGTGTTTATATTACCACTCATTTTCAACATTTACTGCAACATAATAGTGACCGTTTCTCACAAGGAATTTCATTTAAATGCTGATATGTTTGGTTATTTTATAAATGAACAATTTTTTTTCTATTGGGATATGGCTATAAACTTATGAAACTTAAAAGCAATTGGTAGCTTACAGCTGTCACTGAAATATAGATAGTTTGTGGAGTTCTTCATGTTTATTTCCTTATTCACATTTGGAAAGATGATTTGTGTTTACCAATACCTATTTTCAATATTTTCTCTTTGACCTAAAATGTCGGCTGAAATTTTAATGTATGCAGTACTGAAAGTCAAGTAAGCTCACTTATTATATGCATTTTATACTGTGTCAAATGGGTAAGATTTAATAAGAATAAATTCTGAGCATAAGTTAATTACAAATTAATTTAAAAGTATCTTTAGATTTTTACCAAAATAATCAGCCATCCTTATAGTTCTGAGCAATTTTCTTAGGACGCTATTTTACCTTAACTGTGAGAAATATCATAACTAAGTATTTGACATTGATATCTTATTCTTAACTGCATCTCAAGGGTCATACAAATTGCACTAGTTTTTCCAATAATGCCAGCTTTCTATTCCAAGATTTCATATAAAATACCAAAATGCATGCAGTAACCATATCTTCTGTGTCCTCTTGTCTATATCAGATCCTCATTCTTTTCTTAAGAATCATATATACATATTATAGAATAAAATATATATTAATAAAACCTGCAAGGTACCTTTATAAAATCATACATGCATAGTGAAACAGAGTAGTTACATGGAAATTAATCCATGCACTTTTAGCTAATTGGTTTTTAACCAAACCATCAAAATCTTAAATCAGAGAAAGGAAAGTTTCTTCTGTAATGTTGGGAAAATGGGAATATCCACTTGCAAGGAGTTGAATATGTATCCCTAATATCACTATACACAGAAATAAAAATGTGAATGTAAGGGAGATAAAGGAGATATTTTGGAACATTGGCCTTAGCAAAGAATTTTTGTACATAATTTCCAAATACAAGTAGTAAAAGCAGGATGCGTGATACCCTGAAGCATATACAAAGCAACAGCAGCAACTGACAAGATCAAATATTAAGGCAAAATATTTAGAACTCTTTAAGATTCTTTGTTAACAGTACTTACTAACTTTGTTTTTGAAGGCAATTGGACAAGTCAAATAAGCGTATTTCTTCTAACAGTGATTAATTTACTGAATTATCTAAAGGATTACACCTAAAAGTTTTAAAATATTAAAACTTTTAATATGCTAAGCTGAGGTTCAAAATCATTAATGAGAACCAATGTAACTGTCTGACTCAGAATTCAGAAAGCAAGGAAACTGAACCAGCAAGACAAATGTATAAGTCAAAGAACCGATATTACTGAGAAGAAAAATAATGGAATAAAAGGGGAAGAGATTTAGCCTAAGGGAGATTACAATTTTACAGTAAATCCTGTTCTCTCTCTTTCTTTCTCTCTCTCTCTTTGTCTCTCTTTCTCTCTGTCTCTCTCTTCATCAAAATAAATCTAAAGAAGTCCAGAAAGGATAAAGTCTTAAACGCTTTTATAATAAATGATCCCTGTTAATTATAAAAAAAAAAAACAGACAAACTCTCTCTTTGAGCTTTTTGTCTTGAAAGAAGGAAAATTATTACTAATTTAGAATCTAACAGGTAAGCTGAAGTGACTCCAAATGGAGAGAATTTTAATTATCATGTTGTCTTTTTTTCTTCCATTTTAGAGATGATGAAGGGGATGTTCCAGAATTGTTAATGACTTTTCTAAAACACAACGATACTTAACTATAACACATCAGCAAGCACCGGCTTCCTTACTCATTCACTCCAATCAAGACTTCACATGGTAACTTTTCAAAGCATAGAGTGAGGAGAAAATAAACTGTTCAGGGTTTAATGATAACAATATTCAAGTATGTGTGGCGATAGAGAATTAAGTGCCTGTACAAAAAAAAAAAAAAAAAAAAAAAAAAAAAAGAGCTTCCAACCACAGAGAGACAATAGCAGTTGACACTGCTATGCAACAAAAGGAAACACTGCAGCTTGCGTGATGCAATCCACTTGTGGTCCTATAACTGGTGTTAATGAACATGAGATTCTAACAGCTGCAAAACCATCTTGGCTTTAACTGTGTGAGGTGAAAGAAAAGCAGCTGTTTGTCACGTCCTGTCAGAGGTCAATTTTTGTGAAATGTTTCCAATTTATTTGATCATAGCTAGTTGTTATTTAAATTATAGAATATATGTATACATATGTGTGTATGTTGTGTGATGAATCCAATATGAAAAGACAGAGTAAAATTATCTAAAAGAATGCTGTATGTGTTACAGCTATAGTCTTAAAATCTGAACAGAGGCCAGGTCTCTCTTTATTACCACCAAATGCTTGGACTGGTGAGAAAGAGATAGAAAATGAATCTTTAATGACTCCTAAATCTGATTAACAAAGAGTGAAGCAGCCCTCTATTAACTGGAAAACAATAGAATGGAGGGCTAAATCCTGTTGTAACCATAAGGAACTGGCATTTTCTAATATAATCCAGAAGGAAAGTTAAATACTATCTGATATTAATCTGGTGATAGATGCAGTTTAGACTAAGGATAAATTCTCCATGTATAAAGACAGGGATCTGTAAAAGGAAATGATAAAATTTGCAGGCAAATGGTGGGATCTAGAAAAGATCATCCTGAGTGAGATATCCTAGAAGCAGAAAGACACACATGGTAACTGCTCACCTATAAGTGGATACTAGACATGTAATATAGGATAAACGTACTAAAATCTGTACACCTAAAGAAGATAAACAAGAAAGAGGACACTGGGTAAGATGATCAATCCTCATTCAGAAAGGCAAATGGGATGGACATCAGAAGAGGGAGAAAAGAGGAAACAGGACAGGAGCCTACCACAGAGGGCCTCTGAAAGACTCTACCCAGCAGGGTATCAAAGCAGATGCTGAGACTCATAGCCAAACTTTCAGCAGAGTGCAGGGAATCTTATGAAAGAAGGGGTTGGGGAGAGAAAGACCTGGAGGGGACAGGAGCTCCACAAGGAGAGCAAAAGAACCAAATAATCTGGACACAGGGGTCTTTTCTGAGACTGATTCTCCAACTAAGGACTATTCAAGGATATAACCTAGAAACCCTGCTCAGATATAGCCCATGGCACCTCAGTGTTCAAGTGGGTTCCATAGTAAGGGGAACAGGAACTGTCTCTGACATAAACTCAGTGGCTGGCTCTTTGATCATCTCCCCCTGAGAGGGGAGCAGCCTTACTAGGCCACAGAGGAAGACAATGCAGCCAGGCCTGGTGAGATCTGACTAGGGTCAGATGAAAAGTTAGGAGGACCTCCTCTATCAGTGGACTGGGAGAGGGGCAAGGGAGAGAAGATGAGGGATGGAGGGTGGGATTGGGAAGCGATGAGGGAGGGGGCTACAGATGGGATACAAAGTGAATAAATTTTAATTAATAGAAAACAAATTAATAAAAAAGTTTAAAAATCTTTTTGCCTAACAAAAAAGGGGATCTGTACATTTTATATGTCTCTTTCATTTGTTACATATATACATTTATGTACAATTACGTATGATTATCTGTCATTTTTATTCTCAATGAGCTGTGAGCAGTAAAGTTTGGCAAGGAGTTTAAAACATCCATTTGACATCATTTTACCTTAAAAACATGCCAAAATATGTGCTCAAGTAGTTGAAACAATAGTCCTCCAAAAGCAATGAACATGTAATGATCCAGGTCATGATTCTCTGAGTCTTTATTGTAGCAAATATCTCCTAAACGTTTGAACACTAATAAACAGCACTAAGCAGAAGACAAACTCCATAGGTTGCAGTAATAATAACAATTTTTATCCTAAAAGTCATGCTTTGTAAGAATAAGTAAAGTTTAAGTTTGCCATGATTTCTTCATACTATCTCTTTCAGAATAAGAAACCTACATAAATTATCTGATATTTTTATTGCCATATATGTCTACTCTTACTCATTGTAAATGTGATAATTTATTTCTATCAGTAAAAAATATATAGTTTAATAATCTAACACTACTTATTTCACTATTCAAATCATTCCAACTAGTGGAAATATAAACTTTGGCCCATATTTGTTGTGGGTTTATAAGTAAGTTCTTTATTTTCTGCTACTATCATATTAGCCACATCAAACATAGGTAATGTTAAGGAGCCAAGTAACTCTCCTTTATGACATTTGGTTGCAGTATTAGTTCACTGAGCAATCATACTCTGATTGGTAGGTATCTTTATTACTATTGGAGTGCTGCTATTTGCAACTGCTGTAACAAAAATCTATAAATATTTATAATTTATTAAATAATGCTAGTAATAGTTCAAGTATTTATATTAACAGCCATATTTTGTCTATGATAATTAACATATTTCATCATTTACTTAGAGCAAGCTAAACTTGATTTCATATTGATGGAATACTACTCAGCAATTAAAAATGAGGAAATCATGAAATTTGCAGGCAAATGGTGGGATCTAGAAAAGATCATCCTGAGTGAGGTATCCCAGGAGCAGAAAGACATACATGGTATATACTCACTTATATAGACCTACTAAAATCTGTACACCTAAAGAAGCTAAACAAGAAGAGGTTCCGGGGTAAGATGATCAATCCTCACTTAGAAAGACAAGTGGGATGGACATTGGAAATAGGAGAAAACAAGAAAATGGACAGGAGCCTACCACTGAGGGCCTCTGAAAGACTCTACCTAGCAGTGTATCAAAGCAGATGCTGAGATTATAACCAAACTTTGGCCAGAGTGCAGGGAATTCTATGAAAGAAGAGGGAGTTGATATGACTTGGAGAGAACAGAAGTGCCACAAGGACCAAATATATCTGGGCACAGGGGTCTTTTCTGAGACTGATTTTCCAACCAAGGACCATGCATGGATATAACCTAGAACCCCTGCTCAGACATAGCCCATGGTAGCTCAGCATCCAAGTCTGTTACCCTAGTAAGGGGAAAGGGGCTGTCTCTGACATGAACTCAGTGGCTGGCTCTTTGACCCTCCCCATCCCCCGCCCAGGGAGAAGCAGCCTTACCAGGCCACAGAGGAGAACATTGCAGCCAGTCCTTTTGAGACCTGATAAACTAGGGTCAGATAGAAGGGGAGGAGTTTCTCGCTTATCCGTGGACATGGAGAGGGGCATGGGAGGAGATGATGGCGGGAGGGTAGAAGTGAGAAGGAATGAGAGAGGGGGCTACAGCTGGGATACAAAGTAAATAACCTGTAATTAATATAAACAAATAAAAATTATATAAAAATACAGTTAAATTGTGGTTCCTTCTTCAAGGAAACTTGAATCTATATCTTTTTAATTTGCTAGCTTTGGGCTTTTCTTTCTGTTCAGTGTCATTATACTTATAGTTTTAATAAAATCTTAACAACCTTATATGCCATTATAGTACTCTGAAGAATAGTTTCTTTTTATTTTATTTTTTTACAATTTATTCACTTTCAATCTCAGTTGTAGTCCCCTCCTTCATTTCCACCCCTCCCATCCTCCCTCCCGCTCCCTCCCTTATCCCTCTCCCCTAGTGCACTTATAGAGGAAGTCCTCCTCCTCTACTGTCAGACCCAAGCCAATGAGGTCCCATCAGGACTTCCTGGACCCTCTTCCTCTGTGGGCTGGCTAGGTCACCCCAGCAGGGAACAGGCAACAGCCTCTGAGTTCAGGCCAGAGACTGTATCTTCTCCCCTTTTATGGGGATTGGACATGGTGACTGAGCTGTCTATGCATTATGTCTGAGCAGGGGGTCTAGGTCCTGCATATGAATGAGGACCTTTCATTGATGCATCAGTTTCTGCAGTACCCCCTGCACCTGCTTTTTTTTTTTTTTTTTGCTTTGTTGGCTGTGTGGCTCCTGTCCTCTCCCAGTCCTTTTATATCCCCCTTAATCCATAAGACTGTCTCTTCTCCTTTAATTAGGGTACCCACGTGGAGACTGAGCTTTCTGTGGGATACAACTGAACAATGTATACTTTCTATATTCAATGTATTCTTCCCTCTTCCCGTAGCTCCTGCTACGTGAGATAAGTGGATCATGCATAGACTTTGAGTTTTTATGTTTTAGAATCACAGAATAAGTCTTTTTGTTTTGCTTTTTATTTTTTTCGCCACAGACTACTTTGTCTAACTCATATTTTCATTCAAAGAACTTTCATGTATTTTAATGGCTTGATGGGTATCTTAGCTAGTTTTTATATCAACTTGGCACAAGTTAGAGTAATCTGAGAAGATAGAATCTCAAGTGAGAAAATGTCTCCCAAGGTTCAGGCTGTAGGAAGACCTATAGAGTATTTTCTTAATTAGTGATCGTTGTGTGTGTGCAGGGGTGGGAGGTGGGGGGAGAAGTGTCCGTCTCACTGTGATGGCCCTGGTTTCTGTACGAAAGCAGGATAAGCAAGCAAGGAGATGCAAAACAGTAACCAGCACTCCTCCATGGCTTGTGCATTTCCCCTTCTTGATATTCCTCTCCGGTTTGAGTTCTTTTCCTCACTGTCTTGAATGAAAAAATATGAAATAAAAATATGAGCAAAGTTAACCCTTTTCTCCAAAAGCTGCTTATGGTTATGGTGTCTGATCACAACAATCGTAAATCTAATATGATGACTTATTGTAAATATTGCTTATTAATATTGCTTCTTTAATTCAGAGACATTAACATTAGCTTTGTTACAAATGTACCCATGTTTGCATGGATATTAACTATTTTCATATTTTAACCATTTAAGTGCATTTTAATAATATTGTGTTATTAATATAACACATAATACTTCAATTAAAAATGATATTTGATGATTCTTCAATTTTGAATATCTTTGCATCTGAATATCTTTGCAGTAAATAGTCGGAACATATTATTTGAACATATCTTAGTTGTATGATTTTATTATTCTTTCTAGGTCTTAAGAATTACTTGTATTTTTACTAATATGTCCTTGCAAATAAGTGTTTAATGAGTAATTTCTCCCACCATGTGGCTTTTTCTTTGATTTTTCTTAGCAAAGCTTTTCACAGAGAATATTTTTAGCTTTAGAGAAGTCTCACTTTTCAATAATGACAGAGGTCACTATGACTCTCTATTCGCATGGAAGAGGAGTTAGATTTCCTTCACGGAAAAGCTGTTAAGGTAGCTGCTGACTTTTGTTCCCTTCATATTCTTCTTTCTGTGATGTCAGCACCAAAGACTTACAAGTCCATCACATGCCGAGTTGCACAGAAGAAAATTTTAATTGTTTGTTTCAAAAACTGAATGCAGAAAAACTCTTAACTATTTAGGGAGATAGGTAGTGTTAACAAATTCAGTAGTACATTTTGGGTTTTTGATGTTTTTTAAGAAAATTAGATTCTGATAACAAGTTATATATTCCTAGAAAGAATATAACATTTTAAAATATTTTCAACTTAGAAAATGGCAGAGGTGAAAGATAGATTAATAACTCCATAAAAGCTACCACTGTGGACATTCTGATCTGCTTTATGCATCACTTAGCTACATAATGCACATTATACTGAATTTTTACCATAAACCGTTTGCTAATATAATGTTTACTTGTGTGTTAAATTATGCAACATCCTGGTGTATCATTTACCCATGATATTTTCCTTTTATGTGCACATGTTGATATGGAAAAACTATTTATGTTTGCATTCACAGGTTAGATCTTCACAAAGCCACTTAAAACTGAAATGAGGTTGTAACAGGGTTGGTCTCAGTGAATCCAAATATTGAGTCAACATTTTATAGTATACTTGAATGTTGAGAATTTAAAGCTCCCACTCTTTGGAGTCCCACAAAAAGAGCAAGCTACAAAACTGCAACGTATTTGCAGAGGGCCAAGTTCAGTCCTATGCAGACTCTATATTGGTAGTTCAGTCTCTGTGAGACGGTAAGGGTCTAGGTGAGTTGATTCTGTGGGTTTCTTGTTGAATCTTGTGACCTGTTTCTTATGGTGTCATGAACCCACTGGCTCCTACAATCCTCTCTTCTTCCACAGGATTCCCCAAGCTCCACCTAATGTTTGGCTGTGGGTCTCTCCATCAGCTGCTGGATGAAGCATAACAATTTGGTTAGATGCCAATCTATGACTATAGCAGAATTATCATTAGGAATCATTTCATTGAGATATATCTATATCATCTATCTATCTATCTATCTATCTATCTATCTATCTATCTATCTAATCTATGTCTATATCATCTATATCTAGCTACATCTATATCTTTATCTATATAATATAGATATAGATAATATCTATAATATATCTATATTATCTAAATATATCTATTTCTATTATATCTATTATCTATCTATATCTATCTCATACATAGATAGAGAGATAGATGATAGAGAGAG
>REGO01000774.1:565574-612869 GCA_010120015.1 Rhombomys opimus
TCCTTAGTTTAGGAAATAGGCTTCCATAGGCTTTCCTTTCTAGTTTTATTATTACTTAATGCTTCCCTACCTCTTTCATTCCCAGTCCCCCCTCTGCTCTGTTTAAAGCTTGCCTCCCAGGCTTTCTTCTTTCTCCTTTCCTATCGTGTGTGGTTATGGCATGCCTACTACCCTTAAGTTCACGCTTATTCATAATGTTCCCAGCATCCAGGACCGCACAGACAATCTAAGTTCAGCATATGACTACAAAGATCTGACACTGTGATCCCCACATGAAAGCAACCATGAGTCAATGGCAGTACTTCTTCACAAGCCCCTTTGTTTGCCCCGAATATTTTCTTCTAAAAAGATCAGCACCTATTTTATATATTGTAAATAATGAAGATTTTTGGATGTATTGAAATTATCGATTGAATGTTTTCACACCATGGCAAGTGTTCTCTTTCTTTTCTCACCCAAACTTAAAATCATTTACTAATTAAAATAATAAGGTTGCATTGTTTCATAATTAGTCTCAAAAAATGACAGAAAATGACAAAATTGTCAGGATGACCACAACTTAATATTCATCAGTTCTGAAATAGTTTTCAACTTCAGAAATATTTAAATGTTGCTTATATGAGTACAAACAAATATTTATTACTCCGATACACACATACATATGTAAATCCATACTACCTTTTCACTTTAATGCAAGAAAACATATGCATTAAATGAAATAAAATGTTGTCAGTCCAATGCATATCCCATTTGTCTTTCTAAGTGAGGACTGATCATCTCACCCTGTGTCCTCTTTCTTTTTTTTCTTCTTTAGGTGTATAGATTTCACTATGTTTATAATATCTTGTAGGTCTATATAAATGAATATATACCATGTGAGTCTTTCTCCTTCTGGGATACTTCTCTCACAATGACCTTTTCTAGATCCCACCATTTGCTGCAAATTTCATGATTTCCTCGTTTTTGATTGCTGAGTAGTATTCCATTGTGTAAAAGTACCACAATTTCTGTATCAATTCCTCCGTTGATGGACATCTGGGTTGTTTCCAAGTTCCAGCTATTACAAATAAAGATGCTACAAACATGATTGAAAAAATGTCCTCCTTGTGTACTCGAGCATCTTTTAGATATATGCCTAGGAGTGGTTGAGCTGGATCTTGAGGAAGCACTATTCCTAATTGTCTGAGAAAGCACCAGATTGACTTCCAAAGTGGTTGTGCAAGTTTACATTCCCACCAGCAATGGAGGAGGGTTCCCCTTTCTCCACAGCCTCTCCAGCATGTGTTGTCTCTTGAGTTTTTGATCTTGGCCATTCTGATGGGTGTAAGGTGCAAATCAGGGTTGTTTTGATTTGCATCTCCCTGATGGCTAAGGATGTTGAGCATCTCTTTAAGTGTTTCTCTGCCATTCGATATTCCTCTACAGAGAATTCTCTGTTTAGCTCTGTAACCCATTTTTTAAATTGGATTACTCCATTTATGGCTTTTTAACTTCTTTAGTTCTTTATATATTCTGGATATCAGCCCTCTGTCAGATATAGAGTTGATGAAGATCCTTTCCCCGTTTTGTTCTGATGACAGTGTCCTTTGCTTTACAGAAGCTTTCAGTTTCATGAGGTCCCATTTATTGATTGTTGCTCTTAAAGCCTGTGCTGTTGGTGTTCTGTTCAGGAAGTTGTCTCCTGTGCCAATGAGTTCTAGGCTGTTCCCCACTTTTTCTTTTAACCGATTTAGAGTAACTGGTTTTATGTTGAGGTCTTTGATCCACTTGGACTTTAGTTTTGTGCAGGGTGATAAATATGGGTCTATTTTCATTTTTCTGCATGTAGACATCCAGTTGGTCCAGCACCATTTGTTGAAGATGCTGTCATTTTTCCATTGAATGTCTTTGGCTTCTTTGTCAAAATCAAGTATTCATAGGTGTGTGGGTTTATTTCTGGGTCTTCTATTCGGTTCCATTGATCCTCCTTACTGTTTCTATGCCAATACCATGCAGTTTTTATTACTATTGCTCTGTAGTACAGCTTGAGATCGGGGATAGAGATACCTCCAGATGATCTGTTGTTGTACAGGATTGTTTTGGAGATTCTGGGTTTTTTGTTTCTCCATATAAAGCTGAGAATCTTTCTTTCAAGGTCTGTAAAGAATTGAGTTGGTATTTTGATGGGAATTGCGTTGAATCTGTAGATTGTTTTTGGCAGGATGGCCATTTTCACAGTGTTAATCCCACCAATCCATGAGCACAGGAGATCTTTGCATCTTCTGATATCTTCTTCAATTTCTTTCTTCAGAGACTTAAAGGTTTTTTGTTTTTTTTTTCAAACAGGTCTTTCATTTGCTTGGTTAGTGTCATCCCATAGTGCTTTATGTTATTAATGGCTATTGTGAAGGGTGTTGTTTCCCTGATTTCTTTTTCGGCCCTGATTCAGGGGCTTCTGATTTTTTTTAGTTGATTTCTATCCTGCCACTTTGCTGAAGGTGTTTATCAGCTGAAGAAGTTCTCTGGTTGAATTTTTGGGGTTGCTCATGTATACTATCATATCATCTGCGAATAGTGACACTTGGCCTCTTCCTTTCTGGTTTGTATCCCCTTGATCTCCTTTAGTTGTCTTATTGCTTTAGCTAGGACTTCAAGTACTATGTTGAAGAGATATGGAGAGAGTGCAGGACAGGAGACTACCACCACAGAGGGCCTCTGAAAGACTCTACCTAGCAGTGTATCAAAGCAGATACTAAGACTCAACCAAACCTTCAGCAGAGTGCAGGGAATTATATGAAGAAGGGGGAGTTAGTATGACGTAGAAAGGATAGGAGCTCCACAAAGATCAAATATATCTGGGCACAGGGGTCTTTCCTGAGATTGACACTCCACCAAGGACCACTCATGGATATAACCTAGAACCTCTGCTTGGATGTAGCCCGTGGTAGCTCAGTAACCATTTGGTTTCCCATAGTAAGGGGAACAGGGACTATTTCTGTCAGGAACTCAATGGCAGGCTTTTTGCCCTCCCAACCCCCCAAGCAGGAGCAGTCCTGCTAGGCCACAGAGGAGGACTTTGCAGCCAGTCCTGAAGATACCTGATAAAACAGGGTCAGATGAAAAGAGAGGAGGTGCTTCCCAATCAGTGGACTTGGAAAGGGGCAGGGAAGAGATGAGGGAGGAGAGTGGGGTTGGGAGGGAATGAGGAATCAGAATACAGCTGGGATACAGAGTTAATTAAATGTAACTAATAAAAAAATAATAAACTATCATACCGAAGTTAAACATGGTGACCAAAAAAAAAAAGTTGTCAGTCTGTAGCTGTCTCTGACTTCAGTACTGAGAACTTACCGTATTTGTATGAGTGATCAGTTTTAATAGGCTATCTATTGTTTCAAAAAAACTCCAGATGCTTATCTAAAACACAATGTTTAGGGAAAGACCACCCTGACAACATACCTTTAAAAGCATATTACACGTTAGATTATCCAGAGGAAAGCTTAGGTGTTATATTACTTGTTTAGTTATTTGCCATAATGAAACTGATTTTAATATAAGCTTGCTGCAAAAGGAAAAGAAAAATCCAATTTCTAGGCTTGGCTCTCTGTTTCGTATCTACTTGGCCACATGAAACCTGGGTGCCTGTAAAGGCAGGATAATAACTAATCCTCTTTAGTGTTTAGCGACACTTAATCCTTTCTGGTACTTATCCTATTAACATTTTTTTCTCTTGTATTTAAATGCCAGTGCAGAGCACTCAAATTACTTGCATTTATTTCCATGCTTCTGAATTTGCCCGTTAGAGAAAATACATTCAGAAATGTTTGACTAAATATATGAATTTATCAGAGTCTATATTCGTTTTCAAGAGCTTATTCCATTTTAATGACTTGCAGCTTGGATACTTTAAGCTACCAACTTATGTTTATTATTATTATGAACTATAACTATCATATGCAAATAATATTAGCACTTAAGCCAGAATTCCATGAATTTTTATAGACATTGACAGATTTGAATTCACTCCAGGTAAATAGATACTTCAAACACTATTCACCAGTAGTCATGTAAAGCGACACTATACAACGTATGTTATCTTTTGTCTAGGGGAGGAGTTGAGACCTGGTCTCATGCAGGGCTCACACAAATTGGTCTTGAACTACTGATCCTTCTGCCTCCACATACCAAGTGCTATGATTACACAGATATGCCACACTGACTAGAAATTTTAACCTTTTAAGACCCTTGTGTGTCAGATCAGGCTAAAATCTGATGTTAAAACAAGCTAAGCCCCAAATCTTATTGTTTTTGATAAATGAAATCTTATTTTTCACTACAGAATAGATTGTTTCAGAAAGAGTAGCAAATGTCGATCAATATGTTAAACAAAATTCAACCTGTGAAGCCATGACCAACTTCTAAAGCTATGGTCTTCAACCAGTAAAATATACCCCTCGCTCATTTCCTATGGATGCCAGGCCATTTAGTAGCAGATAACCATAGATGGTTGGGAAAAGATCATGATGCCACTTAACAGAAAAGAAGAAGGGAATATATGTACCAACCCAAAATTCTACTACATCAATTTTAATGCATTTTTTAAACATAGAATACAGCACAGTTAACCATGCCGAGTCTCCCAAATCTAAAATAGAAAAAAACTGGGTCCGGAGCAATGGCTCAGCACGACAGAAAACTGGCTGTTCTTGCAGAGATCTCAGGTTGGTGCCTCAAAATGGTCCATAACTCCTGTGCCAGGAAATCCCATAACCTCTCCAACCTCCAAGGTAATCAGATATGTACTTAGTGCAGACACACAGGTAGGTACAATACCCACACGAATGAATAAATGAAGGTTTTAACCAGAGAAGTTAAAAGTACTTAGAAATCTGTAACATTTTATGTGTTGCTCCTCAAAACAATGTAGAAGGGAGGGCATTTCAGATTTGGTGATTATGGATGCTCAACTAACAAAGTCTACAAATAGTAAAAAACCTGAAGATTATTGAAATCAGAATCACATCTAGTGGGAAGAATATTGGATAAGAGACATTCCACTTTTAATGTCAAAACCAACATATTCCATCAAGAAGGAGGAAAGGGGAGGCGAGTAGGAAGAGAAAATAATGAAAAAGAGTTTTAAATGAACACACAGTATTTTTACTTTACATATAATGAAAAAGTTATTTGTCTGCATATATATGCACGAATATATATATATATATATATCTTGATTTTTACTGTGTACCTTTCTACATTAACAATTAAAGACACTTATACAGATATCTGTACCATAATTTGGTATTGTAGTTAATGAAACTTAGAATGAGGAAATTAAACTTTTTACAAGTTTGACAACTGCTAAGTCACACTTATGAATTCAAATTTCTTTCATTTATATTTTTGTGAATCCAAAAACCAGTCTCAAGAAACTTACCATTTTGAAAGCCAGCAAACTTGTTTTTATTCATGTAGACTTCCAAGTTTTTATTTTCTGCTCATGGAGACTGAGCTGTCTATCATATACATCTGAGAAGGGGGTCTAGGTTCTCTTCATGCATGGTTCTTAGTTGGTGCATCAGCCTCTGCAGCCCCTCTAAGCCCAGAATTTTTGGCTTTGTTGGTCTCCTTGGAGCTCATGTGGGCATCAGGTCCTTCAATCTCACCCCACCTTCAGAAGACTCCTTAAGCTTTGCCCAAAGTTTGTCTGTGAGTTTCTGCATCTCCTTTGATTCTTTCTGCTGGGTGGAGTCTTTCAGAGGACATATACGGTGGGCTCCTGCTCAGTTCCCTCTCCTCAACCATATTTGGTGTCTATTCTATTTGCCTTTCTGAATGAGAATAAAGCCTTCTCCTTCGGGCCCTCTCACTTACGTGGTTTCTGTAGGTCTGTGGAATGAAGCATGATTATCTAGTACTATGTGGTTAATGTCCACCTATAAGTTAGTATCTGCCATGCATGCCTTTCTCGTTCTGGGTTACCTAAGTCAGCAGCACCTTTCCTAGTTCCCATCATTTGCCTGTAAATTTCATGACTTCCTTGTTTTGACAGCAGAGTAGTATTCCATTGTGTAAATGTACCACAATTTTTTTTTAATCCATCCTTCAGTTGAGAGACATTTAAGTTATTTCCAGATTCTGGCTATTAAAAATAAAGCTACTATGAGCATAGTTGAAAACTGCACAGGCATAGAAACAGACTGGTGGATCAATGGAATTGGATCGAAAACCCAGTAATAAACCCACGCCTGTGAACACTGATTTTTAACAAAGAAGCCAAAGCCATACAATGGAAAAAAGATACCATCTTCAATAAATGGTGCTGGTCTACCTGGATGTCTACATGCAGAAAAATGGAAACAGATACATATTTATCACCCTGCATAAAACTAAAGCCCAAGTGCATTAAAGACCTCAACATAAAACCATATACAGTAAATTTGTTAGAAGAAAAGTAGAGAAGAGTCTTGAACTAATTGGCACAGGAGACAACTCCCTAAACAGAACATCAACAGCTCAGGCTCTAAGATCAACAGTTAATAAATGGGACTTCGTGAAACTGAAAAGCTTTTGTAAAGGAAAGGACACTGTCAATAGAACAAAACAGCAGCTACAGTTTGTAGATACCTTTCCAAGCAGTCTCAATTACTTATAATGTACATACAAGTATCATCACTTAAAATAAAAATATCTCCATGGAAAACATGTACCTGTTCACTAGAAATGAAATGAGAAAGCAAAGCTAAGCTAAGTTACTTTTCGACATCAGTGAAGAGACACAATGGCCAAAACAACTTATAAAAGAAAGCGTTTATTGGGGCTTACAGTTTAAATAATGAATTCATGACCATCATGGCAGGCAGCATGGCAGTAGGCAGACAGTCATGGCACTGCAACAGTGGCTGAGAGCTTACATTTTAAAATAACAACGATGAAGCAGAAACAATTGGAAATGACATGGACTTCTGAACCCTTAAGGGCAGCCCACAGTCAGTACTTCTCCAACAAGGACATACCTACTAACCCTTTCCAAACTGTTCCAACAACTGGGGACCAAGTATTGCAACATATAAGTCTCATTCTCACTTAAAGAACTATACTGCACAGTTGAATAAATTTACAATAAGATGGAAAAAAGGGATAAAACACTTAAACAATTTATGGATCTAATACCCCAGTAGTACCACCTTAGATACCAAATGGTTAACATACAGACAGTTTTGAGGCAGTCAAGATCAAACGGCTGTATGAAGTGATGAAGAATAATAGCTACTCTGGATTTATGAATAATGGCCACTCTGAAATTATTTAAAGTTTACACATTAGTTCTTAGAATCCTCAACAGTGCCTCCCAGGTACTTTTGAGTATGTGTTGTCTGTCCAGATCAAAGGCAAAGCGCTCAGTGAATATTAACACACACGCATTTCCAATAGCAGTTCATTAAAAGCAGAAACTGTGAGACAGATGAATGAAATTTGAGACAATACCAGTGCCTCTCCAAGGAATGCCAAAGTAATTAAAGTAACTATTTTTCTGATCCTACAACCACCCTTGTAACAGCCTGACCTACTCTTGACATATTTGTTTGTATCTAGACATACTGACATTACTGTTACAAGAAAGGTGATTCTGTATACTGAGCAATTCCACTTAATGAATGTGCAGTCAGAATTAATCTAGAGCTATAATAAGCCCTTTCTACAACTAGCCACAAGATATTGAACAAGGAACATACACTGTACCTTCCACAGATATTTCATACTAAGAGTTGAGATGCTGATATTGTGTGTCAGCAATAGAGTAACCAATGTGCTATGGTATACTATCCATTCTGGATGCCTAGCCTAAATGACTCTCTTATATCGCGTTTTCAGAATTTCAAAGCTTCTGATTTGTGAAATTTTTAGACACCATTCATTTATATACATACAAGTGCACTTAATATTATATATATATATATATATATATATATATAATACACATTTATTGGAATACATGCAGGTATGGCTTCCATGAAAATTTTGTTGAGTAGTGTCAAGTTTTCCTCAGATTTGAATTTAACTCATTTATTAGTAAAAAAAAAAAAAAACCTGTCCAACTATGCACCATCCTAATTAGAATCAGTTTCTTCTTTATTCTTCCCCTGTATTGACTTTTTCCTTCTTGCATTCCCCTGTGATAGGCTTTCACCTACAACAATCATTATCACCTCTCTCATCTCCAGTCCCTCCCCCCCGTACATACACTGACCATCTTCATCTCAATCAAACTAAACTGTGCACAACATTCCCTTAAGACATTTGAATCTATATTTAAAATTTAAACTGGGACACATACGTGCCAGCACACACACACGATTATAAACATGCAAATTCAGAGCAGACATATTTCCTACCAGTAAACTAAGAAATATATATTTTATGGTAAAAAAAGCAATAGCTCATCATCTCAAGTTTGGGAATGATATGTAAGAGTAGAGAAAAGCAATTAAGTAGTTTCACAAGTGATAATAGCATTCAACTTGATATCCCCTTGGAGTATCTTAACAATCAAACTTCAGACTCCTGAAAAAGCCAAATTATTTTTTGTCCCAACTGGCTTGCTATCTTGGTATCTTGCTTTATCCGGCTGTAGACAAATATAAACGACGTGCATCTGAAAATCCCACAGATACCTAAATTGAAGCCTCTTGTCTGAAACATTAACTACTGCCTTTGCCAAAGAAACATGATTTAGCTTGCTGCAGTTTTCTTTATCTTTGTGTAATAAAAAATGTATGTATGCCTTAGAAGGCACAGGAATAGGAAATTTCTGTAGCTATAAACTGTGTGATATAAATGGAGGTGCCTAAAATGTGGGTCCCATTACATTTCTGCACCCAGTGATTTACCCAGGGACTATTTGGTGGAAATAGAATTACTTTTCTCAAGGAAAAACTGTGAGATGGTGAAAGCCAAAGGACATAACATATTAACTGATAATGTGCTTGTAACTTATTGTCATACTTAACTTCGGGCTGAAGTTCAGGTCTGGTACTAATTGGTTAACTGATGCTGCCCACTTTCTGTGGGCCTAATTTTGCATAAATGCAATGGAGCTTAAGGTGGTGGCTGCTCTGGGAAAAAAAAAATCTGTATCACTGGAGAAACAGAGCATGTTGAACCAATGGAATGCCAGTGTCCTAACCCATGCCAAGTGGGTCAAGAAGGTGAAAGCGTGGTACAGAATGCCAGGAAGCATAAATTGATGAAAGGATTTTCTTCTCCACATCTTTAATCCTAGCTTATTTTTTCTTTTAGAAATCCATGTTTTCCCATTTCCTGTGTATTTTCAGGTAAAACATTTGCCAGTTTTCTTGGAGCAGTTTTAATAGAAAAGAATCTGGTACAGTCTTCAACAACTGTTCATAAATTTTCCAGCCTGTGTTGAACACTAGAAAGGAGACTCCTATGTGTTGTATTGGATATGGGGGTCAGATGCCTTGCCCTTCTTGAGTGTTCAATCTAGTGATAATATATAGCTTTAAAATAATTATAAAACCATCCATTTTAAAAAAGCTGGGAAAGAGAGAGTACAGGATTCCATGGGAGAAAAAAAAAATAAGAGGACCTAATTTCAATTAGGAATTTAAAAATGTTATTCTGCCTGGCCCATGGGGAGGAAAGTGGTTTTAGTTTTCTGTGGTTTTAATTTAATTTGGTTTATACTTTAGCAATTTAATATAAATGTATGATTCATTCTGGTCACAGTTATTTTTATGCCATCTCCTCTTACAACTTACATAAAACTGTTTTATTCCCAGTAAGTTCTTATTGTACTTTCACATACATTAATGATTGTTTCATTATTATTATTATCCTTTTGGCACACAAAGTTTAAGTTTGGGCAGTGACATGGATATGAGTATGACGGTCTTTGCTGGAGCATAACTTCAGTGGTTAGAGTACTAAAGGTAACGGAGAAGGCCTTCCTTCCTTCACTACCCCTTCACAGCTACCAACTTTGATTTCCTAACTGGGCATACAGTGTAAATACAAACGCCTCTTAAATATTTGTATTTAAATGCACATAAATAATGCATTTTAAGTTTACAAGAATAGGAAAAATCATGAAAAGTTAAAATATTTTGTAACTTTTATAATAAATATTTTAAATATAATGTAATAAACTTGAATTTCACTATTCGTAAATACACTTGATTTAAACACACCATGCTCATTAATTGATGTAGTGCTTTTTTGACTGTTTTATGCTATGACAGACATTTTATATTTAAACTAAAGCTGTGTAGGTCACAAAGCTTACAATAGTTGCCATATAGCCCTTCATAGAAAAGGGTTATTAACTCCTGGTCTAGAACTTTAAATGTCCCCATTAAATGTTCTCATGATCTAAAGGAGAAACTGTTTTAAAGCCGTATATAGCTTGATTCGGCTGATATTTTAAAAAACTTAACTCAATTTTTTCACTGTGATGTGAATGGTAATAAAGATGGAAAATGTCATGTATTAGTAAAAGTTTTGAAAATACATGAACCATGAGACCCATATTCATTTACTTTTGGTGGGATTGCAGTCAATTTGAGAAACTCTCAAAAAAAATCTAAGCATAAACCTTCCCTCTGACCTAGCTATACTACCCCTTAGTATGTGCCCACAGGACCGAACACCCCACTCCACAAATGTTTCCTCACGCATGTTCACTGGTGTTCGTGGACAATAGCTAGGACACAGAAACAACCAAACGCTGTATATTCTTTCTTAGTTTTTGTTCGTAGTAAGAATATTTAGGAATGTATGTATAGCAGAGTGACCATATAAACTGTCAAAGGAACGAAGGAACCAACGCTGAGGAGCTCCAGAGCAGGAATACCAAGACACAAGTGGTCTGAGGAGGATACGGCAAAACAGGGAGGAAGCAGTGGAGGGGGATAAAGGGAAATACAGAGGAGGAAAAAAAGGAGGGAAGGTTAAAAATAATGTTTCAGACACCCCATCCCGGGGTGGAGGAGCCTGACCAGGCCACAGAGGAGGACATTGCAGCCAGTCCTGAGACCAGTTAAGCCAGAGTGAAATGGAAGGAGAGGAGGACCTCCCTTATCAGTGGACTTAGAGAGGAGCATGGGAGGAGATGAAGGAGGGAGAGTGAGGTTGGGAGGGAATGAGGAAGGGGGCTGCAGTTGGGATACAGAGTGAATAAACTGTAATTAATATAAAAGTTTAATTAAAAATAATGTTTGACAGGATCAGATGAATGGGGGGAGGTCCCCCCTATCAGTGGACTTGGAAAGGGGCACAGTGGTGATGAGGGAGGGAGGGAGGGACTGGGAGGGAATGAGGGTTTGGGGCACGGCTAGGATACAGAATTAATAAAATGTAACCGATAAAAATAAAATAAAAAAAAGAAAGAAAAAAATAATGTTTGAAAAAGACGTGGGAAATCATTGTGTTTACTTGAAACTATATATAATATATATATATATAATATATATATATACATATATTAAACAACATAGGTCATTGCCTCACAGAAATCTAAGTTGAGACTCTATTGCTAAAGACATCACACGTGTCAGACATAAGACTTGGACCGGTGGATCTGGAACTGCTGTGAAAGCCACCCCTGAGGACTGGCTCTCATAATATTAGAAGGTATTTTACAAGCTGAGAGTGAAAGGAACAATTATTAATACTACCCAACTGGAAAGCCTTTCAACCAAAATGACTAAACAGGCAAGCCATCTGTAATGATGCATCAGTGACACTTTTATCTTGGAGTAATCAGAAGCTATCTAATTAGACTTCAGTCTGGATAAACAGGACAGTATTTATGTCTGATACTTTATAAACTATCCAATTGCCTTTGACAAAACAGATCTTCAACCTAAAAGAACCTTCTGCTACTTTATTTCCTAGACACTATAATTCCTAACTAAATGTGTCTTTATTCTCACACTTAAATGTAGGTCTCGCTCCTAATCGAGGAAGTTCCTTTTGTAATAGATGGAGACTATTTGCAATTCATCAAAATACAGGGAACAAGAATATTTGAAGTGTTCAACCTCAATTGATACATGCACCCATAATCTTCTATAAATAATGTCCAGTGAAAATAATGAAAGATGGGAGCAGAAAGATTGCAAGAACAAAAACATGTCATTAGATAACGTCACCTAAACATGAAGGGAAATGCATGTATACCCTCTAAGTAATGTGACTGCCTGAACAAGACCAGGATAATGACAGTACTAGCTAGCATGTCAAGAAAATTACACATGGTTACACCCTTACATAAAAGGTAACAGAGAGTGAATGTGTGAAGAGAGTGGGAGTGTCAATTTTCTGCAGTGATGCACTCTCATATAGGTTGCCCAGTCACAGCTGTTGAGCCCTAAAAAGATACATGCACATGAATCTAAATGGGTTCAATAGGTTTTATATAAATGTGTGCATATATGTATGTATAGGCATGCACACCTCCATGTATGTATGGGCATGGACTAAAAATAACTTGAAAAGAGATCATGAATTTGTGAGAGAGCTTATGGGAATAAGTGGGTGAAAGAGGGAGGAGCAAGACTGGGCAAGAGGCACCATGCACAAAGTTCTCAAAAAATAACTAGGATGAAAAATGTAGTGTTTCACAAACACACACACACACACACACACACACACACACACACACACACAGAAATGCATGTATTGAACTTGAACTCTCAAATAATTACTATCTGTATTAAGACTCTCCACACTGTCTTGTCCCTTTCCCTCTGTTTTTGATTTTTCTTCTCTCCTCATTTTCCTCTGCAGCATCTCCTTTCTTCCTCTCCCAGTCTTCCTTCTCTTCATCTCTTCCCATCTCCATCTACGTCCTGGGCTACCTCTCACACTCTCAGGTTGATTTATTAGCATACAAAAAAAAAAAAACTTCCTCTGTGAATTTGTGGATACCAGATGCTCCAACAACTTGATTTGGACTCTGCAAACTTCCTAAATCACAGCAGTAATTTCTTACTGCTTGTGGATACAAACTGGAGATCTGTTAAAGCAGCCTGGGATGACAGTGATGTATTAAAATCCAAGCAAACAATTTATTAGTGTGTTTCACAAAAATTATTTAGTGTATTTTATGTATAGATACTATCATAGGTGTTAAACAAAGATTAGTTAAACTTCCTCTATTAAACATTTATATTTATTTTTATTTGGGTGTCCATATGTGTTTGTATGTATGCGTGAATGTATGTATCAAATGTACAGTGTGTGCACACTTCATAAGTCCAGAGGAGAGCATTGAGTCTCCAGTATCTGAAGTTGCAGGGGCTTGTGAGCCTGAACCACAAAGTTTTCTAGGCACCAAACTCCTCTGCAGGAAGAGCAAGATCTCTTAACGATTGAGCCATCTCTCCAGGACCTAATGGATTTTCTTTGCTCAATTTGTTCATAATGTATTTGATATAAACTGTTCATAGATTTTTTGGTATATTTGTCACTTGTATTGTTTTAACCCTTACTTTCCAACTTCTTGTAGAGAAGAAATTAATGATGTCTTATTATGGTACTCAAAACTGGATTTCAGTTAGAAATCCTAGAATTAAAGTCATAATTTAATTTCTATTATGTTGTGGAAGCATATGATTTTCTAATCACTGATATAATGATCTGAAATAGATATATTTGTTTAACATCATGGGAAAATACTAGGATACAGAGCACTGAAGTTTTTGTATAGGATTTTAGGAATAATAGTGACAAAGTATCGTTGACTGAGGTCTTTTCACATGCAAAGTAACGAAATTGAGGGTTGTGAATCCCTGGGAACACTAAAGAGAAATATAAGAGGTATTTCTCAACATGCTGAATTTCATACCAGAAATTTTTCATCTCCGTTTTCTTTTAATTCAATTTCAAGGAAAAAGACACAGTGATGGAAAGATATCTCTAGCATTTTGCCTAGCCCTTGCTATTCTCCGATTTCAGATCAGTCTTGAACAGTAAATAAAAAGCACATTGAATGCAAGACCACCTGTACTATACTATTTATATATTTGTTTTACTTCTATAATTATATTCAGCTGTCCAAAAGTTGATCATAATTTCCCTTTTTAAAAATTTTACGAAGTTTTCTCTTAAAGTACACTTGACGTGGTGAAAATAAATTAGTTGGTTTAGAAAAAAACAAAATCATTTTTTAATTTGCATGCAGAAATGAAAAACCCAAACAATCACAGTTTGAAAAATATTTCAATATGCCAGATTGTCCTTTGATTTTTATGACACATAAGTCTGAGTGTTTTTATCCATTTGACTTGTATTTTAAGTAATATGATCTTATGACTGATAGAGATTTCCCAGAACGTAACAATTAACTTTTACCTGGTGAAATAATCCTTTTTAATTAGTATGCATATGTAACAGCCTTCTTTTGCAATTGTAACAAATTGCCACAATTTTAGTTACTTAGTGGAAGGGCTGTGTTTTACCTTCCAGCTGGAGAGGTCAGGACTCTTGAACTTAGTGATGCTGGGATGAGCACCCCACGAAGAAACAAGTTTAATTTGCTTACTCACTTTTTCTAGTCTTTTGATGTGTTTACATTCTATGGCTCACACCCCTGCAAACTCTGACCTGTGAAAAATTTTGTACTCATAATTATTTGTGATTACATTGACCTACTAAAATGAAAAAAGTCTTCAACAATTAAGAGATAAGAGATTTTGTCTTTGCTAAGTTTGTTTTGAGAAGAAATGGAATATAAAATGTACATACCTAGGTTCTGGGTTTAAGATAGTGATACTGTTTTAGCATCACAGCCTAGGTGCCACAATATGATACACAACATCATACAAGTCTTTCGTTATCCAAAGAGTCACCTCTTCATCATTACACTTACATAAAGTCTACCATAGTATGATCTGTCTCGTCTAGTAGGTATAATAAACCTTATTCTTTTTTGAACTGAGGAATGGATACAGAAATTGTGGTACATTTACACAATGGAATATACTCAGCAATTTAAAAAAAAAAAGAAATCATGAAATTTGAAAGCAAATGGTGGTATCTTGAAAAGATCATCCTGAGTAAGGTATGGCAGAAGCTGAAAGGAACACAAAGTATATACTCACTTATAATTGGATATTAGACATATCCAATGTCCCCCATAAGCTCATATGTTTGAATACTTAGCCCCCAGATGGTGGAACCATTTTGGAAGAACCATGGAGTTCTTATTGTCTTGTGGGAGAGGGTATGCCACTGGAGTTAGGCTCTGAGGTTTTGAAAGACTCGCATCATTCCCTGTGTGCCCTCTTTCTTCAGCTTCTTTTCTCCAGGAAAGTGTCATCAGAGAAGTTAATAGCTAATACTAAAATAAGATGTCAAGCCTTTATTCTAGCCCAGTCACCTCCATTTCATCATTTTTTTAGTTTTCATTGTCATGTGTTCATTGTAGTTACAAACTGATAAAATTCAAAATGCATTTTATTCCAGTGTGCAATGTGTTTAGAACATATTAACATCACCTATTAACATCCCTTGTTTATTATCTTCACACTAACCTGTCTTTTTGTTTTCCCAAATAGTCCCATGTATCCTTTTATGATAGACACACACACACACACAGGGGTGCCTGCACATGCATAAACACACACAAGCATGATACATACACAATGCACACACACACACACACACACACAATCTTGTAGTGATTACATTTGAGGACATACAAATTATCTATATGAGTAGAGCATATTTTTAATATGGTAATATCTTATTCTATATACCTGCAAATAAAATATGTGTTCTATATGGTTGAATATACCTAAAGTGTGTGTAAAGCAAATTTTGTTTCTCCTGACCTAGTATTATTGAATATCCATTCCAAGCATCAGTGTATGAGGATGCATTCCTACCTGAATTTGTGCCAGAATTTGTTCTTGTTTTCTTTCTTAGGACTGCATCCTGACTGAAGCAAGAGAGAATTTCTATAAACTTTAGAGTTACAGTTCCCATTCACCGATGAGTAAAGATATTTGAAATTTCCACATATGTACACGCTATTTATATGTATTGTTTTCAGAATCCCTTCCATTGCTCCTAGTATTGACTGCTTTGTTTACTATTTAATTCCTGCATTTCATATGTAGTGTAGATATTAAAAACTTGTCCAAAGTGTACTTGGCGATAGCCTTATACTATTCTACAGACGATACATTATTAAATGATTTGTTTCCTATGTTATTCTGAAACTTGTTTATTCCTGCTATTATTTCTTGTGATGTCGGATTATTTCAAAGAAAGGTCCTGCCTATACTTCCAAGTGTTTTTCTTACGTGGTTTCCTTTTCATAGTTTACATTAAGGTCATTAACCCGTTTTAGATCTTTTCTGTGCAGTGTGAGGGGCCAGTATAAAGTTTCAATATTTTACATATGAATTCTATTGTCTTCACACCATATACTGATGAGAAAGTCTCCTCAGTATTTGTTTTCAGAACTGCTTTTAAAAAAGTAGGTGGCTGTAGCTATGTAGATTTCTCTTGGGTGCTCTAGTTATTGACAACTCTTTCCTTGTTCTAAACGGATGTTTTTTGTGTCTGCAATGTGCTGATTTTGTTATCAAAGCTCTGTGCATTTTTTTTAATTTGGTATTATTAGCTTTTCTAATTCCGCAAAGAAATTCATTGACACTAAGATGGAAACTGCATTGGCTCTGTTGACTGCTAATGGTAAACAACCATTTTGCAATATCCTGCTAAAGAACAAGAAGTAAAATTTTCCTCATGCTGTACTTCAGTTACTTTCTTTAGTGTTTTAAAAGTATTCTCCTAGTCACCTTTAATTCTTGTTCACATTTATTCTTAGTTTTTACATTTTAGTGTTGTTTGTTGGTTTCAGGAAAATATGAATGGGCTACTTTTTCTCATTACTTTTTAACATGCTTATTATGGGTATCTAAAACATATTGGATGTGGAGAAAGGGAAACTCTCCTCTATTGTTGGTGGGAATGTAATTTTGTACAATCACTTTGAAAATCAATCTGGCTCTTTCTCAGAAAATTAGGAATAGTGCTACCTCAAGATCCAGCTATACCACTCCTAGGCATATATCCAAAATATGTTCAGCTACAAGCAATGGCATTTGCTCAACATGTTCATAACAGCTTTATTCATAATAGCCAGAATCTAGAAACAACTCAGATATCCCTCAACTGAGAAATGGATACAGAAATTGTGGTACATTTACACAATGGACTATTACTCAGCAATTACAAACAAGGAAATCATGACATTTTCAGGCAAGTGGTGGGAACTAGACTAGATCATCCTAAGTGAGGTATCCCAGAAGCAGAAAGACACACATGGTATATCCTCACTTATAAGTGACTATTAGATATATCATATAAAATAAACATACTAAAATCTGTACACCTAAAAAAGGTATGCAAGAAGGAGGACCCTGGTTGAGATGATCAATCCACATACAGAAAGGCAAATGGAATGGACATCAGAAGAGGGAGAAAACAGGGAGCAGGACAGGAGCCTACCATAGATGGCCTCTGAAAGACTACCCAGTAGGGAATCAAAGCAGATGCTGAGACTCATAGCCATATTTTAGGCAGAGTGCAGAAAATCTTATGAGAGAAGGCAGTGATAGAAAGACCTAGAGAGGACAGGAGCTTCACAGGAAGAGCAACAGAACAAGAAATCTGGGCCCAGGGGTCTTTCTGAGACTGACACTCCAACCAAGGATCATGCATGGAGATAAACTAGAACCCCTGCACAGATGTTACCCATGGCAGATCAGTGTGCAAGAGGGTTTCCTAGTAAGGACAACAGGGACTGTCTCTAACATGAACTCAGTGGCAGACTCTTTGATCACCTTCCACTGAGGGGAGGGACAAACCTTACCAGGCAACAGAAGACAATGCAGCCAGTCCTGATAAGACCTGATAGGCTAGGGTCAGAGGGAAGGAGAGGAGGACCTCCCCAATCAGTGGACTGGTGGAGGGGCATGGGAGGGAGATGAGGGAGGCAAGATGGGATTGGGAGGGGATGAGGAAGAGGTCACATCTGGAATTCAAAGAGAATAAATTGTAATTAATAAAAATAAAAAATTTATAAAAGGAAAAAATATATATTGATTTTGTAACTTTGATTGTATTTATTTGCTTAAAAGTTTATAAATTCTAAAATGTTTCTGACTTTGCTTTCACAATCCTGTAGGTATAGGATCACATTATTTGCTAACAGGGATAGCTTGATTTCTTCCTTTCATATTTGTAGCTCTTCTATTTCTTTCTTTAGCTTTACTATCTGGCTAGAATGTCAAGACCAATATTGAGTGGGTGGACAAACAGGGCATTCCCGTGAGAGTTCTGATTTTAGAAGACATGCTTTCAGTTTTCCCTTGCTTATTGTAATGTTCCCTGTAGTTTTTCTTTTATGCCCTTGGTTATGTTGAGAGAGGATTCAGTTCTCAGGTTTTTTTCAGAACATGTATTACGTCTATTGAACTTCGTCAAAGGCCTTTTCTCTGTTACTGAAAGGATCACTTGATTCTATTTATGTACCATATCACATTTATTGATTTTGCATATGTTGAACCATCTGTGCATCCCTGGAATAAAGCCAACATATTCACGATGTATAATTTTTTAATGTGTACTTTGCTCACAAGTAATTTAATTAGTATTTATGTACCTTTTTCTTAATTCACGAGATTGACCTGTCGTGTGTGTGTGTGTGTGTGTGTGTGTGTGTGTGTGTGTGTGTTTTATTCTTAATGGTTTTGGTTTCAGACTGAAAAATTCATACCATGAGTTTTGTAGCTTTGCTACACTTTCTGTTTCATTATCATTTATGCATTTTTATAGGATCTAGTGCTATTTAACAGGGAACACATCCATTCCTGGATTGCTTTTTCTTCTACATTTTCTTTTTTTTTTTAATTTTTATTTTTATCAGTTACATTTTATTAATTCTGTATCCCAGCCGTGCCCCGAACCCTCGTTCCCTCCCAGTCCCTCCCTCCCTCCCTCATCACCACTGTGCCCCTTTCCAAGTCCACTGATGGGGGGGACCTCCCCCCATTCATCTGACATTTTCAATTGTATTGGAATATAGATTTCCAAATTATTTCTAAGTGACCCTTTGACATTCACTGATACTTGTTATAATAATTTCATTCTTTCTTTCTTATTTTATTAATTTCAATCTACTTCTTTGCTTTAGTTGATTTGTCTAAGGCTTTAGCATTTTATATCCTTTTCATATCAAAGAATCAACTCTTTTCTCTTTTCTCTTGCTTCCTTTCATTAATTTCTACCATAATTTTATTGCTTCTTCTATCTTGGAATTAACTTTATTCTAATTTGTATAAAACTTCTATCATTAGGTTTTTCAAGAGTTTTCTGATATTAAAATCAATGTTTATAGTTTTATATTTTTTCATGTTCTAATAAATCATATTTTTATTTTGTTTAATTCTAAGAATTAAAAAAATCTTAATAAATGTGATGATCCACCTATCACTCAACAGTGCATTAACAAATCTTCATGTTTGTTCATTTTCTAGTCTTTCTGCTCTTGTTCAAGTTTTATTCTATTGTGATTATACTGGCTAGTTTTATGTCATTTTTACACAAATTAGAATCATCAAAGAGGAGGTAACCTCAGTTAAGAAAATGCTTCTATGTGTGACCTGTGGGGCAGTTTTTTTTTAATTGGTGATTCATGGGAGAGAGCCAAGTCCATTGTGGGTGGTGCAATCCCTGGACTGCTGACTTTGAACTTTTTTTTTTTTTTTTTTAATTCAATTCCATTTAAGTTTATTTACTTTACATCTAAAGAGTGTCCTCCCTCCTGTCCTCCCAGTCCACACTCTCCCCTTTCTCCATTTCCCCCAGAAAGGAGGTCCTCCTCCCTCTGTATCAACCCTCCCCAGCACAGCAAGTCACATTAGGAGCGAATATTCCCTCATCTACCGAGGCCAAGCAAGGCAGCCTGCCAGGAGGAAGTGATACAAAGGTAGGCAACGAAGTTCAGGTTAGAAAGACACAAACACACACATTCTCCACTTGCCAGGCAAGCCACATGAAGACCAAACCACCAAGAGGCCACATGTATTCAGCAGACATAGGTGCCCTGAATATATGCATGTTCCTTAGTTGATGTCTCAGTCTGTAAGCCCCTGCGTGTCTGGGTTACATGTTTCTGTTCATCTTGTGTAGTTCTTGTCCCCATCCTGGTCTTTCCCCGAGCTCTTCCACAAGACCCCCAAGGCTCTGCCCCATACATGGCTGCAAGCACCAGTACTAGCATCTATCTCAATCAGTTGCTGGGTGGAGCCTCCCAGAAGACAGTCATGCTAGGCTCCTGTCTGCAAGCATGGGAGATCGTCAGTAATAGTCACGGATGGCTCCCTACCCTGAGGTGGGTCTCAGGTTGGGACAATAATCTTTTCGACTTTCCCTCTATTTTTGTTTGCTCATTATCCCTACACTTCTTGGAGGCAAGGTAATTTTTGCTTCACAGGTTTTGTCGGTGGGTTGTTGCTCTCCTACATCCACTAATCCTGCCTGGCTAGAAGCAATCACTTCTGTTGTCATGTTCCCCCTGTATGGAGTCTCAACTACAATCACACACATGTCCTCCCAGGAGCCTACCCAGGAGCAGGCCTCCAGTTTGTTAAAAAAAATACCTCACTTAGTTTCCCTTCTTGTTCCTAGCCCCCCTCCTCTGAGCCTCGTTCTCCCCACATCTGATTCTCACCCTTCTTTCCCTCCCCATTCCATTTCCTGTCCAGTTCCCATACAAGCGGCTCCAAGTTCTTTAAGAAAGCAGGTTGCCTAGGATAACTGTCTTCTGAGAGGCTTCACCGAGTAGTGGATCAAAACAGTTGCAGAAATTCACAGCCAAAGATTAGGTGGAGAGCTGGGAGCCTTGTAGAGAAATGGGGGTAAGGATAGAAGGATCCAGAAGATACAGGAGCTCCAAAAGAAGACCAACAGAGCCAACTAACCAGGGTTCAGGCTGGGGGCCTGGTAGAGACTGAAGTACCAATGCAGGAACACACATGGACTGAGCCTAGGCTCCCTATATATGTGTAGCTGATGGGTTTTCATACGGGTTCCCCAGTAAGGAGAACGGGGACTGTCTCTGACAAGGATACTCTTTTTTATTAATTTATTTTTATTACAGTTTATTCACTTTGTATCCCAGCTGTGTCCCCACCGTTGCCTCCCAGTCCCTCCCTTCCTGCATCTTTTCCTCCCTGCTCCTCACTAACTCCACTGATAGGAGAGAGAGAGGTTCTCCTCCTCTTCCCTCTGACCCTAGCTTATCAGGTCTCATGAGGACTGTCTTTCATAGTCTTCCTCTGTGGCCTGGTAAGGCTGCCACTGCCGCCAGGGGGAGGTGATCAAAGAGCCAGCCACTGAGTTCATGTACAGGCTCTAAAATTAGCAATCGCTAAATGAGACCTCATGAAACTGAAAAGTTTCTGTAAAGCAATGGACACTGTCGTCAGAACAAAATGACAGCCTACAGATTAGGAAAGGATCTACACCAACCCTCTATCTCACAGAGGGCTAATATCCAGAATATATAAAGAACTCACAGAGGAGGACTCTACAGGCAGCCCTGAAGATACCTGATAAAACAGGGTCAAATGAAAGGGGAGGAGGTCCTCCCCTATCAGTGGACTTGGAAAGGGGCAGGGAGGAGACCAGGGAGGGAGTGTGGGGTTGGGGAGGGAATGAGGGAGTGGGATACAACTGGGACACAGAGTTAACAAAATGTAACTAAAAAGAAAAATAAAATTTAAAAAAAAAAGACAAAAAAAAAAGAACTCAAAAGTTAAACAGCAGCAAATTAATTAATCCAATTAAAAACTGGGGTACAGAGCTAAACAGAGAATTCTAAATAGAGGAATATAGAATGGCAGGGAAACACTTAAAGAAATCCTCACCATCCTTAGTCATCACAGATATGCAAATCAAAATGAAGCTGAGATTTCACCTTACATCCATCAGAAAGGCAAAGATCAAAACCTCAAGTGACAACACATGCTGGAGAAGATGTGGAAAAAGGGGAACCTTCCTCCACTTCGCTGGGAATGTAAGCTTGTACAACTAATTTGGAAATCAAAGTGGTTGTAGAGTCTTTCAGAGGCCCTCTGTGGTAGGTGCCTGTCTTGTTCCCTGGTTTCTCCCTCTTCCTATGTTCACCCCATTTGCCTTTCTGAATGAGGATTGAGCATCTTACTCAGGGTCCTTCTTCTTGCTTAGCTTGTTTAGGTGTACAGAGTTTAGTATATTTATCCTAAATTATATATCTAAAATCCACTTATAAGTAAGTACATACCATGTGTGTCTTTCGGGTTCTGGAATAATTCACTTAGGATGATCTTTTCTAGTTCCCACTCTTTGCCTGCAAATTTTGTGATTTACTTGTTTTTAATTGATGACTGGTATTTCATTGTGAAAATGGTCCACAATTTAGGGACATCTGGGTTGTTTCAAGATTCTGGCTATTATGAATATATCTGCTATGAACATGGTTGAGAAAATGCCCTTGTTGTGTACTTGAGCATATTTTGGACATATGCCTAGGCATTGTATATCTGGATCTTGAGGTAGCACTATTCCTAATTGTCTGGGAAAGTGCCAGACTGTTTTCATTCCCACCAGCAGTGGAGGAGGCTTCCCCTTTCTCCACATTCTCTCCAACATGTGTTGTCACTTGAGTTTTTGTTCTGATAGGTATAAGGTGAAATCTCAGGATCGTTTTGATTTGCATTTCCCTGATGACCTGAGACATTGAGCATTTCTTTAATGTTTCTCTGCAATTTGATATTCTCTACTGAGAATTCTGTTTAGCTCTGTATCTAATTTATAATTGGATTACTTGATTTGTTGTGTTTTAACTTCTTGAGTTCTTTATATGTCACAGTACTGAAAATCCATGTTCAATTTTTGTTCTGATTTTTTTGAATATGGAGAAAAAGAGATATATTTAAATCACCAACTATTGTGTTGTATTTACTTTGTGCTTTATTTTTGTGAAATTGAATGTGATGAATATATATATGAATAGATATATAAATATTTCAAAATGTGTTACACTCTTGGTGTATCACTTCATAAATATGAAATATGAGTTGCTTCACATATTCTTTTCATAAATATGAAATGATCTTTTAGTCTCTTCTATATAAATTTTATTGATGTTTTCTTCTTAGAAATTATGATAGTTACTCTTGGCCAATTTTGAGTTCTGTTTTGTTACAGTATCTTACTCCACTCTTTTTTTTTCAGCATTTTTTTTATTTTTATTTTTATCAGTTACATTTTATTAATTCTGTATCCCAGCCGTGCCCCAAACCCTCATTCCCTCCCAGTCCCTCCCTCCCTCCTTCATCACCACTGTGCCCCTTTCCAAGTCCACTGATAGGGGGGGACCTCCCCCCATTCATCTGATCCTGTTTTATCAGGTATCTTCATTGAGTTCCTGTTAGAAATAGTCCTTGTTCCCCTCACTTTGGGAAACCAATTGGTTACTGAGCTACCACAGGCTACATCTGAGCAGAGGTTCTAGGTTATATCCATACATGGTCCTTGGTTGAATGTCAGTTTCAGAAGAGACCCTGTGCCCAGATATATTTGGTCTTTGTGGAGCTCCTATCCTTTCCCCATCAGACTAACTCCCCTTCTTTCTTATGATTCCCTGTACTCTGCCAAAGGTTTGGTCATGAGTCTTTGCTTTGAAAACACTGCTAGTTAGAGGCTTTCAGATGCGCTCAATAGACTCCTATCATGCGTTCAATGCACATCCCATCTGACTTTCTAAACGAGGATTGATCCTCTTACCCCATGTCCGCTCTCTTGATTATCTTTTTTAGGTGTATAGATTTCATTATGTTTATCATATCTTATAGGTCTATATAAGTGAGTATATACCGTGTTTGTCTTTCTCCTTCTGGGATATTTCACTCAGAATGATGTTTTAGAGGAATATCGAATGGCAGAGAAACACTTAAAGAAATGCTCATCCTCATTAGCCATCAGGGAAATGCAAATCAAAACAACCCTGAGATATCACCTTACACCCATCAGAATGGCCAAGATGAAAAACTCAAGTGACAACACATGCTGGAGAGGTTGTGGAGAAAGGGGAACCCTCCTCCACTGCTGGTGGGAATGCAAACTGGTACAACCACTCTGGAAAGCTATCTGGCGCTTTCTAAGACAATTAGGAATAGTGCTTCCTCAAGACCCAGGTATACCACTGCTAGGTATATACCCAAAGCTTGCTCAAGTATACAAAAGGGATACTTGTTCAACCATGTTTATAGCAGCTTTATTTGTAATAGCCAGAACCTGGAAACAACCCAGATGTCCATCAGCAGAAGAATGGGTACAGAAATTATGGTATTTCTACACAATGGAATACTACTCAGCAATCAAAAAGGAGGAAATCATGAAACTTACTCCACTCTTTCTTTGAGCTTAGGTTTTAATTCACCAGTGAGTTGTATTTCTTCCAAGGAAGAGAATTGCATTCTGGGTTTTAAACCAACCCATTAGTACGTCTTCAGATGGAAGATCTGAAAGCATTATAATTCACAATGAATATTGAAATGTATGCATTAATGTTTGTCTTTTGTTATGTTTCTAGCGTTTGATGCTTACAAATCCTCGTTTTTTATCTACTCTCCTAAATGTTATTCTTTTCCTTCATGGATGGATTCTCAATTTGTCCACATAAAGTATGAAGTTCGGAATACAATACCATGTTTTTATAAGTGTTTCTTTGCGGATTTATGCTAAATGAGTTTTCTGTCTTAATAGTCTAATGGTATTCTTCCATACTTGAATGTTCTACTCACTATAAACTTCAAAGTTACTGTCATATCCCCTCAACAGAAGCTGCTTGCCTTCAGTCTTAGTCCTGAATTAAGAATCTAGCATTTCTGGATTAATTATTCCTCAAATCTTCAGATAATAGAATGCATTAATAATGACAAAGGACTACATGGACAGTTAATGAAATATCTGTTTAACTGTCTACTGTAGTGTTTGCCACATAATAGTTATAGAAAGTTTTTTGTTTCTTTTTCTTCCATCTTTAGTATTTACATTTTTCACATATTTACAAAACAGCTAAAAATAATAATCATATTATTAAAAATAATAATAATTTCAAAGTCAGGCATGGTGGTGCATGCCTTTAATCTCAGCACTTAGGGAGGCAGAGGCCAGCAGTTCACCATGAGTTTAAGGCCAGCCTGGTCTACAAAGCGATTCCAGGACAGTGAAGGTTATACAGAGGAACCCTGTAAGAATGGATTGAATATTCATTACAAATTTCTATTTCCACAAAAACAATTCATTAAGACTTACCATATGAAAGTTAGGTTCTTTCAGAAAGTTGGGCCTACTAGCTGGGGAGTTGGCTCAGATGTTAAGAGCACTGGCTGCTCTTCCAAAGGCCCTGAGTTAAATTCCCAGCAACCACATGGTGGTTCACAACCATCTATAACCTGGTGTCCTCTTCTGATATGCAGGTTTACATGCAGGCAGAATACTACATACCTAATAAATAAATAAACCTTAAGAAAATAAAGAAAGGAAGGAAGAAAGAGAGAGAGAGAGAGAAAGAAAGAAAGAAGGAAGGAAGGAAGGAAGGAAGGAAGAAAGAAAGAAAGAAAGAAAGAAAGAAAGAAAGAAAGAAAGAAAGAAAGAAAGAAGGAAAGAAAGTCTGGCCTTGATAAACTAGATGGGCTATATTCAGAGGACTAAAATTCTTGTTAATTTAGTAAAAGTCAGAAAAGAATATAGATGACACTAGAGTTCTTGTTGTCTTAGATGAAGGTCCCATAGGGAAGCTTGATAAGTATTTTTATTAAATGTCTTTATTATGGTTATACTCCTAAGAAGGATGAATGAACATACAATATACTATCCTCGAAGCCATTTAAAGTAGAATCTTTGAATGGGAGCAATTTCTGATACACCTGTGAAACCTCAGGACTGGTACCCTTCAAGATATGATATTAAATTTTATTACTTACAAGTTTTAGACACAGTTATAGTCCACCTTTTAGCCATGGAAAGTGGATGACATTCTAGAATGAAGCATGTCTGAATCTGATTCTCCCTAATCTTACTTATGTGCCCCAAATTTTTACAAATTTGTGTGAATTCATAGAACTTTTTTTTTCTGTTTTTAAAATTATTTATTTACTTTACATCCTGATTGTAGCTTCCTCCCTCCTCTCCTCCCAATCCCACCCTTCTTTTCTCTTCCTCCCCCCCACTTCTCCCCTATTCCTCAGAAAAGGGAAGCCCCCACCCACCTACCCCAGCTCATCAAGTCACTTCAGGACTGAGCTCATCTTCTTCTCCTGTTGCCTAACAAGGCATCTACTTCAGACAATACTCATCAAAATGCAGGCAACAGAGTCATGTGGGAGACAGCCACTGCTCCTCTTGCTAGGGAACCCACATGAAGCCCAAAGAAGTGCATCAGCTACATTTGTGTAGGGGCCCTAGGTCCCTAAGCATGGTCTTTAGTGCTTCGGTCTCCTGAAGCCCTTCTGGGCTCAAGCTAGTTCGCTCTGTTGGCCTTTTTGTGGAGCTCCTTTCACATTCATGTCTTTCTATCCTTCACCCCACTTTTCCACGAGACTCCCTACACTTCTCCCAATGTTTGGCTCTGAGTCTTAGCATCTGTTTCAATCCACTGGTGGTTGGAGCATCATAATTTTAATTGAATGATTGAAACATATTTGTGACTTTTATTTTTGTATTTTTAGTTATTAAAATGATAGTGTTTATAATAATTCAAATATAGGTAGAATTTTTATTTCAAATAATAAACAACTTACATTTCTAATGTGTTTATCACTAGAAAAATGTGAAGCACATCAAACAAATATAGTGGTTGAGTATGTAATATACAGATGAAAGACGGAGCATTATGATTTATAATGCTTGGAGGATGGTCTCAGAAATCTGCTACTTTAAAGCCCATGGCAGCTCAGTCTCTAGGTGGGTTTCCTAGTAAGGGGAATAGGGACTGTCTCTGACATGAACTCAGTGGGTGGCTCTTTGATCACCCCCCAACCCTGAGAGGGAAGCAGCCTTTCCAGGCCACAGAGGAAGATAATGTAGCCAGTCCTGATGACACCTGATAGACTAGAGTCAGAGGGAAGTGGAGGAGGACCTCCTCTATCAGTGGACTTGGTGAAGAGCAGGAAGGAGATGAGAAAGGGAGCACAGAATTGAGAGGGAGCTACAGCTGGGATACAAAGTGAATAAACTGTAATAAGTGAATAAATAAATAAATAAGAAGTTTATGAGACTACCATTACCAAATATATCTTTCTTTGGCTTGAACTGTGTTCTAAAAGGTACTCAAATTCTAGTTATTTTGCTTCTGCTTTCAATATTTATGACTACAAGAAAATTTATTCAACACCAATCCAACTATTTACAATTGTTTTAAATAAAAAAATAATTTATAATACCACACAGATATATTTAAATAATGTTGTTATTTTTCTTTAATATTTTATTTTTATTTTTTTATAAAGACTGTGAGAGAAATGTAGTTTGGAGGGAAGATTACACAACATCATATGTAGAGATCACGATAAAGCCAAAGTCCTGTCACTGCTATCAGTTGTTGACTATACTGAGTTTGTCTTCAACAGATTTATCATGATGAAATTACTTACAGAAAGAGGCACCACTACATGTTGATTTGTTGATTAGATTACAATCTTTTCTTCTACAAAATAAATGTTCTGTTATGATTCCTTTAACTTGAATTATATTTCTCTGTGAATATTTGATCAAAAAAATCATATTTTATTTCTACTTATATGTACATAATCCTTATGCAAGAAAACCTAACTCTCATAATGCATAAGCATATCTAAATAGCACTATCTTTAAATGTAACCATAATTTATCACTCTAAATATTCTTCACCTCTATTAACTGAAGAAAATCACATTAATACCACATGCTGAGACCAGGAAAAAATGGTCTCAATTGTTCTCTCTAATTCTTTTTCTATCACCAGGTATTCAGCTACAGACTGGTTAGATAATTTCTTTACAAATGTATTATTCTTTTTTTTCCAACTCTAAGAAGCCTCAATAGATTTCTAAGTTATTATAAGGAAGATTCAGAGTATCAGAGATTAAAAGCCTTAGTATGAATGTATCTTCAATGACATGTAATTATTTTAACTCCTAAGTTGCTGCTGTCCAGGATAGACATGAATGCTAATTAAGGCAGTGGAAACACATTTTATCTACTAACTGTGAAAGAGGAAAGATTTGAATTACATTCAACATGTACAGATGTCACTAGATCTTCAAAGTGAAATCAGGAAATAGGTATTGAGCAGGATGGACTATGAGCAAAATTGTAGAAATAAAAGTTTCCAAACCACAAGAGGAGGGTTTGCTTCATTTGATGTCCATCTGAGCTCCTATCCAAATGGTACTTGTTTGAATTTAATCTCATTTTCTTATACAGGCATGTTTTTCCTTGTTTGATTGTTTTTAAGTCAAAGATCCTTTACTCAGATGTTGAATTAATGCTCAGTATTTAGAACCAGTCAAGAACTGAGTTTCAAGTATCCTGAACACATTGTTTTTGTTTTTGTTTTATTTTGAGAGAGGATCTCTCTATATATCCTTGGCTGTCCTAGAACTCACTATTTGGGCCAAGCTGGAATTTGACTCATAGCTAATCACCTCCTTTGCTTCCCAAGTGTTGGAATTAAAGTCATACACCTGGCTCTTAAACGTATTTGGTACAAGAGTTTTTTGTCACATTGATTTACCTCATCAACCTATGCTGGCTACCTGTTATTGCCCCAGTGTCTAAGAATAGCATTTTTTCCAGTGTCAGAGGAAATCTATCCTTTCTTATACCCAGAATACAGTATTCTAGCCATCACTTCCCCCCAGCCTTACCATGACTGCATATTTCCATCATCTCAGGTGAGTAAATTGTTGTTACGGCCACAGTGCTTGTGCTTTGCTTGCATTCCACCTACATCCATGTTCAGCACATTGTGATCTCTTTGTACACATGAAACCTGCCGAGGCTCTTCCTTTTTAATTTCACTCATCTTTGGATTGCGTGTGTGCCTTCTGACTAGTTTAAATTTCAAAAACAATAGAATCAAAGAAAGACCAATATATGTTTTCTCTTCCACTGTGTACATAAAGTAGGTAAAATTTTTTGTAAAATTTTAATTAGTACATTTATATTTGCTTAATTTTGTTTGTTCAGCAGGACACCAGTATACAACCTACAACAGATACCAAAGATGTATTGTCTTTATCTCACTAATTAGCCACTAGATATCTTCAAGTTATTAGTCCTACAATTTCTATGTGTTGGGATGCAAGACCAGGAAGAATAAAATCACTTGCAGTGACAACCAATATTATGATAATAAAAATTTATAAAATAAAAGGGTAAATTTAAACACACAATTGCAGGTATCCACATTGACATGAATTCAAGCTGCAAGATTCTACTTCAAATGTTGCCTGTACATAAAACCAAAACTGTTAACAAAGCAAATTATAGGTTTAATTTTATGTAATAACTAAGCAATAAAGACATCAAATGGTTCTGACTTCCATAGTTTACTTTGATAGGCAATGACTTCCTGATGATCATTCATCTTAGTGCTTGCTTCCAAGCGTTTCCTCACTGGGGAAGAAAAAATTACAAGTGCAAGTCCTGATAATTGGCCTTCCCTGTCTTATCAAATTAATTCTACTGTTGGCTTCAGGCATTGTTGTAAACTTCCATTTCTGAGCCCAGAGAAGAAATATGTAGATATTTGCCTAAAATAGATATTAATGACTACATCTAGAGAAAGAACTGGGATGCCATATGGAACTAAAAAAATAACAACTCATAAGAAGAGATTTTATTCTAGTTTCAAACTATATCCAAAAGGAAGCAAATTCATTGTATATCAATGGCATTGCAAGGGTATATCAAATTATATCCAGGTAAACACTGACAAACAGAAGTTGTTTAAAATTGAAAGTATAGCACAATCACCCAGTTATCTCACTTGCTTTAAGACACCAGGAAGAGGGAAATCATCCAGGTAGAAGCTTAGATATTCTGACAGAGCATATAGTTAGAACTAATATAAACTAAGATACAGAAATAATTTTTGTAAAACCACAGCACAGCAAAACAAGAATCTAAAATAGGCAGTTTGAATGTTTTTGCTTGATTTTTTTTAATCAGTTATTGGACTTTATATACTTTCACTGGGAGAATCAATATTATTGTGGAGTTGGCACATGACATTGAGGAATCTCTTGAACTCTACATCTTTATTTCTAAAATAAGTGTTACAGGAATTCTTTTTTCAGGGAGTTGCTGAGAGATTAAAATAACTTTCCTACTGTTTCCTGAATTAACATGTACAAATCAGTAAGGTGCTTTTGATGCATGTAGAAGACTCATAGCTGTTTCCTCTTAATATCAACATTTATGATCTTAGCAAAAACATGTTAAATATGTACATGATTTAAATACACATAGTTCTACTATGTTCTTGTTTTTATTTTATAATCATAAAAATTCTTTCCAAATAAATGATTTATGTGTCTTTATTAAAGTTAACTCATAAATTTCCCCTTAAATAAAAGTTGAAGGACAATTAGGAGGAGCAGGAAGACGAGAAGTTGAAGAAAGACATAGAGGCAAAACTACACAAGGTTAAAAAGTGGTCATCATATTCCCGAGTGTCACATGGACAAGAAGGAGGAATGGACTTTCATTTCAGTGAAAACTAAGTTTAATCATAAATTTTATGTTCCACCAAACCATTCTGTACAAAAGGAGTATCCCTTAACGTATCTTCCAATAAGAACAAGAAAACTCACACAGCAGAAGCTACAAGAAGCAATGTTAGTAAGGGCTGATCAGACAGATAAGAAGAACACTACTTATTAGGTCACACTTACATGAAGGCACAAAGGAGTACTAAACGTAAGTACATAAAAAACGTAAGACAGTATAATAATGAACGGAGCTATTCATTATGTTTCTACTCTCTTAGAAGGTTTGAAAGACCACTGCCAAAACAATAACAAAACCATGTAACGTGCCATATGCTATAGCAAAATGTGATTTAAATAATCATGATATCATTTGTCTTTTCTTATTTATATATTTATTTCAAATCTATGATAACAGCATGTTGGGAAACTTAGAACATAAGCATAAAGTAAAGGATCCACACTAGGAGTGAAAAAAAAAACCCTCTTACATTTATATTAAAAGATATCCATAGAACCTAGACAATTAGTAAAAGAGCTATCTTTGCAACAAGTGGCACTGGGGATTGAATAATACTCTGTGGGATTAAAGAATACAGTAAGGAAGATCCCCAACATTACATAGAAGACAATGAGAGCTGAGAACATGGCTCACTCACAAAGATAGAACTTAGCATGTGTGAGATCATGGGTTCCACATCCAGCACTGAAAAAAAAGAAAAGAAAAAAAAAAACTGTGCACACATAAAAAGTCCACATAATTAATAAAAAATAATAAAAATAATTCAACTGTGAAATCTTTGAAATTATTGTTAAAATAGTTGTAATCTTCATTGGCTTTATTAGCCAATGTTTCTTGCACAGTGAATTGAAACAATAAACCATAAAAGAAAACAAATAGGAAAAAGGAATTTCATGTTCTAATAATTCAGCCAGCAATGTCATCATCAGGAGGAAAAGACCAAAACAAATGCATTTCATAAACATACAGTGTTCCAAATATAGAGAGAAATTTATATTCCATCAATAATATGGTAACTAAGTTAAAATTTTGTGAAGATTTTGCAGTTTTCTCTAAAAACATATGCAACAATTCAATCTGTATAGAGATCAGTGTGCAGTAGCATTTACCCCTGGGGAAATGCAAATCAAAGCCACAGTGAGCTAGTGCCTCACTTGCTCTGGGAAGTACTGATAAGCCTGTGGAGAAGCAGCAGACATCAAACGCCAGTGTGTAAGGGTAACCATCTTGAAAACCACTTCCTCAGAGTATTTCTCAAAGACTTAAACTGGTTCTTTATAAACCAGTAATTGTACTGCCCGTACCAAGGAAAAATGAGAACATATCTTCACTAAAAGCTGTACAGAAGTGTTCAGAGTCATAAAAATATTATAATATCAAAAAGGTAGAGACAATTCAAATCCACCAACTGATTTATAAACAAAAAAATGTTCAGACTATACCGTGAAATATTATTGATCCATAATAGATTATAAATATTTGTATGTGCTGGAATGTGAATGAAACTTGAAAACCTAATAAGCGAATTAGGTGACAGAATAAGAATGGAATGTCAGCAGAGATTTCAATTAGAATAATTTATAATAGGCAAACACCACAAGATAAAAATAGTAAAATGAAAATTGACTGGAGAAAACAAGTGAGGGAGATAGAGAGAAATTGGTTGGGTAGATAGGGACCAGAAGAGCTGGAAGACACTACAGGAGTAAAGAATATGAGCAAAATATATTGTATGAAAATGAATAATGATAAAGTATATTCTTATTTTTCAGGAGGAAGTGTGGATGAGGAAGTAGAATGGATTAACTGAAAAATCAAACTTAGTTTCCTTTTTAGATGAAATAAGAGACATGACTACTATATTAAATTTTAAATGTCTAGATTTTGGGTCATATTAATTATAATTTAATACAATAAGAATATATGACTTCAGTCTCCTAGTGGGGTCCCAAGTAAGGGGAGCAGAGGCTCTCTCTGACATTAATTCTGTGTCAGGCTCTTTGATCACCTCCCCCTGGGGGGTGCAGCCCTGCCTGGCCACAGAGGAGGACATTGCAGCCAGTGCTGATGAGACCTGATAAGCTAGGGTCAGATGGAAGGGGAGGAGGACCTCCCCTATCTGTGGACTTGGGGACAGGCATAAGGGGAAAAGAGAAAGGGATTGTGGGATTGGGGGGGAGAAGAGGGAGGGGGCCACAGCCATTATAAAAAGTGAATAAATTGTAATAATAAATAAATAAACACAGAAAAATGTGACTTACATCTGAATGTAGTTTATGCAAAGCTTCTATTCATTACAATATAGCAGTGCTTTCTGTCTAAAATCAAGAGTTCATGGTTCCAAAGTCTTTGAGATTCATGGAAAAGTTAATCTTTCTATGGAACAAAATAAATAGAAAGAGCTAACCAATGTCTTTGTTTTGTTTTGATTTTGTTTTTGTCAAAACCAATTCATCCATTAACTACTCACAGTTATTGGTGTATGTATCCAAACTGTTCATCAGCAATGAGCACTTAGCACATAACAATTTTCCACATGTACTAACTCTTTGTTGAAGATAACAACAAAGTAACCAGTATGACACTCTTGGTTCCTAGGAAAAATAAAAGGGTTTGGGTAAAACTTATTTAAATTCATCAAAATAGTCAGGAAGATTGAAATTAATACAATTAGAGATGAAATAGAGATATTTTCATAGATACAGATGAAAGTTGAAGGGTCATTTAGAAATACTTTGAAAAATCTATGTTACTGAAAAGGTTAAAAAATTTAGAAGGAAGAGACACTTTTGTAACAGGTGTGTCCTACAGAAATTAAACGAGAACTCACACTGAAGAAACAGATCTATAAGCAGCTATGGAAGTGAAGCAGCAATAAAGTGTCTCCCAAATAAAAAGGGCTCAAGAATTGATGGGTTCCCTGCTGAACTGCAGTAGATTTTAAAGAATAATGAATAAGAATTGTCTCCAATGATTCTATGAAATGGAAAGGATAGCAATGTTGCCAAGCTCATGTTAGGAATCTTTACTCTAAAACTAAAACCAATAAGAATACACACACACACACATACACACACACAATTACAGACAAATTTCCTGAACAAATAGATACATATAATAAACAGAAAATAGAATGCTAATTAAATTACTTGTGGGGCTCTGTTGGATAAGGTTGGTATCTGACATATCCAGTAGACATTTGTTTGTGCTGGGTCTGTTATGACAGACTCCCTTTTCTCAGTGGGGTTCTAAAGGTCTTTCCAGATCTTGGTGACCCCAGGTCTTGTAACAGCGTAGAATACAGGCCAGACTCTTTTCTAGTAAGGAAAGCAGTTAAGCTAGCTAGCTATTCCTAGAAATGCCCCACCCTATGAAGGAGATCCTAATCTTCAGCAATGACTTTATGTTGGTATAATGTTCATGTGTAATGTATATAATTTACCCAAATCACCAGACAGAGACTAGGATGTATTTAGTTAACCTAGAGCACAATGCTGGGCAATGATTACTCCATCCTAAACCTCCAAGCCCACATATCTTCCTAACATTCAGATTTCCCACATTATACTTGTTTTTTAGACAAATCACAGGTCTGATTGGTTCATCTCTCCTGCTGTTTCCAGGTCCACTCCTCCCAAGTCTCTCTTTCCAATGCCACTTCTCCCACTTGCTCTTTCCCCTCCCCTCCAGACCAGGATGTCCCACCCTATTCTCTCCATTGCTCAACATTGGCTGGTTGTTTTATTGACAACACAGCGAACAAATGGTGGCATGTTTACACAAATTTGAGACAGGTGATGCTTAGAATAAATATCACAATGCAATGTCCTGATTAAAACCAAAACAGTCTAAAACAATTCCCATCATAATGCAAGGACTTTCTTTACAGAATTACAAAGACTAATATTAATAGTCAAAATACCTAAATAACAAACAGACCTCAGCAAAAAGTGAAATGGATTTACCACAACACCTGATTTCAAATAATAATTCAGTGTTACAACAATCAAAAACATATAAAAGACAAACAATAGGCAACATTATCATAAGCAACAAAAAACTGAAAGCAGTTGTTCAAAAATCAGAAGTCACACGAGTGTCCATGAATTTAATTTAGATATTTAGGTTTTAGACAGCATATTAAAGCAAAAGAAAGAAATAAAAAGATTAAAATAAAAAAGCAAGAAGTTACTTTCCATGGGATTCTATACTGGTGGTACCACAAAGACTAACCCAGGAAACCTAACTTGAAAACATTTAATCAACAAAATAAAAAAAAATAAATAATGTTAAAAATGTTAAAAAGTAAGTGAAGCATGATTAAAAATCAATAAATTTTTTTCTGTTTTCCTGCATAATGTTGAAAAATATGAGGAAAAAATTCCATTCACAATTTTCTGAAAACAAGCAAGCCACTAAAAATAAATTGAGAATTAAGTCTAACCAAAAGGGCAAAAGATCTCTACAGTGTTACAATTAAAACACTGAAGAAACTGGAGTGTAAAAGATTAAAAAAGATTTCATGTTCATTGCTAATTAGAGTATTGTGAAATGGCTGTACTACTCAAAATAGTCCAAAACAATTCCTGTCATATACCAAGGACTTTCTTTACAGAATTAGAAAGACTAATATTAAAATTAAAACATCAAAATAACAAAGAATCCTTAGCGAAAGGTGAAATAGATTCATCTTCATACTTAATTTCAAATAATATGCAGTGTCATCACAATGAAAGGCAGAGGGGTAAAGACAAGTAGGCATGTAGAATAAGGAAACAGACTTGAAGTCAGGGAGGAAATCTAGACTTCCCCAGCCACCCTTTACTCTGGTACGAAAAGTATACATTAAGGAGAAGGCTATTCTTCAATAAACCTTCTAAGAAAAAAATGGAAAACAATATGTGAAAGAAGAAAGCTTGAAACTTGTCCTTCACTCTGCATAAAAGAAAATCTAAAGTGAATTAAAGGCCTTAGGGTAAGGTATGAAATAGAAACCCCTAAGGAAAGCACTTCAAGGTATAGACATGGACTTTTCTCAACACTGTGGTAAAATATAGCAGCAAATCACAAGTGGGACACTATAAATTCAAAAGCTTCTGGATACTCTAGGAAACATATCTCTGAAGGAACACGTAGTTGGTAAAATGATAAAGTCTTTATCAAGTATATGTTTGATAGGTCATTAATATCTACACTATATAATAGACTCAGAGATTAAATACTAAAAGAGTACATTAGGACATCAATAACAGGCCAATGAAAGTAATTCTGTAAATGTGAAGTATAAATAGGTAATAGATACTTGGAAAGTTTCACCATCCTCAGTCAACAGGGAACTCCAAATCAAAACTGCGTTGAGATACCATTTCACCCCTTCCTTGAGAAAGAAAACAACAATAAATCAGCTAAGCATGCAGGAAAAAAGTGATCCTTATACATTGGTGGTATTAACAAAAATTGGCCAGAAAATACATACATCAGTACGGAAGGAGGAAGAAGATGTGGCACATATACAGGTGCTGAGTTTATTCAACCATAAAGAGGACTCACATGGTTTTTTTGGAGGACTATAGAACAAGGTGTTGTTATATTAAATGAAAAGGACTATTCTCAGACAATAAATATGCTAAGTGTGGAAACTAGGAGATGCACAAACAGTCAGACAGACAGATAGATAGATAGATGCTTATATGTGTGTTTCTTTCATAATAAGATAAGTAAGACTATTTGGATAAAGGAAAGGTACAAGTTAGTGGGAAGAGAATAAGACACCTTGTTAACGGCCAGTGCTAACACATTCTAAGTAAATTATACAAGGGAACGAAATGTATTTTGAAACTCATGTTTTGAAAACATAATGACATCTCACCCCTCACAATGGGCAAAAAGACACTGTGTTCATAGTGCTGTTCTTCTATAGTCAGAGGCAAAGAAGATGGCAGTCCTTTGTTCTTCTGAGCTTGGTGCTGGCTTGGATGCCAAAGCTGCCTTATGCCTAGGACTCATAAGAATCAAACCAAATTAAATCAAACCCAAGCAGCACAGGTCAGGAGGAGGAAGAGACTTGCAGATTGCCATGCCACCCACAGACCTGGCCTTCAGAGCATGGCACAGTTGCCGCCACAGCACAGAGCATGCTGTGCCACCCACAGACCTGGCCTTCAGAGCATGGCACAGTTGCCGCCACAGCACAGAGCACAGGCAGAGGATGTTGCCCAGGGGTCATCTACCCTGTGTTCAGTCACCACAATATGTAAGTATGTACTGGTCAAATGAGAGAGGAAGGGAAGTCGAGCAGCTTGAGCATCATGAAGAGTGGTGGAACTGGAGGCTGGAGGGTGAAGAGGAGCAGCCTGTTATGAGCGGCCAGCACCACCCCCTGCCCAGAGCAATAGTGAGGTCCCAGCCCAAGCTGGCACTGAGGGCCATGTTTGAGTCTTTGGATGTTGATGTCCATGGCTCATATTACTACTAGAGAAGAGTGGTACAGTGCCTCATTTTCCAAGCAGTAGCATGGTCCTAACACTAGAAGGAGAATACAGTACTTAATTATTCCTTAGCAAGGGGAATGTCTAGGGATACATAGCTGAACTGGTTTCTTTATCAGGAAAGAGTCTTGCATGTAATGTGCCCTTAGAGCTATGTGATGCTCCTTACAAGACCTGAGTCACCCAGGTGGGGGAAGTGGCTATTTTGAGGGCTTCAATGAACAAAAGGAGTCCACCATCATATACAGAGTGCAAATAAATTGCTATCCAGAGATGTCAGATTTCAATCTAATCCGTCAAAGCCCCTCACTTACCAGTTCGTTTATTAGACTCTTTCACTTTGTCTCTCATTAATTGCTCTAAGCCAAACATCACTACTGCCCGTATCCCTCCCACATCTCTCTGTTACACTTTGCTGGCACACTAGATCCTGCAGACTGCAATGATACCTCAGCACCAGCACCCAGCCCCTTGTCCAAATAGTCACAGTGCCTCTACCAGGCCTACCACTGCCTACCTCCTGAGTGGTCTGGAACTTGTGCCTTGGTACCCAGTGAAGAATCTTCATCAGTTCCTCTTACAGGTTTATAGAACCACAGCATGACCAATGACCTACCTTCCCTGGGTGTAACTGCTGGTGTTACCTCTGGAATGGCAGAACTGACTACTTCTTTAGTAATTTAGCATTGATTTTCCTCTTGGTTCACTCAGGATCCCAAAAAGTTGGCTCAGAACATCCTCATTCTCCAGGGCTGAATAGACTCACTGGCTGCTATATAGATAGATAGATAGATAGATAGATAGATAGATAGATAGATAGATAGATAGATAGATAGATAGATAGAGATCAAACTTGACTCAGGGACCTCTATACCCATATTCAGCAAAAAGCAGTCTTATAACATAGGCCCTTTTCCTCAGCCTAAACTGTTTATCAATAGTAAACAGAAAAGGGTGGAATGTTGGCCATCCATGCTGACTCAAGTAGCAAGGAAGGCAGGGAAGGCTCCCTTTGTTAACTTAGTAAACTGGCATTGCAGGAAAGGAGCCAGACCCAGGCCAAGGAGCTCCATCAGCCAGGCCTCAAGGATTTCCTTTCCATTTTTAAACAACTGTAACTGTTATTCCCAGAGGCTAGTGTGTGCCGAGACCCTGCCTTATAACAACAACAACAGATCCCACCAATCCCTGAACTGGAAAATCCAGCAAGGACCAAGGTCAGGACTTCAGATAGCACCAATCCTACATTGAAAAATCTCTGCTCTGGAATGCTTTGACCCCTAAGAAATCCTATGTATAGAATTTCAGCTTCCTTCTGCCTTTTCCCAGGAGCACAGACAGCAAACCCTGGATTTGTCCCTTCAAACCCTGGATTCATCACTCCCAATAAATCTTTTATGAGATTTGCTGCCCGGTTCTGGTGCGAGTCTCTTATCTGAAAAAGCTAAGAAGCAAAGAAGTGAAATTCAAAGCCAATAAAATAAAGGAGACTCATTAGAGTAAACGCTTGACATTTTATGGTAGTATTAGTTATTTAGTTCATACATGGCATTTAGCCTGAAGAACAGAAAAATATGACTGATTTTTCAAATGTAATAAGTGTTTCTATGAGGATTCTAGTGTTCATTTTACTGTTCAGACACAGTTAACTTAAATGGTTTTCATGTTGATTTGATGGAGAACATAAAGGAGAGTCTACCAGTTTGTGTCAACTCTAAAATGCTGTGGTACATTGGTATTGCCCCCAGAACAATAGCCATGCCTTAAACTGATAACTCATAAATGTATTATATTTCCTGGTGTTGAAAAAGAAGTTTGCAAATATATCTTTTGATGCTCTTGGCTTTCTTGAGAGGAGAAGAGTTTTCATGTTTGTTATCACACAAAAATAATATAAAGAACTATGAATGCAAAAACTCAGGTTATAGTTTACAAGTCCAGGAGCTATGCATTTGAAGAACATAAAAAAAATTGAAATAAAGTGAGAAAACAGATCACCTCCCAGATCTTCAGAAGGAATTCATCCCAGAACAGTTTGAATGCCAGAATCCCAATATCTCCAGTTGGAAGGTAAGACAGAGCTCTTGTATTAATCAGCTAAGTTTGTGGTAAATTGTTACAATTGCCATATAATGTCTTATGTCTAATGAATACTAATGAAGAAGAGGTCCACCTTCATATAGAAAAGTAGATGTCATGTTCTCAGAAATCTGTATTGGTCATGAGATTATATTACTTAAAACAAGTCAAATAAGAACAATGTACATCTGGCTAAGAACCCATGATTAGACAGTCTCCTGCAGTGTCCTCCTCCTCCTCCTCCTCCTGTTCTGCTCCTCCCTCTTGCCTCCTCCTTCTCCTCTTCCTCCTTATTTTCTTCCTCATGAGAATTGTTAGTGTTAACTACCCTCTAGATTTATATATCTATACATCATAGATTGATGCAACTCTCATACTTATCAGAGTTTCATTGTGCAATGGACTATACTTAACGCACAGACTAACAATTGGTCATAATACAGAGAACAAGTTTTTATGAAGTGTTTACTAACAAACAAGACATCTTTTTAATTTAATTTTTATCATTATCACTTAATAGAGTTTACTCTATTTGCATCCAGGCTGTGATCTCCCAATCTCACCGTCCTCCCCCTATGTCCCTCCCCTAGTCCACTGATAGAGGTGGTCCTCCTCCCCTTCTATTTGACCCTACCCTATAATGTCTCATCAAGACTGGTTACATTGTCTTCCTCTGTGGCCTGGAAATGCTGCACCCCTCAGGGGGAGGTGATCAGAGTGGCTGTCACTGAGCTCATGCCAGAGAAAGTCCCTGTAAACATGACATCTTTGTTACACTCCTTCACCAACCTCAGGGACTGTCACTAAAGAAGGAGCAAAAAGTTTGGGCAGGACTCAAATGACACAGTGTTTTCAGATTATGGCATCACTGCTGCACTCAAGGATTAACAGCAGGTGTAGTTTCCTGTCCAAGACTTCACAGAATCAAGCTAGTCAATTCTCTATATTATGGAGGGGGTACTGGTGTGAGAATGGGATACAGGAGAAAGGAAAAAGAAAACTGGGTGGAATAAAAATGATCTGAATATGTTTTATGAAATTGTAAAGTAATTAATACTAATATAAAATAATTTTTTAAAGTCTGAAAATAAAAGTCATAAAGGTGTTGTTCTAATTTATGGTGTTAATATTTTGAGTTTCGATGTTGTTTTCATGACGTTTTCTCCATGCTGAGCAAGCCGTCCCCAGACCAATCCTCCTGCTTCAGCAGCTGCAGCAGTGGAATGACAAACTCACATCATCACAGCCAATAATAGTTACTGAAAAATTATGTAAATAGCATCACCACTTTGAATATATTTCAAATTCTTCCATTGTTAGAGAAATACATTTTATGTAGTTATTGCATAAATTAGTGAGATAATGGTTAGAAAAAAATTGTAAAAATGAAAATACATAATAGAGCCTGGGAGCTAATATTTTTATCATAATATTGGAGAAATTTTCTCTAGCATTATCAATTCTCTCACAGCAGAAAAGTCCTCTGAAGATACTGGTAAATTAAATTAAAAAGCAACACTGACATGATTAACCCATTCATCATTTATTCACAAACTCTGAATCTGGGCAGGCCAAGTCTTTCTTCAATTATATTCAAAAAACACAAATTTATCCATCACTTCCTTAAAACATTGTTTCTCATCTTCAATACAAGTTTAAAAATCTGAAAATAACAGGACATATAAATTAGTTATAACATTGTTTTATTCTATTTTCTATGTCAAGTAATTGGTAACTTCAAAGAGTTTTATTTTAGGCGTTTTATGAGTTTGAGTTGTCCTTAGGATAAAGTTACAATGAACATATGCAATATAAAGTAGAACCTGAACTAGTAAGTGCATATAATATGAATTCAAAATTTTTTGTGATTAACTTCCTTGCCTTACATTACATTTCACTTGCATTTGTTAAATTGATAAAAGGATACTGATATGGAGTACATTTGTGTTTTTCTATGGCAAACAAGAATATGAATGAACTGATGCTCCAAATAATGCACGTGAAATGCCGAGAATACATGATGAAGGGGAACAGACACAAATGTGAATTAACAGACAAGGTCACATCTAGTTGACTCTCTGGTTAAGATTCTGTGCTTCAGGCTAATGAGCTCTAAGACTTGGCTATACCTAGTCTTTTTCCAATACTTCATTTGTTTCTGTTAGTCTCTTTTTATAGAACATTACATATGACAAAGAGTAGGGTATCTGTGATTTAAGGCTAAAATTGTAAGACAATCTAAATTTCGTTGCAATATTAAAGCCAGTAGTTCTAGCAAAACAAAGGCAAAGTCAATGCAAGAAAAACATTAAATATTGAACTAAATTAATGATTCTGTGCAGCGGGAGGAAAATTAAGGGCAGTTTAACAATTCTATGAGTTGAGCCTTAATAAAATGTTTATTGATTTGCTGCAGAAGCATTTTTGGATGTTGGAATTAAGAACTATGAGGATGAAAGAAGGGAAGTAAAAGATAAAATGAGCCTGTCTGTGTAAATATACTTGATTTTTTAACATGAGAAAATAGATTTAGACTGTTGCCATTTTCCTCTAAAGTATTAGATCTGGACATGAAAACCAAGAACTCTCTTCCTTAGCTGTGCACAGAAAATCAATATTGTTCATAAATTTCAAAGAATCTCTTGTTTTTTAGAGGTTGGCTTATACTGGCACACATGGCCTTAAACTACAGAACTGTTGTGAGGAATCCCAGCATTCTGCTACAGACATTGTGAGCTGTGTTTCTTCTGTCCACAGAAATAGAACTATGCCCTTCACTGGGGAATTCTATTCAGAGTTTTAAATGTTTATAACAATGACAAACATCTGCATGAGAAAAAAAAAAAACAGAAAGTTGAAAGTTTATCTGCTGCTAAATCCAGTATGGAAAAAAGAAAAAAAAAAATCTGGGTTTCTTTAAACTGCGTTTAGGGCAAATGGTTGTACTTAAAGGTTGTTCTTAAAGGAAATTATACAAAAAAAATCTGAGACTAGTGATTCAGCCAACTGATCACTAGGAAAAAGAGGCAAAGACGGGTAGATTCTTGGAGTTCATTGGATAGACAGTCAGCCTATTTGATGAACTTTGGGCTGGAGGGAGGAAAGAGAAGGGGAAATTATGCAACCATATTATAATTTCAAAGGTAATTTTAAAACAGCCAGGAATAAGGTACAGTGTGACTGAGGAGACAAGCCGTCAGCCTCTCCCACTTCTCTACAAATGTGCATGCACACCTACAAGCCAACAGGTATACATCCGCATGAATGAACAATCTCAGTCGTTTCAAACACACACATAGGCACGCACGCTGTCCAAAGACGAATACGTGGAAAAAGTACCCTCCCTTGAAGAGCTAATAACTGGAAGGAATAATGTTCACTTTCAGCCACACACTCGGCAAAGTGAAGGATAACCTCGATTTATTGGTGGTTAGAGAGTAGAAAATCTTCACGTAGTTATCTAGGTCCAAAAGAATGTCTAAGGCTACTCATAGAATTTATTATATATGATTACCAAACTTACACATTTCTGTGCTATTAGAAATGTAGTATTAACCTTGCCATGAGTGGAATCAGATTTAGGTATTTAAGAAACACGTGAATAAACTGTGACTTGAAGTCTCGGAACAGCACACTGAAGCAAGCCCAGTAATGACCGAAGATAGTTGGTTTATATTTAGCTAATTAGTTACCATTATGAAATAGTCTCAACTTTACAGGGGGAGGGAGCTGCTTGTAAATATATTTGTCTGTACAAATCATGTTGTGCAGAAATTTGATTCTATTAACCTGAATGGAAAGAAACCTTGAATTGTGAACTGGAAAAGATTCTCCTGAGTGAGCTAACCCAGAATTAGACAGACACGCATAGCATATACTCACTTATAAGTGACTATTAGCCATATGATATAGGATAAACATACTAAAATCTACACACCTAAGGAAGCTCAGCAACAAGGGGCATCCTAGGGAAGATGCTTAATTCTCATTCAGAAGGGAAACAGGATAAACACTGGAAGAGGTAGAAGAGAGGACACAGGACAGGAGCCTACCACAGGTGTCCTCTAAACGACTCTAACAAGCAGGGGATCGAAGCAGATGCAAAGACTCACAACCAAATTTGGACAGAGCGCAGGGATTCTCCGGAAGAAGGAGGATATATAAAAGGACCCAGCGGGGACAGGAGGACTTCCCCTATCAGTGGACTAGGGAAGAGGGATAGGGGAGAGAGAAGGAGGATAGGAAGTGGAGGAGATGAGGGAGGGGGCTACAACTTGGATACAAAGTGAACAAATTGTAAACAATAATAATATTAATAAAGAATAAAAAAGAAAAATTTAAATACTATATTTTTATTGTATTCACCCATTCTACAGCTCCCAACTAGATCCATCTTCCTCCCTATCCACGCAATGTTATTTTTTTTCTATTGTTTTTCTATTGCTTTGTTTTGTTTCCAATACCCATCAAGTACATTTTGTCTGCTGTTGCAGCCTTTCTTTGGAACATGGCCAACCTACAAAAGGCTGTGCCTTTACAGAAAATTAACTCTATCTCTCCCAGAATTTCTCAACTGCCAATAGTTCCTTAGCCAGGAGTGAGGATTTTGCCTAGTTTGAGTTCATGTACATCCTGTGCCCACTTCGCCGCTGATAGGAATTCATAGGTACAACTTTCCTGCTATGTCAGGAAAATAATAATTTCTTATTATTGTCCACTTTCTCTGTCCCTTAATGCTTTTTGCCTCTTCTCCCTGTTGAAATTTACAATTTCTTAACCTGAGAGTCCATTTCTTAATCTTTCCATTCTAAACAGTTTCCTGGTAAGTTATTTATAGAACACAAAGAAACTTTTGACGTAATAGTCTGTCAAGTAATTGTACTCAAATAAATTTGAGTATAACCACACAGGCTTGATACTTAAATGTGATTTTAAAGAGTATTATTCATTTTTTTGAACATCTAAGATTAAGAGTTTGCAGCTCAGGCTTCATGTGGATTCCTCAGTGGCGGGGGGAGCTGTTTCTGACATGGACTCTGTTACCTGTATTTCCATCTCTTTTCTCTGGCTGGACTACTTCATCCATCCACAAGGGAAGAGGACTCACTTAGTGCTGATGTGACTTGATGAACTGGTGCAGGATGATGGGGGCTTGGCGAGCATTTTCTGAGGAACAAGGCAGGGTTTATAGGAAAGGAGGGAGGCAGGGAGGGGGACTGGGAAGAGTGGAGGGAAGGGGCTACTATAAGGCTGTAATAAAATACGTACACTCTTAGAAGAGAAAGGAGATCTTACAAGTGATAACACAGAAATACAGGGACAATGATGAGACCAATTAAGACCATAATTTAGGACAAAAATAAAGACAACTATAGATAAATACATGTTCACAAAATTAGAAAGTCTAGTAAAATTTTTGGATATACATTGCCTTCCAAACTTAAAGTACAAATGCAGAAACAAACAAACACACAAACAAACATGATGACAGCAATGGGGAGTGATGGTTGCAGATCAGTAATAAAAAGTATCATAGACAAATGCCTCAGACAGAACTACTTCACTGATAAATATTACCAAACTATGAAAGAACTCTTCTCAGTATTACTCATAAACTTTCACAGTTGACAAGAAAGGCAATTTTCTGAACATGTTATATGGGAACCACTTTATTCTCATACAGCAAATAAAGCAGAAATTATACATCAATAACCCTGATTACAGAAGAAAAGTTATCAAAATATTATCTAGAAAGTACAGCAATGCAATGAAAAGATTATTGTACATTATCAAGTGGGATTTATCCAAGGGATACCAAGATGACTGAACATATAGAAATCAATAAGGACAATGTATCTCATCAACAAAATAAAAGACAAAAATCAGGTAACCGCCTCAACAGATTCAGAAATCACAGTCAGTAAAATTGACTACATAATTGTGATGAGAACTCTGTAGTGAGAGATCAGACCACAAGACAATACAGGCATCAATATTAAAGCTCTTATGAAATTTAAAAAAGCTGAAAGTGTTTCCGAATGATTTCAAGTGAGATAATGGTGTCTACTTTTTCTACCTACTACTGAAACTTTTACCTAGAGCAAATTTGCAACAGAGGAATAAGTTGCTAATGAGAGAGGGAAAAGAAAAGATACTTTTTGTAGTTGACATGATTTTGTATACAGAAAAGATTCTACCAAAGGATTACTAGCATTGTTAAATAGATTTCATAAAAATAACTATAAAAAATTAACAAATATCAATAGCACTAATAACAAACTTTCTGGGGAAACAAATCACAAAGCAATCCAGTTTATATTAGCTATAAAAACACAAAATATGTAAAAAAGAGACAAATCAATAAAATGAATGATATCTAAGATGAAAATTTTAAAACACCAATGATAAAAATTGATAACACACCCACTTATATAAATTTGACTAAACCCTTATGCTCATGAATTATAATAATATTGTTGACATGCCAATATTATATACTATCAAAACTAATAAATCCTTTCAAAACAACCCCTATCAGTGAGGGAGCTGTTAGTTACTTGCTAAGTATGTGTGCCACTATTGCAGTCTTTGGGTTATCATGCTATCCTGGTCATTGTTGTGATTTATAGGTATCACAGGTAAATAGGATTATTTTTTCCTACCTCCATTGGAAACTTCCATGCAACCTTAAAGCACCAGAAAACATAGTCCCCACCGACATGGAATTCAACGTAGCTCAGAGACCTCTGGATAATTTTCTGTAGAGCATGCTGTCTTTGGCAACAGGAAATTACTTTTTGCCTCTGGAAAAATGGGGCAAACAAGGGAAGAAACAGTCTTCACCAGAGAAGAACACACGTACCATTGTTCAATATCAAGTGGTTAGCCTCAAAACAACACACACAAAGCATTCTACAAAGCAATCAGGTTTGGTATACATGCACAGAATAACAATTAAAGAAAATGAGGTCATGAATTTGAAAGAGAGCAAGGAGAAATATATGGGAGCCTTTGGAGAGAGGAAGGGGAGAGAAGAAATGGACGGAGAAAGCTGAGAGGAATGAAGGGAGGGGTAACTGTGTGCAGGATATATTGTATAAGAGAAGAATCTATTTTCAATAAAAATAATAAATTAATGGCCAAAAAAAGAATACTCACCATTGAAGAAATATAAATAAGAGAAATGTTGAGCTCCCATCTCAATGAATAGCTGTTATTAAAAAGTGCAAAAAAAATAAAATTAAAATAAAGAACATGACTGACAAAAGTATGTATGTTTTATCCCTGTACTGGATGCCTGAGACAGGAGGAAAATGTTAAACTCCATGCCATCCAATGCTGTACTGGAAGCCTGAGACAGGAGGAGTATACTAAACTCCATGCCATCCTGGGCTACATTCTGAATTGCTCGCACACATGTGTGTGTTATATTTGGTTGCAGTTAAGATGAATATTTTTTCTGTTTAGGTTTATTTTCCCTTCTGGCATAGCTTGTATTTAACTTTGTAAATTAGATATGTTCTATTATGTATTATGAACTGAAGTCCCTAGGATTTATTTCATTGTGAGAACTCGTGCTTGTGTGGCTAGGAGCTCGGCTATGGTTAAGACTTGCTGATTTTGTAAGTGGTGGAGATTCCCAGTCCTTTAAATGTCCCCATTTTATCTTCACATTGACTTTGTGAATTCCTAAATACTATTCTTCACATAGGTTCTATGCCTTTTATCCTTTTTGAGTACAAATTTTCCCAGGTGGTTAAGGCTGGGGAGTTCTCATAGACAGAGAGATTAAATAGAAAATTCTACACAGCATTTTCAAGTGCTTTTGAACATCAGAGAAAGAATTCATATACAACACAAAATTTAAAAAAAAATGAGAGAAAGTTTT
>REGO01000774.1:615556-640556 GCA_010120015.1 Rhombomys opimus
AATTACAAATCCTATTTCCTCTTTAATAGATTATAAAATTATACATATATCGAAGAATTTTAAAAGGAAATCGAGTCACAATTAAACATTTAAGTTTTATGTCCATTTTATATTAAAAATACACCTATAACAATGTTTAAGTTCTTGGGTAATAAAAGGCTGAAAAAAAAAAGAGGAAAGAAAAGAAGAGAAAGCAAACGTTTGAGAAGTGCTAGGCTGAGTCGACACTCAACCTGGAGCATTGCACAGGCTTTTGTTAAGTCTTTCTAGCTGTTTAACTCCCCAGCTGCTCTGGATCCGTGGAGCACATTAAGGCTACTTCCCATGGGTGTATCTGTCTCCCAGATTTCCCCTTTAACCTTAGTTCTCTAATATGTAGCAAAAATCACTGCCTATGTGTTTGTTACTTTTTAAAAATGAATCACGTTTTTTTCCATGAAGTATCTTACTATTTTTATGCTGAGTTATATACTCCACATTTATTTGTGGGAACAGAAAACAGGATGAGGTAATTTCCAGAGTAGGTTAAAATATAGCATGCTAAACTATAAATTTAATAAAAGTTTATTCTGTGGAGAAATAAGGTAAGGAGGGTTCTGGACTGGCAGAAAATTATTTAATAGTTATTCTTTTTAAAGAGAGCACTTTACCTCTAATTAAATTTCAATCCACTTAGTTTCACTCAGTTTAAAACCATGAATATATACTTATTTACATAACATCACCCTGCAGAGGTCTCTATTCTAAGAGAATATTGGATCTGATAATTTCTAGTCTAATTAGATTGGTCCTTAGACTAAAGAAAGGACAATTTAATTTTAGCTTTTAGGATTTTGGATGATTTATTCAGAGGTCAAATGTGAATGTTCTTTTGAAAAGCATTGAATTCACTCAGTGCATTGCACACACACACATACACACACAATAGGTAAGTAGCTTTTGATATTTTCAGAATTAACAATACTTCAGATGTATGTACATCATACAAAACTTAAGAAATTAGAAAAAAAATTATATTGGTGCTTAGGCTATTTGCCCATTTTATATGTGTGTGTGTTCCATACTTTTGGCAACCACTCTTTCAAAATGTAAAAGGATTCTTCATAACGTTTCTCCAACATCGAAAAATAGGTCAAACAGTATGTTAGCTCAAATGAAAATAACTAAGAAAGACTGGCTACAGATTTCTTTTGGCTTTCCAAATGCATCTATCCCACTGAATAGTGACTGTCAATAAGGAAGTGAAGACACAGGCTATTGTGTAGGTGTTTAAATTGTGTGCACTGACCTAAAGCAAAGTTGTTAACATAATTCAGAGCCATAAGTTTCAGCAGGTTTGTGTTTGAACGGGAAATGTGCATGCTGGGACACAAGGTGACATACTGATTCTCTACAGAATAGTTAATGCAGCTGTGTCCTGTGTGTCCTGTAGAAACCTGTATTTATTGTGAAAGGGTAATCTTCTATAACCACATGACACTTACCTTGCGATGTCGTTACTCGATATTACACAATGATATTAAATTTCAGTTTCCAGTAGTTTGTTTTTAAAGAGGAAAAGTCAAGTGGAAATTCTTTTTGTGGTATGTTGATGAGTTGAGTGTTGTGTATTTTAAATACTGTGTAACGGGTGTAAAACCACCAGCTAATCGTGGAAAGGAAATGCCATTACGAAACAGAGTGTAGTAGAGATTAGTTAAGCAAAGGTCCCACAAGAGAACAAATGTACTATGAAGTTATTATGATTGCACCTATACAAACAGTTCAGAGATCTGGACACATATACTGGAAACCTAGCTGATCCAAGGATAGGAAGGCTCAGCAACTCACTGCAGTTTATCTGGCTTTATATTAGTTGGAAATTTTATAAATTTTACAAATGTTTCAAGAATCCTAATCTCAACGTCACACCGTTATGTACCTGAAAGTTGCATGTACATTGTGTAATATTGTATGCATTGTTAGTATACAAAGTCACAGTTTTGAAAAATAAAATTGCTTTCAAGTTTGATAATTTTTCTTCTTATCCAAGTTGACACTTAAAAGGAGATTATTTGACAAAGTTTCAGTGTGCAATTCAGAGACTTTAAATACAGGAAAGTTTATAGAAATAATCATAGTAAGTTAAGGTTTAAAACCCCCTAATGTTTATTTATTGGATTTTTAAAAATTCTAATCTTGTGGTTGAAACATTTTAATTACTTTCTTAACACATTACATTCAGTAATTGCTAAAAGTAGTAGGTAATTGACAATAATGATTGATTATCTCAACTGGGCTCTAGACACAGATAGATGAAAAACAAAACAAAACAAAAAAACTGGCCATTGTAAAACAAGACTTGCCAAAACCATTGCAGAGACAAATCCCAACACAGCGACTTCCAATCTAACAAGCTAAGTCAGCTGTGGGGCAATGCGCTTCTAAGAGTGAAGTTTAGTTCCTGGAAATATTTGTTTTGATATTGGGTTTTAATGCACTCACCTTCACACATGAGCATGTGTTTTAAAATCCCACTCAGGTCAACCTCTCTTACCCTAAAATGCTGAAATAAGGTAACAGCATGAATCTGAATAAGTTTTCAGCTAAAAAATATGAAATTGTTCATATTGGATAATAAGGAGATCAATTAATCATTTGAGTTTTTCTTTTGAAATTTATGAGAGTAATTTTTTTTAACTTCAAAAGGATTATAAAAAAATGCTGCCGTCCCTTGTGAGGCATATAAACAAAAACAACAACATTGTTCCTCTTTGTTTTCCTTAGGGAATCATAAACCCTTGAACAAAGAACATTTGTCAGAAGGCTAGAGTGGAGATCAGAGAAGTTTTGCTGACTTAGTGACTTTAATAATAATTCGTGAAGCTGTGATGGATAGAAGTTCTGAGGACAAGTTGAGTGTCTCAGCTGAATCCATACTTCAGGAAGTAATACTTTAAAACTATTGGATATGATAAAAGTAATAGCAAATTCCCAACACCATTTGTCAAAAATTTGTGTGAATCACAAAGATGGAAGACGCACCATGTTGTACCATTCACACCAGGTTTGCCTACCACCAACCCCGAAGTAAATGCTCTTAAACTCCTAGTCATCTCCTTCCATTTTAGTATTATTCTGTCTGAAAACCCAAAGCTTTGTCTGACCAACTTTCTCTGCCTACTCAGCTTCTTCCGTTTGCCAGTGGATGTATTATTATTTAATTTGAATCACCTCCATAATTTTGTTTAATTAACAAATTTCCTCACACAACACATTTCATCATGTTCTGTCTTCTTCCCCAACTGGTCCCAGATTTTACCCACTGCCCTACCCACTCAACTTTGTTCTCTCTTTCTCTCTTTTTCTCTTACTCCATCAATCAATCAAAATAAAAATAGAAACAGACAAGCTGAAAAATGGAAACCAATAAGATGAAAAGTATCAAAGCATGCATGCATGTACAAGCCCACAACCGGAACTGAAAAGGAGAAGTAGACATAAAATCTCATCCCTGACCAAGGGCCCTTATGCAGTTGATACCTGCTGAGATTATAACAAGCTATCATTTTCTTTTTTTCCTTTGTTCATTCAAATTTTTTTCATATACCCCCTCTAGTTCATTTTCAAATAAATGAACTTTTTTTCATTAATAGTTGACATATGTGTTTCTAAATATGTAAGTATAACCTTTCAGTCTGTATAATGTTAGTTGATGTGTACTTTTGGGAACTGACCATTTGGCATTATTAATTGCTGTGTTCTTCCCTGGAAAAGACTATTTCTGACCTCAGCATCCATTTGTTAATTGCCTATAATTACTTTGTGTAGGGATAAAGGCTTATTGGCTTTCCCCAGTCTGCCTTAGCATTTCTATTGTTGTTGTTGTTCAGCTCATTTTTAGGAAAAGATTTTAGCGAGACTTTATGGGTGTAGCATCTGAAATTCCTAAGATATATGACTTCACAGCCTGCTCTCTGTACTCTGACTCTCAAACTTTTTCTAGCACCTCATCTGCAATGTTCCACAGCCTTAAGTTGTTAGGTAGATATATCCATCGGTAATGAACCCACACCTCTGCCTTTTGATTGTTTGTAGTTCTGTGAAGCTCCTTATCTTTTGAAACCAGAAATTTTCTTGATGCAGAGTTAGAACTACACTTATCTGCAAAAACTAGTTTCACAACCAAAAAGAAAGGGGGCATTTGATTTTCAGGACTCTGTACTGAACAAGCTTTATCGTTCTTCCCCTAATAAACCTTTCTTAGCTCCCCTCTCCGTGACTTGCACATCAGTATGTATCAATAAATGAGCAAAATTAAAAGCTCATTTATATACATTTCTATCCCATGAACTAATTTTTTACTTGAAAAACATTGCCATTCATAATCTAAAGGCATCAGTAGCAACAAATGAGATAGCTATTTTCCTAGTGACACCTCTGCTGTTTTTTGACGTGGCCTTTTCCCACCAGCAAAGTTACTCAGTCAGATTTGTTCATGGGTGTCCACACCATGGAGGAAGAAAAGTTTGGCCTTAGTACTGTATTGGTGAAGATTTCTTGTCCAAAATTTGTGATAAAGAATAGTAGACCTGCCTCGTAGCCAAATGCTATCCAGCTTTATTATCCTTATTTTTCACTGGCTTTCATTTAATAATTGTCTTCTCTTACAGACATAGTTAAATATTTTTCTTTGAAATCTCCAAAAACACTTAAATACAGTCTCCATGGTATTTTTTCTACATAGCACCTCCTTTAAAGGTTTTAGTTGAAAATAGTGAATAATTTCAAGGTACTGATGTATACTTTAGGGGAAAAAATCAATTCTGTCAAGAGCTGATTATGCAATTTCAATCTATCATACCTCAGTTTTCCACTTTGTAAAATATAAACAATAATTAATGCATGCTGAATTATTGTTTTATTATAAGGATGAGAATTCTGATATATAGCAAATACCCTTAAAGTAAGAACTTGAAAAGTCATGAATACAGAATCAGCAGTCTTCAGGGAATTTACTTGAACACTTTAAAGAATGAGCACTGAAATGCAATTTATATATTTCTCTTTGGAACTCAGGAAATGTCACTGTGAATGACAAGAACAAAGATTGATGTGGTTGACAGGATTGCCTGGAATTACCTTTGCAGCTTAAGCTTTCTGGAAACTTTGGTGGTTGGAATCCCAAGAGGCTTATTGGTCCATCCAGTCTGTTTTCAACAAGAACAATAATCTCACAGAATACCTACCATTAAGATACCTGAAAATCTTTGGATTCTGAACCTTTGAATTTAAACTTCAACAAGTTTATTTTCTGTTTGATTATAGAAATGATCATTTTCCTTTGTTTAAATGCTGTCATTTAGGAACTTAATACTGTTTAACAGAATTGTTTCTTTTGTCGTTTTTATTTTGTGCTTGTGCATTGTGCTATGTTCATGTGTACTGGACCACATGTATGCACGTGCCTGTAGAGACCAGAGAACAACAGTGATGTCATTCTGCCTGCTTAGAAACAGGGTCTCTCTTTGACCTGGAGCTCACCAGCTGAGCTCCAATGTAGGCACTGAATACCAGTGTTTCTTCTGTTTCTGCTACTACACCACAGTGGAAGCAAGAATTCTTTTATTTATTTATTTCCATATATAATATCTGCATGTATACGTTCCCATCAGAACAGGGCACCAGATCTGATTATAGATGGTTGTGAGCCACCATGTGGTTGCTATGAATTGAACTCAGGACCTCTGGAAGAACAGACAGCACTCTTAACCTCTAAGCCATTGCTCTGGCCCTGGAAGCAAACATTAATGTTACATTAATGTTAATGTAAATCCTTAACATTTCAGGATGAGTCTTGAGATTGAACTCTGTCCCCCCATGTTCATGAGGCAAGCATGAGTAACAGAGCTATCCCCAAACCCCTGTATTGTTTCAGTATCAACCTTAAAGAAAACGAAAATATATCTACAATGGTTTCAGAATTTGTGCAGTCCATAAATTTAATAGACTAGTGTGAAGCAAAGAGTGTATAGAAGGCTAACATTTGATGCAAAGAGACATCCATTGAGTTTAGAATGTCCTAACATACAAGGCAGGAGAGAGGCTGTGAAGTCTAGGCTGTCCTTTCATACAATGAGACTTTCCTAAAGACCACAAGCTAGCTCACATGAGCAGTAAGAGCACAGTGGACCAGGCATCATCCAGCAATGATTCCGTGTTTCAGAAACAGAGCTGGCTTTATTTAAATGTAAAGTATTGCCCATACTCCCGTTTGTTCCTCCTAGACAACTGGTTCTCAGCCTGTGGCAGAGGTTCCAAAGAGGCCGCATAGCTCACGTATCAGATATTTACATCACAGTCCATGACAGCAGCAAAATTACAGCTATGAAGTAGGAAGAAGAATGATTTTATGGTTGGGAGTCACCTTAATATGAGGAATTGTATGAGAGGGTCACATCTAGCAAGGCTGAGAACCAGGGTCCTAATCGATCAGTATCATAAGATAGTCCACACATTCTTAATTATTTATATATGTGAAAATGAAGCAAAGTGAGCAGAAAGTTTGTAACAGTTAAATTTTCAATTCTTCTCTGAAGGATGTGTATTAGTATTTTGGCACCTTGCTTCTAGGTTGCCTAGTAACCTATGATGTCATCATGTGTGGCTGGCCAAGTAGCTACACCTGGCAGGCATGGTTCTGTTGCTCCTTACAAGGATCAAACCACCACTTTGCCTCTCTCTTGGCCCTCTTGGCTCTTGCCCTCTCCCCTTTCTCTGTCCGGGAGCCCCTCTCTTCCCCCTATCTTTTCTTCCTGATTTCTACACTCTGCTCTTAAAATATATATATTTTTTAAAGCTTTAAATTCTTATCTAATGATTTGTATAATTTTCTCATTGGTATACATTTATAAAACTTCCTTAATCATAAATAATTCTCTGTTTATTTTATCTCCTTTTAGACTAGGACAGCAACAAGCCTCATTTTAAATTGGTATGGATTTTCATAAAAATTCAAAGTTATGTTTTACAATATATATGATTCAACTCTGTTTCAAAATAAATTTTATGTAATGATAAAATTTCAAAGTTATAAATGTCTATTCAAATTAAGTTAATTTAAAATGTACATCTAACTGCCTATGTCTTTATCGGTTCCTAAATTAATAAATGCTGTTTCTCCTGCCATGTGCTGCCTATGATTGAGATTCACCACTAGGCTTTCTGGCTAATGGGTTTGATATAATAAATTCAAGTATAATTTTAAATTTTCTTTATACTGTTCTATGATATTGTTGGTTTTAAAACTTATAACTCAGGGTTTACTGTGTACAAGTTTTTACGAACACTCTAAATTAAGATATATTGATTTTAGAGACATTTATGTATTTATGTTAAAACTTGGTCATTGTGCTATATCTTTACTATCAAAAGGTTAAAATATGCTTGGTCTGGTTTTCTAAAAATGATATTATTATTAATCTATAGTATAGCTTTAGACTTTTATAAGCTATAAACTTTTTGTATACTAAATCATATAAAAAAACTATTATGCTCTCACTTTAATGGACTGTATCTATGACTTTTAAGTCTCCAACTTAACAGGGACAAAACCTAAAGTCCTAATATTTAATGGTTAATAAATACAAGTTAATAGTCATCTCATAGATGATCAAGTTGTCTAGCATATCCAAAAATATATTTATAGTCCTACAGATGCAAATATGGTCTCATGCCATTTTTAATAAACAGCTCAGGATGGTCCTTGAGTTACCATACAGGAGTTGGTAAAAAAAAAATAAGAGAAGAGCCTTCCTGACAGGCTTATCTACAGCAAAAACTATGCTCCATACCTTGGCTGCTGCTCTGAGGCTGTTGGCATTCCAGCACACAAAACATGAAGTCTGCAATGCCCCATCCTGCCGGGATATAGCCAAAGATAAAATTCACCAGGTGACTATTTCAAATGCAGTCAAAGGAGATGCTGGTCCCGCAGCTGCCTAAACAAGCCACGGCTGCCTGTTGGCATACTGGCCTCTGGCAGTCAAAATGCACCCATGCAGGCTTGTCCTCTGTGTCCAGCCATGGAGGCTTAACCACCATAAGAGCTATAGACAGTTCCAGCCTTCCAGCTCCTTGGCCTGGTAGAGGACAAATGGCTCTGAGATTCAGTTACCTCTTCTACCATTGCCTAGTCCAGGGTAACATTACAGGTCTGTTTTGGCCTCACACTGGGATCCCACAGACATGTTGCCAACTTCTGTCTTGGGAGACTTCAGAAACCTCAGTTTTCTTCATATGTAGGAGACTAGGCCTTAAGCCTGAGTCCTAGAGTTGCTATTGTCAGGCACAGACACAATATGCCTTGTTGCCAGACTCAAGAAACATGTCTGGATGAAACCTTTATTTAGCTAAAGGACAATAAATGTTCACAGCAGTCCTGCCTATGTCTCATGGTAAATAACTGGATACAAAGGCCAAAAAAAAAAATGTTTAAGGTTAAAAAAAAGTGTCTTAAGATTGGTAAACACAAGTTATAAATGTTTGAGGGTCTAAGAAAGTGTTTGAAGATTGGTAAATGCAAGTTATAAAGGTTTCAAGGTCTAAGGTGATTTAAGGTATCCTACATAGATTTTTTAAAAAAAGGCTTAATATTTCCTCTTGTTGCTATGCTACTGTTGTATTGACTGTCCAGAGCTTTGACTCTTATCAATAGAGCTCTGATTTATTAATCTAACTCTAAATCAAAAACATTCCATTACACCACCCACTATCATGGTTCCAAGCTCAAGATTTTAAATCTCTGTAATGTGTACTTATACTAAATGTTAAGATCAAGTGAGTTTTTGTTCCTTCTACCTCAGGAAAGGCTTCTGCCTTTTCAGAGCTCACTTTAAAGAAAGCTTATGCTGTTAACACAAATGTGTATGTTTACTGCCTTTCCTATAATGTATATTTCAATGCAGATTATAGTTGTGATGCTAACATGTCTAAAGTTTTATCTCCTTTGTAAAACTTAAAAGTAATTCTTGTAAACTGCAGGAAATCCACCTAAATCCACCTCTCAGGTCAGTTAGGCTCCAGGTAAGTACTGCACTTATTGCCTATCTCAGAGGGTGGGATTCCTCCCCTTTCCCTGGTTTTAGGACTTCCCTTTCCTAGCTACGTGATTGCTGCCTCCTACATGAAACACTGGCTGGATTGTTGAGTTTCTTTTATTGGTCAACCACTGGATTGGTGAGTTCTCATTGATCAGCATAAAACACCTCTCTTAGCATCTGGCAACTTCCTACTAGCTTTTAAGATGGAGGGACCTGCCCCCCCACCCCCAACCACAGTCTTCACTAGCTATGGTTGACCTTTTTTTGCTGACCTCCATTTAGGACTTACTTCCTCTTTCCCTTGGGAGAGATATTTCCCCTCTATGTGCACAGTTTCTCCACCTCACACTTGCGCTAGGTAAACTGTGTCTCCTATGAGCAGCTGCCTTGGTCTCTGGCCAAAGCTGATGAGCTGTTGGATCAGGTAGGACCATTTCTACTGGGTCAAACCTTTCTCTTGGGATGCCTTAACAGGTCACTGACTCCTACCCTCCCAATGGGAATAGTCCATTCATCTGTTCTTCCAGATTATCCTCTAGGATGTCTTCTGGAGAATTTCAGGTTTCTATACCTAGTGCACACTTTAAAGGCCTCTAAGTTTACACATTTCTGTAACCAAATTTGGCCTCAATTTCCTTAGATGACAGCTCCAAAGCAAAACCTTTTAAATTACTGCCAGGGATTGGGTAAATGGAGATTCCCTCAGGTAAATGAAGGTTCCCATGCTCAAGTCTCTTTGATCCAAACCTTCCACCTCTGGTCACTCTCCCAAAAGTTTTAAATGTACACCTAAAAAATTTTCTCCATAACCTACTTAACTTTATTTTCTGCCTGCATATATATGTTTTAGTATCCTGCCAAACACAGATGTTTCCTATATCCACAACAGTGCCAAAGCAGCTACCCCAAGACTTCCAGTCTGACCTCACAGACTTCCATCAAACTGGACCTGCGCTTTCCTTCCCATCCATGGATGTTCTCACAGACCCTGGATAGCATCAAAACAGCCTGTTATTCCTGGACCTGGCCAGCATTTCAGCCTTTTGACCTTCCTACAGTGCCCCCAGTGTCAGCAGGAAGCAGACAGAAGAGAATCTATTATTCATTTATTATTAACAAAAGGCTGGAATAGTGTGCTTCAGGCCCAGGACAAGCAGCTCCAGGTTCTCCCAGCAGTCCTCAGTCCCTACCTGCTGCCTTGTGTGGCTGGCAACTCTCTACTGGCAACCCTCTACCCTGAACTTTCCAGGGCAGAGGCTTCCCCTTCTCCTCTTGACCATGTAATCTGGCCATTTTGTTGCTATTATTTTTCTCTCTCTCTTAACCCCTTGCATAGCAACCAAGACCTGTTTCCAATGAACCTAAGTGTATATACTTTAACTTGTCTTCAATGAGAAGCAGCCCAAGTTACTAATTTTTTAATTATAGAAAAAGGGAGGAATGTTAGTATTTTGGCAGCACGCTTCTGGGTTGCCTAGCAACCTATGATGTCCTCATGTGTCACTTGCCAGGTTGCTACACCTGGCAGGCGTGGTTACGTTGCTTCTTAAAAGGACCAACCGGCCACTTTGTCTCTCTCTTGGCTCTTGCCCTCTCCCCTTTCTCTGTCAGGGTACTCCCCTCTCTTCCCCCTATCATGTCCCTCTCTTTCCTTCTCCCTCTCTCTTCATCTATATCTAATAAACCTCTTTCATATAAAATCTGCTGTGCTCTTCATCATTGCCTTATTTGGTCCTAACAATGTGTATAAGCAGTGATGAACAACCTCAGTGGTAAATCTAATGCAAATAAAATTATGAAGGATATTGTATCAGTTCTAACAAAATAAGAAACATGAACTTTCTGAAAGACTGAATAGTAAAATGCACACCATACACACATATAAGCATTCACATGTACAAACATGCACACACCTACACAAAAGTAGATGCACACATAGAGTTTGGAGATGTTACAAGGAAAAAACAGAAGTTACTAATAGTAGAAAATAAAATAGTCTTTAAATTAAAAATGACTTATAGAGCTGAAAAGATGGCTCAGTATTTAAGAGTATGTGCTCATATTCTAGAGTACCTGAGCTCATTTCCCAGCACCCTCATTAGATGACTCAGAACTTCCTGTTTTTCTAACTTCAGGTCATCCCATGCCATCTTGACAGCACCTGCATGCATTTGGTGCAAGTAAATTCATGCAGGCTTGGACACAAACATACACAAATAAGATATACAAGGGCGTGATTACATGGTTAAGAGGTCTGGATGGAAGGGATTGGATTTAAAACAGTTTTTAAATTAAGTATTTTAATAATTTAAGACTTTCCCACATAAACCGGGATTGACAAACTTTTTGCTAAGGCCTCGAAACAAATAATTTAGATCTATTAAGAGCTACACTCTTTTTCTGCCTTTTTAAAAACAGTTTGAAAACTTAAGACTTTTCTTTGTTGTAATTTCAGTACACAAAAACAAACCAAACGCTGGATGTGGTTAAGTGGTGATGTTGTGAAGTTTTCCAGTCCTGTTTGGTATTCCTGTAATAGACATACCTACACCATATACTTTGGAAGGAAGCAGATAAGAAGTGATAAATGACATCTCCTGGTAAGCTAATGAGTCTGACAGAACAGAAAACCCAATCACTGGCTTCTCAGATATCAAGGATCTTTTAAAGAGGAATGCAATACCTGTAAATGGCACACCTACCTGATTGGACTGTCATATGGAAATGCAATCAATACTCTGCATTTATATCAACAGTCTAGCTGATACATTTGATTTTAGGTTTTTTTTTTCCTTCGCCTTCTTGTCCATTTCACTTCTGTAGATAAAAATAGTTTAACATTTTTAGACAGAGATGGCTGAGTATTTTCCTTTCTGTCATATTTAACATAAAAGACCAAGAGGAGGAATTGCTGGTTATTACATGATTTTCATTTGTTACTTTCTTTAGAGAATTCCTTGGTGTGGCTTGAAATGAATATAGCAAAAATGTCTAGACTAACTTGCAATTAAGAGACTGCTTTACTAAGACATTTTGACAAAGAGAATCATCTACATTATATCTACAGGGGGAAAAAAAAGGAAAGACTTAATTGCTTTTAGTATTTCCATCCCACAAACCAGATGAAAAGTTTTTTAAAGTCCTACACATAAAGCAGATATTTCTGAGGCATTTTGAATATCCATATTTAGAATGCTAATTACAATCAGCACACACATCTCAGTGTTTTCTCCAGAGAGTAATGCATTTCCCTCTTGACCCGCTGGCCCCCTGTGATGTCCTCATGCAGAAATCACATTTCAATGACAAAGGCAGTAAGTGAGGGGAGTCTGTTGACAGACTTGAAGAGCTTCCTGTGTGCACCAGTTATCCTCAGAGCACTTTTTAATGTCTGAGTCAGACATTTCTTGTAAGATGTTCCATTTAAGAAAACGTGGCTTTAATATTTAAATAATCCCAGTCACCCGGAAAAGAAAGAAGGAAAAGACAGAGACATAGCATATAAAAAGCAAAAGGAATAATTAAAACTTATAAAATAATAAAAAAGAAAAAGAAATAGACCATGGTTGAGAGGAACTTGAGAATGTACAAAATAAGCATTAAATTTTTATAAAAACCAAATAAAATAAAAAGGTGAAACAAAATGGAGTTGTGTGGGGGCAATTTAATTTTCTGTCTGCATGAAATCTCTAAGAAAACCATTTATTTTGCAGGATTTTTTTTAAATAGAAAGGACAATTGAGTTAAAATTCTATCTTCAAGAAACACAAAATCAGACATTGACATTTTAAATTTTCCTATATTGCAGTGAAGTTACCAATCCTAAAGATATAACAGAATCAAGAACTGAGCTGACCACACAGTGGCCGTGAACTATATGTGCCAACTGAATACCTTCAATGAAGCAAGTTAAGCAAGTAACAGAAGTTTGAACTTCATCAACATTTGTTTTTCATTTAAGGTTAAAAACAAAAGTATTGTGTGTGTGTGTCTGTGATAAACAACTCTGCTGTTTTAAATTATTGCATTTCACTACAGAAATGCCATCTAAAGAACACATGGTCCTCTTGCAGTGCCAGATGAGGCAGAAATGTTTATGATAAAAATATCAACAATTTACTTAAATCAACAAATTCAGTTCAATATTTTTTTTTGCAGGAAGGTAATACTATGATATTTTCTATGGAAACAGTGTGAGTTACAACAATACTTACATAACCTTTAACTATGAAATCTATACTATTCTCAAGATTTTAAAAAGCATGAGCATAGTTCAAGATTTAAACAGAGATATATGACTGACTAGAGAAGACTAGAGTTTGTCATAAAACTGTCATAATAATACAGAAAAGAAAACTGGAGAAAGTATGTTACAAATTTCTTGAATAGTGGCTCCTACAATGTGTTACTGCAGAGTAAAATAAAAATGCAGTGCTTTATCTGTAACAAAATGATCTTGAAAAAAGTAACATCTCTAAAAACAACAGGCATTTTCAGGAACTAGATATATTTCTGAGATCTTTCCCCTTAAGATAAAAATAATTTATTTCGCTATCTCTTACTGCTTATGAAAAGTGTGTCCTTGTGATCTAAAGGAATTACATGCATGCATATTTTCATATCTTTTCATAATGACTGTATCTAAAATACAAGCACCATTGTATTATTTTATAATAGATACAAGTCTTGGTGTTCATGTTTTATTTCCATTCAAACAATTTGCATTTCTCTATTGTGTTCTTCTGGTGGTTTAATGAAAATGCCCCCTCCCATAAGCTCATATATTTGACCATTTCTTCTGTTGGTAGAACTATTGGGAAAGGATTAGTGTGTATGGCATTGCAGGAGAAGTTATGTCACTGGGGGCAGACTTTGAGATTTGAAAAGCTCACACCATTCACAGTTAGCCTTCTGTTCCTCTGCCCCTTACCTGCACATAATGATGTGAGCTCTGACATGCTAATACTCTGCATGTCTGCCTTCTTCCAAGCTTCCTGCCATGTTGGCCATGGACTCACCTACTGAAACTGTTATCTCCCAAACACTTTTATTCTCTAAGTTTCACTGGTCATGGTATCTTAGCACAAGAATTGAAAAGTAGCCAAGATAATGTTTCATGCAAATGGGCCAAGCTCTCTTACACATTCCATGGAATACAAGGATGTCACATAACTTACAGAGTCTTTTCTGTACTTCTGGTATGTGTGCTCCATTAATCAAAACAGACAGACTCCCAGGTTTGTCGGTGAAGCCATTTTTTTCTTCCCTGCTGAAACATTTTACCATTTCTTTTCTACATTTGTAACCAACAAAAATAATTTTAAATTTTATTGGTTTTGGTTTCGCATAAGGACTTCATGTAATGCAAGCAGAAATCAGACTCTCCCTGTATCCATAAAATCTGTTCTTCCTGCCTCCACTCCCATATTCTGGATTATAGGTATATAGAGTAAAAAATTTAAATGATAAAGTCAGTAAAATACAAATGTATTCTACTATTTGTTTTCATGATTAGGTTGGGTAGACATTATGCACAATATGCATTAGAATGCACACATACAAGTAATAAGCATTTTCCATAAGAAGCATAGCTATTAAATAATCCAAATGGTTTATAAATTTGCATTACATTTTCTTTACTAAATATAAATAAAATTAAGCTTTATTTTCTTTAGATTTAACAACTTCCAAAGTTTCTCTCAAAGCAATAATAATAAATAATTTATTCGAACAACAGAGTTCAGTTTTAGGTTTGGGAATCATCAAATGTCATTTAAAATCCCTCTCCTGGTATCCCGGATTTCAGTAAGAGTTCATGGAACTAAGAGCATCATAGGAAACTCCCAATCAGTGCAAATCTCTAGGACATAAGGTCAAGGTTGCAACTGGTAAACTACAGTTGGTATCTGTATTAGTGTTCAGAATGGTGCACTGAACACACTACTCCTCTGTGGATTCTGGTCTGAGTCAGAAACTCTCAAATTTTAAGCCAAATAATAGGTGAGTCTCTTGTTTCAAAGCATAAAATCAGGATAGTGCAGCCGCTAAGACACTGTCCTTATTGACTTACATCAGAAACCTCTTCCTAGAGTAAATAACCAGTGGTACAGACTAGTAAGAAATCATTAACAGAAAATCAAAACTTAGAGTCAGAGGCTGTTCCTCACCCTGCCTCTACATTTTGCAGAGAGGAGGCATAGGGACATTTTTAAAAATGTTTTTCTACTTTAAGGCTTTTTATTAAAGCCTTTAATTTTGATTTTTTTTATTTGTTTGAGAAAAGTGTGGGCCTGAGTGTGTGTGCACACACGCATGTGTATGTATACATTGCCACAGTGATCATGTGGATATAGAGGACTCATATGTAGAACCCACGGGTCAAACTCAGGTCACCTTGCAGCAGGTGTCTTCACTGAGCCTTCACTCCGCCCTACAAACTTTTTGAATAAAAGTTACAGTGTGATAGTAACTAAAATATAGTATTTTCAGTAGTTTCTATATTTCAGGAACTTGTAATAGTTAATAAAAACTTGACTAACATAATATTTAAAGTGTGGGAAATGAGGCTCAAAGTATTTAAATGATTTTCCAAAATTCATTAGTCACCTGAGGTTGGTATATCAACTTGAAAACATCACGTTCCTTTTCAGCTGTAGAGTTCCATTGAGATATTTTGTTTATTGTCTTTTCACTCGTCTGATATCACCTTGGCTTCCATAAGGCAGAGGTGGTGAGGTGGTTCACAGAGCATTTGACAGTTCCACTGATTGAGGAGTGCAAGGCTCAGATGTCTTGCTCATCTCCTTCACTGAAAGAGGAAATATAGATGTACAGCATCTTATTGAAATGGAAAAGCTCTGCTTATGGGTCATGTTTATACAGTTACACAAAATCTAAAATTACTGTGCAAATGTACAGATCGAAAACAACAGCCAGATTCTCTAAATTCCACTACTCACTTTGTGAAAGCTTTGCAGCATTATTTTGCAGAAATCTTTAAAAAAGGGAAGAGAGAGCAGAATAATCCTTAGATCATTTTTAGTGTAATACAACAGCAAACATTCACAATAACTCTAAAACAATTGTGATCATTGGACAGAATATCACACTAAAGGTTTATACTGACCCCTTTAATTCATATCACAAAATAAAGTTACTTTTCAAATATACAATAATAAAGAAAATGCAAATAGGTTTTTTATTTAAAAGATGTACACATTTGTCTAATTTAAAAAGTATTCATTTTTATTTTTTTTTCAAAACAATATTTTTATCCGGTAATGTTTGTCTGACAAGCTATTTCTTACAATGGAGAATAATGCTAAGGCAATCAAGGATCTATATCAGAAAGTAACAGATTTCAGCCTTACCTCCTTCTGACATTTTTTAAAATTATACTTTATTTAGTTTGTATCCCCCCTCTAGTTCCCTCCCTCCTCCCCTCCCAATTCTTCTGACATTTTTATTTTTTATCTCATTTTGGCACTAGCATCACTCAGGACTTTTAACCTTAAAATATCCGCTGTGTTTTGAGTGTACCTGGGGTGTGCCTTTCAGTAGTTCCTCTAAAAAGAGTTTGGCCTTTAGTTTGACTATGCTGGGAGGAGATGGACCTGGTCATCGATGACGACATAGTGGAAAGGCTGTTCCTGGACAGGACGCATGCGTAATGTGTTCTAAATACAGACAGAGCATAGCTTTGCTGGTCTCCTGCTTCCTGTCTCAACTCTTGATCTTTCTGTCTCTGTTCTTGCCACAGAGTTCTCATAAAACATGAATAAAAGGACTCACTGTACCCTCGATCCTCCAGAACTCTTAATTAAATAATTTTTTTTCCGTGCCAAGTACTCATTTTGAGACTTAGTGCTGAGCAATATAAATGAAATGAGACAACCCTGTTAATTTTCGCACTTTAAAAATGTAGAGTGGGAGGGAATGAGGTAGGGAGCTACAGCTGGGATACAAAGTAAATAAACTGTAATTAATATAAAAAATAAAAAGTTAATTTAAAAATGTAGAACTTCCTTTTAATGTTATCCTTTAACAATTTTATGGTACAAATCTTAATTTTCTCAAATAAACTATTTTCTTTGCATATCCTGTTTTCTGTGCACTCCCTGATTCTAAATTAATGACCAACAATAACAGTCATGCCAATAATCTCCATTTTATTGTTGTGCCCGACTCGAGAGACCCCACAAGACCACTAGGAGTCGAGTCCCTTGCAAATCACAGGAGGATCTTTATTCAGGCTTAAGCTCTGACCGCCAATCTTCCCTGATGCAGCAGGTTAGAAAGTGATGCACCTAGGCTCAGGGAGGCAGAGTTCTTAAAGAGAAAAATGGCAAGCAGGGAATTCCAAGCCTTGGAGTTACAGAAAAGGGTACGTTGTGGGTGGGGGGTCCAGCAATTGAGATGACCTTTAGGCTAATTGTTCCAAGCCACCGGGCCAAACCGACAGATGTCTAAGATATCTGTACGGTAGCCTGCTGGGTGGAGTGGAGGACCCACTAACACGTTCTGGGGTGGAGACCTGATTATAGTTATCTGTTTACACATTCTGTGGTATCCAGGACGACCTGCAGGGTGGAGGGCCATGTGGTCCTTCTGGGAACCCAAAGGTGGGGGTGAAGTCACTCCAAGGTCAGTGAAGATAGAGTCTGAGAGACAAAATGGAGCCACCCCTGCCAACCTCAGTTCCTTCATTGTATGTTATAATATCAGTGATCAAATGTCAGCTAAATTTCTTTGTAAAAATATGTGAAAACAGGATTAAGAAAATGGATCAACTAGGTATTAGGCCAGGAAGTAGCATAATTCTTTATCTCTATTAAATTTTTCAGGAGAGAATTACTCACAATTTGAGTGACTGTTCAATAGTAACTAAGTCCAGCTTCCCTAATAAACTGCAATGCCTGCTTGCCACTAAGGAAATGGGGTCTGGGCTTCTTGCTCCCCTGAGAGCTTAAATGGAGTTGTTAACATTAGAAATGCCAGGTTGGATTAGGTAGTTGTGAGAAGTAGACCTCTGTTTCCTCCTTGCCCTGTGAACTTCGGTTGTTGTTGTTTCTTCCAGAATTTTAGCAGAGTCAACTTGCTAAAGCAAGGAATTTTTCAACAGAACTGGCTCTGTTTGCTTAAAACTTCAAATTGCAAAAGAAATTTTCTATGTGAGTTTTCTTTGCTCATTTATTTTTATTATTGCAAGACACAAAGTCTTAGTAAAATTTAGGAATGATTTTGTGAGGTAGTATTAAATAAGGACAGTACATAATAAATGGTAATGGAAGGGAAAGGAGAAAGAAGAAAACTATGCCTATCATTGGTCTTCCGTCAGGCTGCTGGTCTGTCTGCAGAGTCATCCTTCTGTCCTTCAGTTCAAACAGGGCTCAGCTGTATTTGTATTAGTTACTGTGTTTGATTAAAAAAATCAATTAAAATAACAAGCAAAACCAGAAGAAAATTAAGATAATTATACCTGTGTTCATGGCCCTTTCTTTAGTATGATTAGACAGGTCCTCAGGTAAAAAAATAGAAGAAACTACATTGTAAATCATAAGTTTCACAATGAAGAACATTATTACTAGCAATAATCCCATAAATGTAAAACGTGTGAGAACAATCACACACAATGAAAGAATATAATTTGGATTTGTCTTTGTAATGAAAACTTCAAATTCTAACTATTCCATCAAATTTGCAAACCTAATGTTGCATTAACTTTTATTTAAGCTAATTCTTTCCTCTTTTCCCATTTGTATTTTAAAAGCTGTTAGTACAGAAATTCTGTCCCTAGTAACCAGCATTTCCCCCTCCAATTACTTCTTTGAATTGGTTTCTTTTTTTCTTTTTTTTGTCATACAGTAGCTTATTTTTCCTTCCTAAATATTTGGTAAACATTATCTGGAACCAATTAACACATTGATAATTTCAATGTTTATTAAAATGTTCTTAATGATTTTTTAAAGAAGAAACATGATCATATTTACAAACTTTATTTTTTTCTTATTTATCTATTTATTACAATTTATCCACCTTATAATCTGATTGTAACCCCCTCCTTGGTCTCCTTCTGGTACCACACTCCTTTCTTCCCCCCCTCCATTTCCCTCCCCTAGGCCATGGAAAGAGGGATCCCTTCTGCCCTAACATCTGACACAAGCTTATCACGTCTCATCAGGACTGCCCACACGCTCTTCCTCCGTGGTCTGGCAAGGCTGCCATGCCAGGGAGAAGAGATCAAAAGGCAGACAATCAATCCCATGTCAGAAACACCCCCTGCTGCCCTTACTAGGAAACCCAAATGGAGACTGAGTTGCCTATCAGCTACATCTGAGCAGGGGGTCTAGGTCCTCCCCATTCATGTCTCTGCATGGTGCATCTGTCTCTGCAGGAACCCCTGGAACAATATTTGTTGGCTTTGTAGGTCTCCTTGTGAAGCTCCTGTGCCCTCTGGGTCCTTCTATTTCCTCCCCCCCCACACACACACACATTCTTCCATAACACTCTCTGTGCTCTGCCAAAAGTTTGGCTGTGAGTCTCTGCATCTGCTTAGATCTCCTGTTGGGGGAGTCTTTCAGAGGACATACATGGTAGGCTCATGTTCTCTTCCTTGTCTTTAGCAGCTTCTGGTGTATATTCTGTTTTCCCTTCTGAATGATAAATAAGCATCCTCCCCTTCGGTCCTCCTTGTTATTTAGCTTCTTTAGGTCTTTGGATTTTAGTATGGTACTACTGTATTATATGGCCAATATCTGCATATAAGTGAGTATATACCATGCGTGTCTTTATATAGTGCCTTAATCAAAGACATCACTCAGAGAGAAGAAAATCTTGAAGGCTAATTTAACATTAGGTTCAGTAAGACGTTTGGGAAAAGATTGATGTTCTGAATACAATAATCATTTTCTGGTAGAAGACTCAAAACAGCTTAGGGAATTGGTAAAGAGTTATGAGTGAAATTCTGAGAGAGCTTTAGAGAGGTCCCAGAGAAAGGTTTAAATGAACTGAGTAAGGTGTACAGTTCCAATTGACTTACAGGTAATAACTCAGAACATGGGGAAGAGACAAGCAGTCACACGTAGCTTAGGTGTTCTTATGAAGGCCAAGGACATAATTCTAACTAACTCCTGAGATGGATTCTCTTCTTGAAGCTGTCACCTTACTTTCTGGCTAAGCACACACTATTTGCCATAAAAATGTATTTGACGCTTCATTTCTCACTGTGTTAGAAGGCCTTATTTAAAAACAAACTGAAAATTTGCCTCTTCATTTCTCTGCCACACATTAAGACAGAAATCTCATCTTCTGCTTCACCTTTTTGAGGATGCAGTTACTCAAGTTAACTATTTTATCTAGAAGCTTGTGGAGGGATCTTGACAATGACAAGGCTAGAAAGAAGCAACACTCTTCCCTTCACTTGGGAGACAGTTCTAACAGGGTACCTGACAACATACTGTCACTTGAAAGCCCCATGTGTTAAGAAAGATTTCCTGCAGGCCCTTTAAGCAGAACTTCCCTTGGCGGCCCTGAAGCCCAGCAGGGATTGATTCTAGGGCTCAGGAGTCACAGTTCTCTGGCTTCAGACAGCTTTGGTGACCTCATCAAAGTCCTCCCAGGGATTAGACTGTCACACCTTGTCAGGTAGTTTAAACTTTAGAGCTTTCTGTTGCTGTAGAATTCCTTCTTTCACACCCTCTATATTTAATTTCCACCCTTTCCATATTAGCATATTTCCCACACTCAGATATAATTGCTGCTGTTTGTAAGTCCTTCTTCTCCCTGCCAGAATCTTAAAGGAATGCCAATTTTCACACCATCACCATAGCTAGAACATTTCTATCCCTTATTAACTAAAACTGTATGTCATCCCTTCAAAATTTTACTTATCATTGAGACTTAATTCAAATGTTACCTTAAAGAATCTATTAGGTACTGAGCAGATGGCTCAAAAAGCCTTGCATGGCCATGCATTCTTTCTAGCACTAGTGTTACGGGAGGAGAGGGAGAGACAGGCAAATGCCTCAGGCTGGCTAGCCTACCTGAAAAACAGCAAGCCCAGAACTGAAGCAACCTCGGCAGGAAGGAGCTGAGACTACTAGGCCTCTTCATCTGCACCTACATGTGGCCACACATGCATTCACCACATGCATACAAATATATTCATACACACATACACAATCTATCAGGTCTGACTTTTCCCATTCCTGTAGCTGTCCCCAAGCACATCTTTAAGCATTGCACTGAAGACCAAGCATTCAGCACATAGCACTTTGAGAGCATGTTAGTAAATGTTCTCTTTCCTGTGTCAAAGTATCTGAGAAAACCGAGTCAGGGCAGGGACCATTGATGCTGGTTCACTCTTTGAGAGGAGGACAGGGGCCATGAACATGAGGCAGCCTTTCACAGGCCATTCACAGCATGGAGGGTAGAGAGATACTAATGTACTATTCATCTTTTATTTATTCTGAGACTCAGAAACTCACATTCTCTATGGGTCTTCATACCGCCCAGATAATTCCCTACACACACTACCCAAGAACTTTGTCTCCTAGGTGATTCTAAATCTGATGTTGTTGAAAAGAAAGACTGGAGAGGACAGGATTTCCAAAAGGAGAGCAACAGAGGCAAGAAATCTGGGCCCAGGGGTCATTTTTGAGACTGATACTACAACCAAGGACCATGAATGGAGATAATCTAGAACCCCTGCTCAGATGTAGCCCATGGCAGCTCAGTGTCTAAATGGGTTCCCTAGTAATGGGTACAAGGACTGTCTCTGACATGAACTGATTAGTCTGCTCTTTGATCTCCTCCCCCTGGGGTGGGGTGGGGCAGCTTTACCAGGCCACCAAGGAGGACAATGCAGCCACTCCTGATGAGACCTGATAGACTAGAATCAGAAGGAAGAAGAGGAAGACCTCTCCTATCAGTGGACTTGGAGAAGGGCTTGGTAGGAAATGAGGGAAGGAGGGTGGTTGTGGGAGGGAATGAGAGAAGGGGCTATAGTTGGAATACAAATTGAATAAACTATAATTAATATAAAAATTAAAATTTTAAAAAAGAAAATCATGATTAAAAATTATAAGGGTACATTTCAGATTGGAGCCATAACAAATGCCTAGGTAGCAAGAAGATTATTTGAAAGAATCTAAGTGATCTTTATTATGAATCACTGGTATTATTATTGGAACTTAAATATTGACTGTGTTGGTTTTTTTTGCTAAACACTTATGTTTTCGCTGTTTTGTAACACTTCCATTTGCTTCATTTCCTTTCTTTTACAATAATCAATATATTTCCTTTTATATAGTGTACTCCACAGACACTTGCTAAATTAAATAAATTGTGAAGCCAGCTCAGCTAGCCCTCCAAACATTTTTTCTAGCTCTTTGTGAATACAAATTGTCTCTTATATTTTGTATATTCCAATAAGATTTTTTTCATAATCAGCAATACAAATGTTAAAGTAAATAACTGAAAATGTTAAAGATTAATGAAAATAATGAGCTATATGTCTTACAAAATCTAATATGCAATAACATATACAATTGCATCTAATGTCAAGATAGACCAGTGTTTTAGAAAGGTAAATAACGTGCTCTGTATTATCCCAAGAAAACCTGCTCTGATTAACTGTATGAAATTAGTAAAATATAAAGAATGATAAACTTACAAAGATGCATCATAATTATTAATTGGTGAATGTTCTATATTCATTTTACACTTAAATTATTTATGGAAATTCATTTCAGTAGTTTAGTGAATCCTCAGTATTTTCAAACTGAGAAATTTGAACACGAAACGGAATACATACAGTGTTTCAGGCAGCCTGTGGGAAGAAGAATCTTAAATAAGTCATAGGAAGTAAATTGTGGCTATTTACAGGGTTATGAGTAGAATACAGAGAAGTTTTATTAAGGTGCTCTTTATGTAATTTACACTTAAAAGTAGAGTTCTTTATACTCATCATAATCTGGCAGCATTTTTTTCTACTTTACAGAGAATAATAGTTAAGTAAATCTAAGCAAATGTCTGCATATTATATAAATCAGAACTCACAATTCAATCAGGGCCTGCGCACCTTTGAACATACAAGATCGGTAATGACTCCCAGAAAGGATGTTGTAAGGCAACACTGGTATATAAGAAAAAATGGGAAAAGCTTGAGAGTGACGGAAACGAGGCAAAGTAAGCCATTAGTCAATCAAGTTATGTCAGGTTTACCTAGAAATGTCTATTTAAGAATACACAGGAGTAGACATAGATCCACACCCAAACACTTATACATGTACGTATGCATGTATTTAAAGGTATGTGTGTATAAATATGTCTATTTTTTAATGAAATTATACCACAGATTGGGAAAATGCTCCTTCCCGAAACCACATATTAGCTATCAAAGATCTCCGCACCAGCAGTCAGGTAAACGTCCTTTTATATTGTTTGCAAGGTGGTCCAAAAGACACTCAAATCAATATAGACTACTGCTGTAGCTCTTGGTTGAACCCTAGAAAGAGGTAAGATTCTTATTGCTGAAGTTATTATGCACTTCAGAAACAACACTTGGAAGAACTCAGCTCGAAATGCTTTTGAAACCTTCTCTCTGAGAAGTAGATCTCACAGTACTGAAATGGGCTATGCAAGCTGAGAAAAAGAAAATACAAAAAAACAAAACAAACAAACAAACAAATGGAGGGGGGGAGAATCAACAGGCTTACAATGCTATACATCCTATAAACATAATGATCAGCATGGTAAGATACCTCCAAAGGAGTAATAATGGATTTATACTGTAGGGATACATCAAAAAACATTTAATTAAACTTAGGCTCCTTAAGAAGGAAAAAATTCACGCCAGGTACTGTTGGCCTGCTTGCTCTCCATGGCTGGTGAGGGTGAAGACCCTATTAGAAGAACCTACAATTGCCCCTTCCTCAAATCAGTGTGATTCCTAACTGAATTATAAAGACTTAGCATTAAACCCAAAGATTAAGTGTATCTTTCATTCCTCATCAAAACAGTGTGTCCTTGGTAACAGGCAGAGATCCTTACCAAAAGCCCCAATGGGCAAAATTCAGAGTAGAGCCCACCAACAGCACCCAACCCCAACAGATACACTGCACCAACTCTTCTACCTAAGCCTCAGGGAGAACTACAGTACAGAAGGAGAAAAAAACTGTATGAGCCAAAAGATTGGGGCATTTTGCTGTGGGGTGGTTTCTTCCATAAATCACAGGGAAGCTGCTACCAAAAAATAACAACACTCACTGTCATGCCTGTATGAATGGAGAAACTCTAACAAGGTCCCACACCTAGATGAAGAGCAAAGGATTATTGATGGTTGCTGAGAAAAGCAAAATTGATCTTCTTCAGATGAGTTCCTGATAGGTTACCAACCCATAGAGCTCTGGAGCTAAACAGATATAAATATGAACAGCACTAAGTCATAATTTTGTATTTACAAATGTGTGTGTGTGTGTAACATTAATAATCTAAGAATAAAAGAATGTGATGAGTCTGAGAAGGAGTTGGGGAATGTAGAAGGAGTTGAAGACATGGAAGGAAATGAGGAATGATATGAATACCGTATACACATATAAAATTCTCAAAAAATCAATTAGCTTTTAAAGAATGCTTTGTTTCCTGAGCATGATTTAAATGAGTCAAACTTAAAGAAAATACTTTGTTTGCTCATCCAGTTCATTTGAACTAAGCAGGTTATAGCTTTAGTTCAGGAAATAATGAAATATAACATTAGTTGTGGTTGGCTCTCTGAAGGTAGAAAATACCACCCAAATGGCTCTTTTACACAAAATGAGGATTTGGGATTTGAAAACTCATAAATTCTACTGCAAACTCTTTTATTGCTTAGATGTGTTAAAGGTTATTCTGTTTTGAGACCCTCTTAATAGCTTTACCTG
>REGO01000774.1:643056-681016 GCA_010120015.1 Rhombomys opimus
CTGAGGAATGGATACAGAATTTGTGGCATGTTTACACAGTGGAATACTACTCAGCTATTAAAAATAAGGAAATTATGAAATCTGAAGGCAAATGGATGGAACTAGAAAAAAATCGTCCTGAGTGAGATAACCCAGAAGCAGAAAGATACACATGGTATATGCTCACTTATAAGAGGATATTAGCATCATTATATAGGATAAACATACTAAAATCAACAGACCTAAAGAAGCTAAACAACAAGGAAGATCCAAGGGAGGATGCTCAAATCTCATTGAGAATGGCAAAACAGGATAGACATCAGAAGCAGTGGAAGACAGGAAACTGGATGAGAACATACTATAGAGGTCTTCCGAAAGGCTCCATCCTACAGGGTATGGAAGCAGATGACTCACAGCCAAACTTTGTGCAGAGTGTAGGGAGTGTTATGGGAGAAAAGGGAGATAGAAGGACCCAGACAGGACAGGAAGTCCACAAGGAGATCAACAAAGCCTAAAACTCAGGGCCCAGGGTGCCTCCAGAAACTGAATCACCATCCAAGGACCATTCATGGAGAGGACCTAGACCCCCTGCTCAGATGTAGCCAATGGGCAGCTCAGTCTCCATGTGGATCCCTGAGTAAGAAGAACAGGGGCTGCCTCTGTCATGAACTTCGTTGCCTGCTCTTTGATCACTTCCCCCCTGGCAATGTGGTCATACCACAGAAGAGGATCCAAGCAGTCCTGATGATACTTGATAAGCTAGGGTCAGATGGCACAGGAGGAGGACCTCCCCCTTCCAGTGGATTAGGGGAAGAGAATAAGGTGGGGAAGGGAGGAATGAGAAGGATCAGGAGGAGATGAGAGAGGGGGCTACAATCAGGATATAAAATGAATAAATTGTAAAGGTTAAAAGAAAACCTAAATAAATATGTAAATAAATGAAAAGTTGTGTGAACAGATATATATATATATATAAAATGAATAAATTGTAAAGGTTAAAAGAAAACCTAAATAAATATGTAAATAAATGAAAAGTTGTGTGAACAGGTCTTCAACCTTTCAATCTCAGAAAGAAAATATTTTTTTTGTACTTTTGATTATTTAATTCTTAAGTAGTTTGACTCTTTCTTTAGCCCAGGCTGTTTTCAAATTTGGAATGTCTGACTCAGTCACCAGTCGTGGGGTGAGGACTGCCACATCACGCAAAACCAAATCTTTCCAAGCACTTTCTAAAGAGATCACACTGTCGCATATCACAGGAAGTAATTAAAGCAGCAACTGTCATTTCACACCCTAAGCATGAACTGATTACCTTCCAAAGAGTCTTTCTCTTACCTTAAGTGGCAGATTTCACTTTCTACACTTTATTACATAGGTAGGTTTCAAGAAGAAGACATCTTGTTAAGGTCGCCTGATTGACCACAATGACTTCAAAGCGCACTTGTATACTTCTACATCTGAGACCCAGGAGGGAACTCTCAGGACACTGACACGTTATGAGGTACTTGAGAATCAGGAATTCTCAGCCACACTGAAGTCTCTTTCCAAGCCATCGTGAAAGAGGCTTCTCTTAGGCCTCACAGCTTGTAGGGCTCGCTGCCTCCATTTGCCAGCTTCTCTTGCCTCTTGCTCACCTCTCCAGCATTAGCTCTGAGCCTTTCCTCTGTGTCTGCACAGAAAGGCAGGGTCTTCCTGCCTGCGTAGAATGCCTGGAATTAGCACGGAAATACTACTAAAGATAATTGTATCTTTTTTTTTTTTTTTTCTGATGACTGAAAACTACTTCAGGGTCTGGGAGTACCCTAGAGTCATCTTCAAATGTGTTATTTGTAATTTCTTTTTTTCTCATAAAAGTCAAGTGGGAAAATAAATTAGTGCAGTGAGCTTTCCAGTAACTCAGACTCCAGATAAATGAAAATGTATTGCAATTGTGTGCATTATAATTGAAGAAAGAATCATTTCCTCTGACATAAGATTAGAGTAAATGACCTCCACCTTCCTCTCTAATTCCATTTCTAACAGTTCTATGATCCACACAAATACAGTTCAGATTTTCCCACTCCTTCACGGTGATTGCTTTCCCACGGTCACATTTGCACTTGGATTCTCTCTCGTCTATTAAACACCTGGGCTAATGAAGGACTTGAGAAATGAATATAATATTTTTATTCGTATCATAGTAAATGCGATGTAAAAAATTTTTACTGAGATTTTGAGGACTCTGTGATTCCCTGGAGAACATATTAATTCTGAATTTCATCTCAACTCTACTAACCAATTTCCTATCGAGGTGTTAATCTTTGCTGGAGTGATAAAACCTTTGGTAATTATTAATATCAAGGAATTTTCAGACAATCTAAATAGATTCCACTCCCACCTAAGTTCAGAATAACATTTCATCATATAATCATCTTTTCATGTGTTTTTAAATATTTGTATTGAACCTGGTACAATTATAGGCCCTTAGGATAGACTATTAAAATAAATATTCTAGCCTCTGTTGAGGTTATATTTTGCTTACCTTCATAACATGGTTTTGAAATAAGCAACTGTGTATCTGGACAATTAATATTTAGAGGTCATTTCATGCTCTTCTTCTTTGTTTTGTTTTCACACTTTCCATCATCTGCCAGAATGATATGTGGACGGCTTATTAAAAACAGGATTGGGGCACTTCAGCTACCCCACACAAACCAGTGAACCTTGGATCTTTTAAACCTGTAGGCAAACTATGTTTGGAGAAAACAATACTACAGAATTGCATATGATTATCAAATTCAATATTTACTCATAGGATAAAGAGTACTTTGGGGACAAGTTTCATGCCAATTTTCAGATTATCTCAAGATTACAAAACAGCTTTATACAATGAACTTGGAACAAGTTCATTTACCTTGGCCATTATGAAGCAAAATAAATGACTCTGCCCTCTTCTGTATTAAACCAAGTACCTGAGAATTGTTCTTAGCTGTGTTAAAACTAACTTTTTAGCTGGGAGCTAAAGTCTTCTTAGGTCACCTGTGGTCTCAGTCTTGGTTGAATAATAAGCCTTTCTCCTGTTGTTTACATGACACATTTGATACTGTAGCAATGACAAACTGAAGTCTCTTTAAGTTTACCTTAGGGATATGTGGGTAGTGTATGGACCTTTGTGTGTGTGTGTGTGTGTGTGTGTGTGTGCACGTGTGTGCGTGTATCTTGCTATTTGAAGTAAACTTTCTTTTTTCAGAAATGGTTCAGTCTGTTCGTTCTTGGAATAAAGGGTCATATGCCTCCCAGAGTTACATGAAAAGCATGTTAAAACAAGGAGCTTTTCTTGAAATCTCCTAACAACATCATGCATTGTTTTAACATGAGCTTGCGTAATTATTGTATTCAAATTTCATTTCTCTTATTAGTCTCTTTTATTTTTCACTTAAGTTTCTCAGTGTAATACTTGTATTTTATCCTCTGAGCTTCCATGCTTTGTTACTTAGAAAAAAAAGAAAGAGATTTGTTTTCTTAATTTCATGTGTTCCTTGAGACAAAGCTGTGCCTTATCTCTTGATTTAATATATTCCATCAGTACTACTCTTAAAATACTTCCAATAAAAATTTACTATTTATTATATCCTAGTTATCATAAGGACAGCTATAATTGTTTTAGTTTTAACTTCAAATATATAAATTACTGTCTCAGAACGTTATATATTAAATCTTATACTTTAATCAGCCAAATGCTGATTCTAAAATACGAAGAAAAAGAAAATATTTGAAATTATTTTTTGCTAATTTCACAAAATTAGCAAATTGGAATTTCTGACAATATCTAAAATTTAATGAAAGTACATTCTTAGATATTCATCTCAAGTATAAACTAGTTAGCTTACATAATTTAAAAAAACTTATCTATTTTTGAAAATTTCATACATATATACAATGAATCATACATGTGTGTTGGAACTAGTGGGTCAGTACAGGAACATTTGCCTCTCTTTCCAAGGACCTGTGCTTGATTCTAGCACATTATATCAGGATGCGTTCTACAATGTTTTACTTTGGAGAGGAAGTCTGACACTTCTTCTGTCTTACAAAGGCACTCCATACATGAGGCAAAATACACTCAGACATTCATGCATATAGCTAAAAAAAATAAATCTCCAAATTAAAGAAGCCTAACAAATAATAATAAATCTAACAAACACCTTTAAATTACAGTTGTCATGTAAACTCAATGGTAATTTTGGGGTTTCTTTTATTTTCAGAATGCTAACCACCTAATTAAGTGAGATCCTTCCAGTGAAAAATCAGACAGGATTTTGGGTTTAAAGCAATGAGTGTGTCACTGTACTGGTAGTAAGCTGGAATTTTATGGTTTGACATCTTTTGCATAGACGTTGTCATTTAGATTATCTGGAAGGATGCCTGTATTTGAAAGTGCTCTATTGACAAGTTATTAGAAGAAAGCCCCTAAAAGTATGTTTATTTTCTAATGTTGTATCATAATTAAAACTGTGTCTAAGTAGCTCCAATATATTATACATTTTATGATTTCCTGGATGGTTCCACAGGCATAATTATTGTCTTTGTGAAATATATAGTGACAGACTGAAGGCCTGGGTTAGCAGTAAAGTGGTCCTACCAGTCTACCAGAAAAGCAAAATTCAGATGCCAGCTCCTATGACTGGTGGCTTACAAATGTCTGTGTTTCTAGTTCCAAGGAATTCAAAGACCTCTTCTTGCTTCTGTAGGCATCTGCGCACACACACACACACACACACACACACACACACACACACACGTGAATCTTTAAGAAGGAAAAATAGCCTTGCACAGTGGCAAACACCTGTGATCCCAGCAATTGGGGAGGCAGAGGCTGATGGATCTCTGTAAGTAGGAGGGGCTAGCCTTACCTGCAAGCCAATGCTACACAGAGAAATCCTTTCTCAAAAACCAAAAACAAAAAAAGGAAAATAGATACTTATACTTAATTTGATTTTCAAATATAGGTTAAGAGTAACTGTAATAAGAAAAGGTTGTTGGAGAAGCCTTAAGGACAATGATTGGGTAATAGCCTTACTAAATAATATTAAATGTAGCAGAGAGTCTAAAAATACTCATGCTTTCTTGAAATGACAAAAACTGCATTGAATGAGATCATAACACACAGAATAACACAAACTAATGGCTTACATACAGAACGGCAATGCTGTACGCACACCTTGAAATGGGCTGTAAGTGTTTAATCTCAATATTTCCCGAGCCTTAAGTATGGAATCTTTATTGTATTTCTTTTCTTTTACTCACAGATGTTCTTATATTAGCTCTAATATCAACAGAACAGTTAGAAAATAAGATGTTTGGTTAATACATTTTGTTGGGGTTTTCTGAAAACCACAGACCTCTTTGTAGGTCATCCTTCCCTCCTTCATCACACCCCATATGTGTAAACGCTGTCTTCCTCTCAACCGCTGCTGCACTGTGTCATGCGGATGTGTCTCTCCATGGTTTAGAGCACTGAACTCGCAGTCCATGTAAATGAGAACTCACAAGTGTAGCAGAAGCTCCAGTGCTACATTGTCCCTGTGACAGTGTGCACTCTGGGTATAGGTTAGCCGTCTTTTCTCACATCCTAGATGCTACAGAGGGAAGCCCATACATTTTTTTTTTCAATTACTTTACTTCAAAAAATTTATCTTTATTTTTTATTTTAATTATGGTTTATTCACTTTGTATCCCCACTACAGCCCCCTCTTTCATTCCTCCCAATCCCACCCTCCCTCCCTCATTTCCTCCCATGCCCCTTTCCCAGTCCACTGATAAGAGAGGTCCTCCTCCCCTTACATCTGACCCTTGCCTATCAGGTCTTATCAGGGCTGGCTGCATTATCTTCTTCTGTGGCCTGGTGTGGTTGCTCCCTCATCAGTGGGAGGTGATCAAAAAGCCAGACACTGAGTTCATGTCAGAGACAGTTCCTATTCCCCTTACTAGGAAACCCACTTGGACACTGAGCTGCCATGGATTACATCTGAGCAGGGGTTCTAGGTTATCTACATGCATAGTCCTTGGTTGGAATATCAGTCTCAGAAAAGACCCCTGGTCCCAGATTTCTTAGTTCTGTTGCTCTCCTTGTGGAGATCATGTCCCCTCCAGGTCTTTCTATCTCCCCCTTCTTTCATAAGAGTCCCTGCACTCTGCCCAAAGTTTGACTATGAGTCTCAGCTTTCATACCCTGCTGGTAGAGTCTTTCAGAGGCCCTCTGTGGTAGGCTTCTGTCTTGTTCCCTGTTTTCTCCACTTACATTTTTGGAGAGAAGATTGTCCTAAGATTTCTTCTGATGCCACTGCGATATTGGGGTTATTTCTTGAGTTAGAGTGGAAAGGGGACATTGGCAGAGCATTTTACAAATTGAAAGAATATGATAATGTAGCAGCGTACTGCTCTTTAGCCATTTGGTTTCTTAGAAAAGAGGAGCACACACTTTCCAAAAGTGACACAGAGGCACCAGTATGCGAAGATACATGGGTGACAGTGCTTTTGCATATTTCCTAAGTGCAGACGAGCCTCATCAGTCCTAGTTTTTCACTTATAAAACATAAGCAATTAATGTTATAAGCTAAAATCGGGAAACTTACATTTTCCTTTTCTAGTTTTTCAGTTTTCATGAGTGCCATAGTAGAATCTCTGTTTCTGATTAGGTGTCAATGTTCCTGCTCAACTATTCCTACCATCATAAAAAGATAAGAGGAAAGGAAATGTCTCAGTTCCAGATGTGATAAGCTTGATCTACAACTCACCGTCTCTCATTAATTTAACATTTCAGAAAATAAATACCCAAGAAATAGTAAGTAATCATCAACCTTTGGAACGTTAAAGAAAATTTAGGGACTATGATTGTTTTATCTTTAACAGAAAGTAGATGAAAATTATTTCTCAATACTTATTTTCTGCACTGCTAAAAAAAAAAAAACCTACTACAGAGATTTCATGAAGATTTACATCAAATTGGTATGCTTTCTTTCTCATGGACATATGTCTATAAATGAACTGCAATTTAAGTAGATTTTTTTTTTTTTTTGCTGAGAGACAAAAATATAGCCAAATTAATCTAAAGGATTTCTGTCACTTCATATTACTTATTTATAGTTCAGGATTCACATGCAAATAGCATTATCATTATCATGGTTTTAAATAAAATCCAACTACTAGTGAATGTGAATTGAGTAATCTCTGAAAGTAAGGAAAACATTCACACATCGTATCTGCACTCCCATCACAAAGGACAGAGGTTTTTTATAAATATGTCAATGTTAGTTTTTTTAGCAAACAAAATGCACAAAATTTGATTTAGCTATATTAATAGTACTTTGTCCTGGATGCTTATCATTATGTTATATGAAACACAATCAATACTAGATAATTAGTTTAAAATCATTAGACAACATAAATATTCTTCTAAAAATGAGGCATAATAGATCTCATTCAGCAGAAATTGCAGTGTGCCTACATCGTTATTTCTGACATTCTGCAGTCAACATCCAACTTCATTGCAGAAGACACTTTTCAGAGCTGAACACTCCAAAATAACAATTGCATCAGAACATTCATGAATAATACATGAGGTTAGAATTTACATTTTTCATTAGTAAAATTGCCTATTTCTTTCACAAGTATATTGTTTATTTGGGTAAATAATAAAAAAAAAACTTGGCTTTTATATAATTCCTGTGCAAATTGGAAAGTATCAGTGATTAACTCTCTTAACAGAAGAGCTAAAAATGTTAGGTCTGATTACCCCAGACAGATTCATATTTTCCACAAAATAATTGCTAACAATGTAAAGAATGTAAGGGGACTTCTTGTCAGATATTATACATACATTTGTTGGCATGGAAAGGACAAAACCCCCTGAAAATGTAGGGTTCACCCATCTTGTACTTCTTAACCTTGGTCATTTGCTGCAAAGTATTTTTCTATGGCTTCTGCTGGCTCTATGGATAATTAGAGAAATTCATGAATATTTATGAGAATAATGATGAATAAAAACAAAAAGCCACATAGCTTCAGTGTTAAGCTAAAGCTTCACAATACTTCCAGTGGAATTTACTTGTCTGCTTAAATGCCTTCCATCACAACAGTCCCATTTGTTCCTTAGTTTATCAGTGGACAAAGTCTACTGTTTAGTCTTTGGGTTTTATGGGTTTCACATTAAAAATTTGTTTTTCACTCCAACAACCTATGCAAACTAAAAATCAAATGAGACCATGGAAATAGTATTTGTGGAGCTAAAGAAACTCACCTGTCTGTGATGCAGTTGTTCTTAATTTCTGACATACTGCTGTATCCACTGACACTCATCTCTGCTTTGGTTGGAGATGGTGAATGATTCCCCTTACCTGAAGATAAAAATTTATATTGCAGATGGTTATAGGTCCTTTCCACTTGTCTGCACTGGACATCTCCATCTTGTTTTCTAACAGTTCCTCTTACAATAGTAGTAATGACTGGCATCGTCAAGCAATCATATGGTGGACAGAACTTTCTTATAATTTTTATGGATCAAGCCACAGGTTCCTCAGCATTAGTTCCTTCACTAATTGAGGGAAGCTGTGCTAGAAAACTATGTGTGCTTCATACTATCTGGTAAACACCAGGCACACCTGTCTTTATCACATGAACAAAGAAGCCCCTAAACTTTACAAGTCATCTGCATAGCACCATCACCACATAGAAACCACTGATCTAAAATAGGAGATGTAATTATTCCCATTTTGTAGATGATAACGCTTGAAATATCGTTGCTACCAGTGTATTCTCAGAAATCAGTCATGAAGAATGAATCTTGCCTATAGCCTATCCTCAGAAACTACTCACTTCCTGTAATATCTCTAGATTAGACTACAGCTTAGTTACAATTATAGTGTAATATTATGTTATATTACATTATATTATAGGATCTGATGGTTTTGAATTTCATGAGTAAGTAAACTGGAAGTCATAAGAACAGTATGAACAAATTTGGGTAGCAATATAACTTTACTGTTTTGCATATGCAAATTTAGATGGCATCAGCTATTGTAATAAATAAATAAATAATTTGAAGACTCGGGAAATATCTCAGCCATTAAAGGCACTCACAGCCAAGCTTAATGACCCAAGTCTGATCCTCGGAACCTATTCAGTGGCAGGAGAAAATTGACTCTGAAAACTATCCTCTTAAGAGAAGAGCATGCAAAATGGCTACCTCATAGTGTATATACATAGTGTATATAAATAAATAAATTTTACAAAAATTTTACAAAACATAGGTACAAAATATGTATGTGGGCCTTTATTTTTAAGTGTTTTTTCAAGTTATCAGTTTATTCCTAATATTAGTCAAGTACTTAAACAAAACGCATTTGTAAAATACCAAGTTTTGTTACCCCAAAGTCTTTTTAAAAATTATTTTAATCATTTATTCATTTTTCATCTCTACCACAGCCTTTTCCTCTTCTCTTTCCAGTTTCATTCTCTCTCTTTCTTCCCTCCTCTTCTCCTCAGGAAAGGGGAAGCCTTTCATTCCAAACCCACCGTAGCCTCTCAAGTCATATCAGGACTTAGTAATCCTCTTCTACTGAGGCCCTACAAGGCAGGCCAGCTAGGGGAAAGTGATCCAAAAGCAGGCGACCAAGTCCATGTCAGATATGACCTATGATCCCCTTGTTGCTAGGAGACCCACATGAGAACCAATCTGTCTACCAGTTACAAATGTGTCATAGGCTTTCGTTCAGTCCATGCATGCTCTTTGGTGGGTGAATCAGTCTCTGTGAGCCCCTATAGGCATAGGTTAGTTGACTCTGTTGATCTTCTTGAGGAGTTCTTGTCTACTCTGAGATCTTCTATCCTCCCCCATACTCCTCCACAAGACTCCTCTAAGAATCCCCAGGTCTGCCTAAGGTTTGGCTGTGTGTCCCAGCATTTGTTTTGTTTCACAGCTGGGTGGAGCCTCTCAGAGGACTATTATGCTAGGCTCCTGTCTACAAGCAGAGCAGAGTATCATTAATAGTGTCAGGATTTGGCTTTCACCTATGGGGTGGGTCTCAGGTTGGACCAGTCATTGGTTGGCCATTCCCTCTTTCTCTGCTCTATCTTTATCCCCACACATCCTGGGAGGGTAGATTTTGAGTCGAAGGTTTTGTGGGTAGACTGGTGTCCCCTTCCTTTCACTGCAAGTCCCTCTCAGCTAAGACATGTCCTCAACAGTTTCCCTGTCCTCTGCATCTAGGAGTTTCATCTAGACTCACACTCCCGTATTCTTCTGGGAGTGTACTCTGTCATAGGACTCCAGCTTGTCTCAGAGATGTCCTCCCCCACTGATATTAAACAGCAACAAAACAAATAACCCAATTTAAAAAATGAGATCCAGAGCTAAACAGAGAATTCTCAACAAAAAAAACTCTAATGGCTGAGAAGCATTTAAAGGAATGTTTGTGTCTTTAGTCAACAGAGAAATGCAAATCAAAATGACTCTGAGATTCCATCTTACACCAGTCAGGATGGCTAAGATCAAAAACTTAAGTGACAGCACATGCTGGCAGGATGTGGAGCAAGAGAGCACTCCTTCAAAGCTGTGCAATCTCTCCAGAAATCAGTTTGGCACTTTCTCAGAAAACTGGGAACAGTTCTACCTCAGTACCCTCCTATTCTACTCTTGGGCACATACCCAAAACATGCTCCACCATACAACATGGAAATTTGCTCAACCATAGCAGCTTTCTTCATAATAGCAAAAACTGGAAACAATCTAGATGTCCCCAAACAAAGAATGGATAGAGAAATATTGTTATATTTATACAATGAAATACTACCCAGCTATTAAAAACAAGGATATTATGAAATTTGAAGGCAAGTGCATGGAACTATCCTGAGTGAGGTAACCCAGTCCCAGAAAGATACACATGGTATGAACTCACTTATAAGTGGATATTAGCCATAGAATAACTATGCCACAATTGACAGATCCAAAGGATCCAAGTAACAAAGGGCCCAAAGGAGGATACTTGGATCCCACTCAGAAGGGAAAATAGAATGCACATGAAAAGTCATATGAAGTGAGGGAATTGGATGTGAGAGAGTGTGAGGATGGGAACAAGGGTAGGAATCAGATGAAGGGAGAGCAGGGGTGAGAGGCTAGAGAGCAAGAAGAGAGAGGTGTATTGTTCTTTTAAATTTTTATATTAATTACAGTTTATTCACTTTGTATCCCAGCTGTATCCCTCTCCCTCAGTCCCTCCCAATCCCACCCTCTGTCCCTCATCTCCTCCCTGCCCCTCTCCAAGTCTACTGCTAGGGGAGGACCTCCTCCCCTTTCATATGACCCTATCTTATCAGATCTCATCAGGACTGGCTGCAATGTCCTCCTCTGTGGCCTGACAAGGCTGCTCCTCCCTTAAATGGTGTTATTTGATACATATTGACTGACTGACAACAAGAAAGACATAAAATAACTTCTCAGTAAATACTGTATCTGTGAAGAAATGATCATCTCTTTCTCTTCTATTAAAGTTCATGTCTAGGTAGTACTCAGGAACCCATTCTTCCAAAAATTTTCCCAATTGACCTGAACCTGGATAATAATAATAGTAGCCAATGTTACTGATTAGAAAGCTTCTAAGGCTTGTTTATATTCTACTGTTCTCTTGTTGTAATTTTGTTTCTCTCCTAATTGGGAATTATAAAGAAACTTAATGTCTTAAATTACATTTATTTAGTATAAGTCCATAAAAGAAAGTAACACAGTTTTTAAAGGGGTCACTGAGAAAATTCTGGATTTTAATTTGCTTCTATAAGGAGCACTTCCAGTGTTCCTATGGTGTCTTGAAAGTGATCTTTCCATAGGTAACCATTTTGCACATGTACTCTGGAGTAATGGTGCTGTGATGGCATGTGTCTTTTAGAATTCTGGAAAACATTCCTAAGTGATTGACAGAAGCTTCACTTGAAACATTGAGTAAAATGCCTCAGTGGTTGAGCTCTCTGATACTATCATTATTTCACAAGTGTATGATAAAAGAAAACAAGTCATTAAGCAAATAAGTGAAAGCAATATCAAGTGAATTCTTATTGACCTTAGTCATACCACTCAAACCCAAGAGCTTCTCAGATTTGAAAAACCTAATTTATATTTTATAAACTTATACTGAATAAAAATGAAAAACAAAAGTTGTTGGCTTTTGTTTGAACTCAGCAAATTTACATAATGAGAATATATAAATATTAAGATGTTTAAAAAATTAGTATAGAAATACAGGTATCCAGAGTGGGCTTCAATAGATAAAAAAGAGCTCAAGATAGCCTTAACAGTCATATACTTCACTTGCTATATTTAAAGTCAGATAAGCTTCAACACAGAAATAAATGAATACTTCAGTATCTCAGTCCTTCCATTAGACAGATGAATAAAATGACATCATAGCACAAATGAACCCAACAGACATTTACAGAAATTTTCATCAAAACAACCTAAGAATTCACATTCTCTATAAGTCTTAGAAACTTTCTAAAATAGATCATATGTTAGGACATTTAAAAAGTTTCAGTAAGTACAGAAAAAAATAAGCATTATATATTCCATCTGACACAATGGGATAAAGATAGAAATCAGCTAAAAGTTAAAGAAAATATAAAACACATACAGATTAAATAACACACTATTGAATGATGAATGTCACTAAAAATATGAAAATATTGTTTACATTTCCTAGAATTAAATAAAAATAAGGCCAGACTATCATGAAACCTATTGGATAGACTGATGCAGCCATAAAAGAAAAAATTATCATCCTAAGTCCTTTCATGGATCTCAGAGAAGCTTATGTTTAATCTGGAGACACTGGCAAGATAAGGGCAAACCAATCCCAAAAGCAGGACATAGAGAAAAAACATATATCAGGAAATAAATTAATAGAAACGAAAAAAATACAAAGAAATAGTGAAACAAAGAGTTGTTTCCTTGAAAACGAACTACCCTCAGCCATATTAACCAAAATGCAGGGAAAAACAAACAAAGACCTAAATTCAGCAATGTAGAGACCTTCAAACTTAGATAAAAGTAAATTCAGAAAATCATGAGGTCATACTTTCAAATTTTACAGTCCTCTCACTGGAAAATTTTTTTTAAAAGAATGAATGCCTAGATTCATGCTTAAATGTGCATGCCACATTTAGACCCCATAGTGTTCAAAGAAGGCAGAGTAAACTCCAAGTTACCAGGCCACAGAGGAAGACAATGCAGCCACTCCTGATGAGACCTAACAGACTAGGATCAGAAGGAAGGAAGAAGACCTCTCCTACCAGTGGACTTGGGGAGGGGCATGTGTAGAGAAGGAGGAGGATGGGAGGTATTGGGAGGGGATGAGGGAGGGAACTACAGGGGGGCATACAAAGTAAATAAAGTGTAATTAATAAAAAAATTTTTTAAAGTTTTTTCAAAATTTGTTCATATAATATCCGACGAATTCATAGTCTCCTTAAATCTCTAAAATATTTTCAGTTTGAATAAACATAAACTATCTAGTAAATATATGGTCACTTAAATAAAATATATCTACAACTATTATATTTTTGAGCACATAGGACTATTTAACATTTATAAAATAATAACTGTAGGAATTATTTGTCAGGATACAGAAATATATTACAAATTCTGTTTATCATCATTACTTAATGTTTTCAATTAAAGTGGTAGCATTTGACTGGCAAAATCTATATTCTTTTTTTTTTTGTTCTTCTCAATGCAGTTTATTCAGGAACCTTGAACAATCTTCTGACCCTGGGGAAAGCCAGCCCGTAGCTTAAAATAGCCTCTGGGTAGCCAACCCCAGCATGCCTCGTGGGCAATGCAGATAGGTCCACATACAAGGAAGCAAGCCAGATCCTCAAGAAGGAGAGGAGGACCTCCCCTATCAGTGGATTTGGGGAGAGGCATGCATGCAGAAAGGGGGGAGGGTGGGGCCGGGAGGGGAGGAGGAAGGGGCTATGGGGGGATACAAAAGGAATAAAGTGTAATTAATAAAAGTTAAATAAAAAAATAAAAAATAAAAAATAAATTAAAATGAAAAAAACAAAAACAAAAACAAAATCTATATTCTTATTAAAGTTGGCCATTAAATTCAATATTCTATGTTGCCATTTAGATATTAATTATACTCACTTCTGACATAAAGATAAATAAATGTTAAAGATACATTTTCTTCTCTTTTCTTTTTTTAATTAAAAATTCTCAACCTAATACAGGTGGGGGGAAATTTTCAATAATAGATTTTGCTCCTTTAGAGACCCCTCCTTATTTTAATTTACATGTTGATTATGTAGCCAAGAAAACCCTACAATGTTAAATTTGATTAAGCAAGACAGAAAATGCCTTGAAATGAATAGATAGCTGAAATTGTAAATGTGTTTTGTCTAATTGTGTTAATGAACTACTCTAATGAGACTTGTTTAGTACAAAAGCCTTTCTGACCTTTTCATTGATTGCAAAACAGGATACTTGTAATATTTGCAGACTTTTACTCAATTTTTACATTTTTAAAAGCCAAACACTTAAATGACTTTAACAGTATAGAAAATAATGGAATAGGTAAAAGACCTAAACATTTGGTCAGCTCAGCTCTGAATTCATTGATTCTTGTTCTTTGCCAAACGTGCATGTTGAGAGCACTGGTATTTTTTAATTACTTCCTTTGTAGTCCAAAGTGGGCTGACAGCTTGTGGAAATACATAAGAAAGATATTACTTAATCCATAATATTGAATGTAAGACTCAGGATTTATGCACCAAACCCAAAAAGCAATATCTGATAAGTTGCAATAGTGTCATCTTCCATGAGTGAAAATTATAGATGTTGCAGCACTTCGAAAGGACCCAGGCAATTTGTCCTGAGATTGGCTCCTTTTCATACAGCTGTTACAAAATCTATTAGTGTAGCGGGAAAATTCTCAATCACCACAATATTTAAATTGTCTACAAAGAGTCACCTTGTGCCTTGAGAGGCTAGTGCAGTTACTTAGTATCTGAATTATTTCAGCTACATTCTTTATGACATTCTTCATAAATAAATATAATCTCTGAAACATACCGATGTATTTTTCCTTAAATAATACACATTTAAAAGAAAGAGTATGCTTCCGATGACAAAATAACTGTGATATTTTATTAAGTAGCCATTGTCAGGATTTCTCCTTTTAGAGATACAGTACATGTAAGCAGCAGGCTTATATAATTCCCAGAGAGTTCAATAACCATAGACATCACGATACTACTAAATTTATGATAATATAATAAACAGATAAAAATGAGGAATACCTCTTTCCATTGATAAACTTTCTGATTTTTAAAGCCTGGATAAATTTATATAACTAGCTGCTTAAAACATGTTACTTTCATGTATGCAAGAAAAAAATAATAAAAGAGAGGAAAGTTTGATATGAGAAAAGTAAAAGTTTAAATGATATAATCTTAAAAAATAAAATTAGTGATTTAAAAATCTTAGAAAAAATCAAAATAGTAATTTTATGGTTAAAGGGATTATGAAATGATTTTTAATATAAATTTTTGTATTATCTTATAAATCTTTTGCTATTTCCTTAATGTACCATTATTTTATTGTATTTGTCTAAATATGTATTTTAAGACCAATTCATAAGGTTCATATAATAATAATCAAATGATTAAAGCATTTCATTAAGTAGATATGTATGCAACTTCTTCATCAAATTCCTTACATCAATTTTAATAACCCATACTTTGGTCTATATCTTATATTCTGAATACTGAGGAGCAATCATAATAACTTTGTCAGTAGAGTTTTCCCAAGTTTGTCCATTTCCTGCACATTCCTCACAGTTCTCCAGTTCACTCACATATATACTAATTAGTACATCAAAATCAGCTGAAAAGGAAATTATGAGAATCCTTTTTTCATATGTATAATATACTCAAGGAAAATCACACTTAAGTTTTTGGTTGTATCTAAAGCTTCCATTCTTTTCTGAAGGTAAACTTGGCTCAGCCTTTAACATTGGGAATGATACATCTTTTATCATGTAAATATTGCTATGGAAGAGCTATTATAAATTTGGATATATACTGCCTATGATTATAGTTTTACAGTTTTTGTGCAACTCAAAGAATATTATCATAAAGTACAGATCAAGAACTTTTTCTTTGTTATGTAACTTCATTAATTTATTAGTTATAGAAAACAAACTAATAACATTTTTTGGGTTTCAAATCTTTCTAAGTAATCACTTCTTCACTTTTTTTAATTTATTTATTTTTATTAATTGCACTTAATAAAGTTCATGTTAGGGACAGCTCCTGTTGCCATTACTAGGGAACCCACTTGGAGACTGAGCTGCCAGAGGCTACATCTGGCAGAGTTATATGTTATCTCCATGTAGGTCTTTCTAGCTCCTTCTTCTTCCATAAGATTCCCTGCACTCAGCCTAAAGTTTGGCTGTGAGCATCAGCTTTGATACCCTGGTGGGTAGAATCTTTCAGAGGTCCCCTGAGAAAGGCTCCTGTCCTTTTCTTCTCCTACTTGTGATATCTATCCTGTTTGTCCTTCAGAGTTAGGATTCAGCCTCTTGCCTTGTGTCCTCCTTGTTGTTTAGCTTCTTTAGGACTAGATTTTATTATGTTTATCCTATATTGTATGGCTAATATCCACTTATTAGTAAGTATATGCCATGTGTGTCTTTCCGCTTCTGGGTTACCTCACTATGTATGTTCTTCTCTAGTTCCCACCATTTGCCTGAAAATATCATTATTTCCTTGATTTTAAATGAGGAGTAGTATTTATTATGCAAATGTACCACAGTTTCTGCACCCGTTCTTCAGTTGAGGAACATTTAGGTTGTTTCCAGATTCTGGCTATTATGAATAATGCTGCTATGAACATTGTTGAGCAAATATTCTTGTATGGTTGTATGGTTTAGCATCTTTCTGATATATGCCCAGGTGTGGTATACCTGGATCTCGAGGTAGCATTATTCCTAATTTTCTGAGAAAGCACCAGATTGATTTCTAAGGTGGTTGTACAAGTTTACATTCCCACCAGCAATGGAGGAGGGTTCCCCTTTCTCCACATCCTCTCCAGGATGCATCATCCCTTTAATTTTTGATCTTAGCCGTTTTGATGGGTATGAGGTGGAATCTCAGGATCATTTTGATTTGCATTTCTCCAATGATTAAGGACGTTGTACATTTCTTTAAGTATTTCTCTGCTTTTTGATATTCCTCTGGTAAGAATTCTCTTTAGCTCTTTACACCATTTTTTAATTGGATTACTTTGTTTTTTAACTTCTTCAGTTCTTTATTTATACTGGATATTAGCCCTCTGTCAAATGTAGGTTGGGTGAAGATCTTTGCTCAGTCTGCAGGCAGTCGTTTTGTTCTGATGACAGTGTACTTTGCTTTACAGAAGCTTTTCAGTTTCATGAGGTCCCATTTATTGATTGATCTTAGAGCCTGTGCTGTTGGTGTTCTGTTCAGGATGTTGTCTTCTGTGCCAGTGAGGCTGAGTCCCTTTCCCACTTTTTCTTCTAAAAGATTAAATGTATCTGGCTTTATGTTGAGGCTTTTGATCCACTTGGACTTTAGTATTGTGCAGGGTGATAAATATGGATCTATTTGCATTTTTCTACACGTAGACATCCAGGTAGACCAACACCATTTGTTGAAGATGCTGCCCTTTTTGCATTGTATGGTTTGGGCCTCTTTTTCATAAATTAACTTTCCATAAGTGTGTGGGTTTATTTCTGGGTTTTCAATTTTATTACATTGATCCACCAATCAGTTTATATGCCAGTACTATGCCTTTTTTATTATTGTTGCTTTATAGTACAGCTTAAGATTAGGTATGGAGATAACTTCAGAAGATCTTTTATTTTACAGGATTGTTTTAGCTCTTCTTGGTTTTTTGTCTTTCCAAATGAAATTTAGAACTTTTCTTTCTAGGTCTGCAAAAAAAATGTGTTGATATTTTGATGGGAAGTTCATTGAATCTGTAGATTGTTTTTGGAAAGATAGCCATTTTAATCCTACTGATCCATGAGCATGGGAGATTTTCCATCTTCTGATATCTTCTTCAATTTCTTTAGAGACTTTTTTCATACAGGTTTTTCACTTGCTTGGTTAGAGTCACACCAAAGTACTTTGTTATTTGTGACTATTGTGAAAGGTGGTGTTTCCCTAATTTCTTTCTCTGCCCTTTTGTTTTGTACACAGGAAGGCCTCAGATGTTTTTGATTTTGTATCTGGCCACTTTGCTGGAGCTGCTCATCAGCTGTAGGAGATCCCTGGTAGAATTTTTGGAAACATTCATGTATACTATCATATCATCTGTGAATAGTGAAACTTGGAATTCTTCCTTTCTGATTTACATCCTCTTTATCTCCTTTGCTTGTCTTATTTCTCTAGCTAGGACTTCAACAACTATGTTGAAGAGATAAGGAGAGAGTGGTCAGCCTTACCCTGTCCCTCTTTTCAGTGAGATTGATTTAGTTTGATATTGGCTATAGGCTTGCTGTATGTTGCTGTTACTATGTTTAGTTATGTTCTTTGTATCCCTGATTTCTCCAAAACTTTAAACATGAACTGTTGTTGAATTTTGTCAAATGCTTTTTCAACATCTCAGGAGATGATCATGTGTTTGTTTTTTCTTTTTTATTTGTTTGTTTGTTTTGTTTTGTTTCCTTCAGTTTTTTATTTGGTGGGTTACATTGATGGCTTTTTGTATTTTGAACCATCCCTGCATGCCTGGGATGAAGACTTCTTGGTCATGGTGAATGATATCTTTTATGTGTTCTTGGATTCGGTTTGCTAATATTTTATTGGGTATTTTTGCATCAATATTCATAAGCGAGATTGCTCTGAAGTTCTCTTTCATTGTGTGGTTTAGGTATCAGGGTGACAGTGGCCTCACAGAATGAGTTTGGTAATGTTTCTTCTGTTTCTTCTTCTTCTTCTTCTTCTTCTTCTTCTTCTTCTTCTTCTTCTTCTTCTTCTTCTTTTTAGTTTAAGAGAATTGGAGTCAGCTCTTCTTTGAAGGTTTGGTAGAATTCTGCTCTGAAACCATCTGGCTCTGGGCTTTTTTTGGAAGGGAAACTTTTGATTACAGCTTCTATTTCCTTAGGGGAGATGTGATGATTTAATTTGTTTACCTGATCTTGATTCAGCTTTGGTAAATGGAATCTATCGAGAGAATTGTGCATTTCATTTAGAGTTTTAAATTTTGTTGCGTATAGGCTTTTGTAGCAGGACCTAGTCTATCCTGTCTTCTGCAGGCCTCTTGTATGTTTATGGGCGTCTCTTTCTTCAGGTTTTGTGAATTTTCCTCTATGCTCTTCATGAAAATAATTTCTGGGCCTTGGAGCCTGGAATCTTCTTTTTTGTCTATTCCTATTTTTCTTAGATTTCATCTTTTCATGGCGTCCTTGTTTTCTTGAATGTTTTGTGTTTGGAACTTTTCTGATTTCTTTTTTTATTTTTTTTTAGAGAAGTATCAGTTTCTGCAATTGTATCTTCAGCACCTGAGATTCTTTCTTCAATCTCTTGAATTCTGCTGGTGATGCTTTGAGGTTCCTGATCTCTTCTCTAAATACTCCAACTCCAGGGTTTCCTCTGTGTTTTCTTCATTGATTCTAATTCTGTTTTCATGTCTTGTGCCATTGCCTTCATCTGTTTGAATGTGGATTCCTGTCCATCCATGATGACCTGTATTTTTTTTTGTTCATTTCCTCTTCACGTACCTTGAATAGCTGCATAATTATTGATTTAAGATACTTTCGCAGCTGCAATAGAATATCCGTTAATATTAGGAGATTATGGTGGTGAAGCCATGAAGTCCTGGTTTTTGTTGCCTGTATCTAATGCCAGCCTCTAGCATCTGGTTGTCTGTAGCCTTGACCGATCATTCATGGACCCTGTACTGCAAATTGGATCCACCTGTCTCTGGAGTTTTGAGTACTCTCCCTTGGATTCACTGTCTCTGCTGGCTCACTGATTCTGACCCAGGTGGGCTAGGCTACTGGGGAGCAGGCAGAGATCTCCAAGACTAAAGCTGCTCCAGTGCCCCACAGGCCTCCTTGGGGAGGAGGACAATGGAAATTTGGTCAAGTGCCTAGCTCAGGTCCACTGGTTCTCTGTTTGTGCTGGACTTGCCAATTCTGGCCTATGTGAGCCAGGCTGCTGGGGTGCTGGCAGGTATGTTTGCCTAGAGCTGCTCTAGTGCCCCACAGGTTTCCTTAAGATATTGGGGAATGGAACCTGGGTGTGAAGCCTAGCTCAGCTCCTCTTTGTTCACTGTCTGTGCTGGCTCATTCTGACCTGGGTGAGGCAGGCAGAGGGAGAGCAGGCAGAATGGAGGCGTGCCTCCCCCTTAGTACCAGAATGCATTCCCTCTACTGAGCACTGAGAGTGATCACCACCAGCCGCTGCAGCCAGGAAGGTATCGGAGGGATACTGAGTGTGTTCTCCCACGGTCTGAACCAGGAGCAGCTAGTAACCAGAAGATGGATGCCCAGGTTGGGAGCCTCACCCAACCCTGAGTGCAGGAAGCTCACGTCACAGGTAGTGAGAGTGAGAGCCCCAGGTCTGAGCTGCCAGTTCCCAGGAAGGTATCCGCAGATGGCGGGTTTGGGCAGGTGGGTGGCGTAAGGCTGCAGGGTCGGAGCCCTGTGCACCTCCGCTGCTGGCTCTAGGAAGGCTGTGGCAGCGCTGGGCAGGAGCTTGGAAAGTTTTCCTGGTATTAGCCGGGTGCCTGAAGATGGACCTTCCAATAACCCTGTGGATGCTCCTCTCACCTGAGAAACACAGACGTTGAGGCTTGCGGTTCCACAAAATGACCTGCCAGTCACCCTACTCTCCCTGCTGAGCTGCTGTTTAGATACCCTGCTTAGTTGGCACCGCGCCGCCAACTGGATCTCCTGCCATACTCTAGTATATTTAATACCTAACGGTTTAATCACAATTTGCTTTCATAATTAAGATGCAAAGTTCTTGTGCTTTTTGAGCATTTTTGCTTTATATGAAGATTTGATTGGGGTGTGTGTGTGTGTGTGTGCGCATGTGTTTTGTTGTCAGTGGGATTACTTGATAACTTCCTGAATAACCGGTTCTTCATGATTACTTCCTGAGTTCCACTATACTTGCCCTTTATGAGTCATTCTCATGGTACTTGTACCCCAAAATGTTCTTATATGGCATGGCACACCTGGCCTCTACTTTAACTTTAAGTGCCTCATGGCACACATACTGAATTCAATTACTTTCGGTAAATTAATTCCTCCTGCTATCTTTTAGAGTAATCCCTTCTCAAGTTAAACTGGAAATTATTAAAACAGTTTCACAGAGGAATCTCACACACACGTAAAACATATAACACATAACAAATAACACGGAACACATAATACTTATTGTATGATATGACATATGGTATATAGTATATAATATATAATATAAAAAGCATATGTATGCAATATACAACATAATATACCATGTAATATCAATGTACAATAGATAATATATGGCATATACAATATATAAAATATAACATGCAATATCCTATAACATAATATTATCTATGTAGTATAATAATATGTATATGGAGATATGGAGTAGTACTTACCGTAACTATAGTAACAATTACACTATTCAAGAGACTCTTTCTTAGACACAGAATGAGTCCAGCTAATGCACAGTCTCTAGTAATGAAGTATCTTATGAGGAAGAGAGATTATTTTCCCCAACAACACTAGCAGCAACTCTGCAATCAGAAGGGTTTGATACTTATCCCACGCTCACAAAACAATGATCATCAGCATCAGGAGTTGAATCTGGAGTTGTCTTACTTCTTAACTTGTTGGTTTTCCAGTATTTCATAACTTTGTATAGACTAGACACTTAAAAGATAAGCACTTTCTGAGAGGGGTAGGGCTCATTTACACTGCGGCTCGCCCGCCCCGGAGGCCTGTTCACACTGTGCTTGCCCAGGTCAGACCTAGATGTTACTATTTAACTTTAGTGAACCCGGAATGTCTGCCTAGAGGTGTTTTTATTTGTGAGGATACTGAATTTCTCAGAAATGCTTTTATTTCCACCCATCACTTAAGGTTATTTAAACATGCATGTCTCTGAATGCCATAAAGTATGTAACTAATACCCTTACCCAACCAGGTAGACAGAGTGGTTACGGACAAACACTATAATGACCCACAACACCTGCTACTTCTGAAAGTTTAACCGAAGCCACAGTTTTCATTATAGATAGGGAATCAAATTTTATGTAACATTCTAAATATTACATACATGCTCATTAATTCTTACTAACACTCATCACTGTAGTCAGGGTAGCAATCTAAAGAAAGGAGAGAAAATAAGAATTGGAAAAAGGCCCAAAAGGACTAAACTCATTTGCCTTTCAGTGAAAGGAAGATACTGACTCAGAAGAACTGACACATTACACGTAAGAAACTTTATTTGAGCAATTCATGCACTAAAACTGTTCACATTTATAAAGAGATATTGTAAGCAGTAGAACTCATTGAGTACCACATTATCTTCTGCCTTCTTAGGCTTGCTGTACCATTAAAGGAGACTACATAGAATGTGACCATCACGTGACCTGGAAGGATCACACTGAGTGTTCAATAAGTGCTTGTTTCTACCACTTTAGTCGCCATCATCATTCTGGAGGCCCAGGATGAACAGTTTCGAGGTGTATTCATTAATGGATTAAAATTGTACTGAATCTGCATGGCAATTATCGACAAAACTCAGCTGAAAGTGTTCGCTGGGGACGAGTTAGTGGCTTTGGCTCTTATACACTGAGATAATTAGTTGGATAAAGCACAAATTTCCTGATCCTTTCATACCATCCTGAAATGCAAAATAGATTGATAACAATGAAAGGATAGCTTTCATTTCTGTGACATTATTTATTCAAAACAAAAAAAATTTAAAAGAAGGAATGCATACTTTTCCAAAAAAATAAATAACTTGAGATGTTATATTTTTAGTTAGGTAGAAAATAAATGAAATAGTATATATCTGCTTGTCCATTATTCTTGCTTCTATTTAATGAATATAATAATAACAATTATAATATAACAACTTTTGTTATTGAATGATCATCAAACTTTAAATTATGTATTTTCCTGAATTTTCCAGGACCTGTCACTTGGTCTGATGCTTCAGTGTGTTGCTGATAAGAACAGCATCACAGCATGGACATTTTGATCACATTGCTGTTTTCTACAGCTAAAATTACACAATTACCATTAAATCTTATAAATTAGCCTCTTAAGAAATTAATTTGGTTATATCAGTTCCCAAGGACCTAGTTATTTCCACTGAATTGGAAAATATTGCTCTCTTGTCACTTGGAATTGAGAGAGACATGGATTCAGGACTAACTGCCAAGCTCTTGCCCACTCTGCTTTCCTTGTGAAACATGAAAAATAATCTTCTTATTATCTGCTGTATTCAGTTGCCTTTATTGATGCTATGGGCCTGCCAATCACAATGAACCTGGAACTGAGCAAAGCATCCCAGGTTAGCAGCCGGTTGGGAATATTTTCTTTTTGCACTTATTACAGAAAGAACAAGTTGGGCAATTGCCCAGCTCCCTGCAGATTGGACCAATCTTATCCTGTGGAGAAAGCCAGGGAGGCAGAAGGGCCTGAAGCCAGGTAAATTGCCTGCAAAGTCACTCAGGCCATTGAGGCTGGCATGTAACACGCTCATAGAATAGAATAAGGAGCATTGGCTTGCTATGCTACTTACACGTTACTGAAACACAAACCTGTCTTTGTTAGTGTTTGTTTTTCCTAAGCCTGTCTGATTTATATTACTTCTTATACATTATACACTTACCATTAGTTACTATATATTTAGTATCATTCGTTTTGAAAATACAAACTTGTCTCTATTATAGAAAACACAAACAAGACTTTCCAGAAAGAGCCTGATATTCTAATGTTTTGAAGGGAGATTAGTATATCTGAGTAGAGAAAAGATGGCAGAAAAATTTTTGAGTGTTTATCTACCCCAAAAAGATGTCACATAAAGAGGTAGAAGGTAGTGATGTTAAGTTTATCTTCTAGTTTATAACAAATAATAAGTTATAGGTACAGATCTTCAGCTTTTCCAGAAGATTTCTGTAATTGCTTCATTTTCTGCCTGGGTATCACAGTTTAATGACAAAGTGACAGACATGTGTTTGTGACCCATGATATGAGAAAAGTTTTGACAAATTATGAGTGTGTGCTAATATGTGACACCCTGAAAATCAAACTGCTGGTTTCAGATCTCACCTTTTCTTTGTAGGGTTCTCTCGTGATCGGTCAATAAGAAAAACAATGCACACGATAGCACACTAAGTCTACTAGTTTCTTCACACATAGACATTAAATAACTGCTTGGCACAGAAAATGGTTCAGCAGATATTAGTTCCTGGAGATGTTAGTATTATATACCCACAAAACTGTGGATGTTGACATAAATATTGCACTGTCTGCCCTAATAATTGAAAAAGAGAGAGAGAGAGAATTCAAAAGAACCCCCTAGCAGAGAGCCATAACACTAGAGGAGATGTGCGAGCGAGTGCAGGTCTGTGTTTCTGTGTGTGACTTCATGTGTGTGTTAAGTCAGTAACACTGGTTATAAGTGTCTATACTTTACAGGTATCAAGGACCTAAAAAGAGAACATCTGTGGAGATGAAAACTGAGAACAAAGAAAAAGTCCAGAAGGCTATAAATATTTTTAAAAGTGTTCAACATCCTTAGTTGTCAGGGAATTGCAAATTAAAACCCTGTTAAAATTGCATCACACTTGAGTCAGAATGGTTATCATCAGGAATACAAATGACAACTAAAGTTGGCACAGATGTGGCAAGAGGAGAACTCTTGTACACTGTTGATGAGTGTGTAAATTTGTTCTTGTTCAGCAATTTTGGAAGTCTGTATGAAAGTTTCTCAACAAACAAACAAACAAACAAACAAAAAAACACTAAAACTACAGTTACCATATCAGCTACGTATACCACTTCTGGGTACACATACAAAAGACTTTATATCCTACTAAAAAGAAAATTGCACACTTGTGTTCATCGCTGTTCTATTCAAAAGAGACAGAAAATGAAGTTAACCTAGATAACTACCAACTGATGCACAATCGTGAAAGTTGGGTACATACTACTCACCTCTAAAAAACGATTGGAATCATGACATTTACAGAAATTTAGATAGAAGTGCAAAACTGTTTACTGACTGAGGACACCCAGGCCCAAAGAGACAAATAATATATGTATTTTTTCTCTCATATGTAGAATTTTTGTGCATGTAACTCAGAATGCCTTGAGATTCAGAAAAAACAAAAATGGATGATTAGGGACAGAGGTGTTAAAGAGGGGTGAGGTAGTAGATAGGTAAAATGAAATTAAAAAATGGAAATACTTGAAGTAGAAAAGTTCAAGAAATTAAAAAAGAACAAGCCAGAGCATTAAGTATAAAGGGGGGGGGGTAAAACATCTGTGTGAAAGCCGTAACTAAGAGGCATCTTAGAGCACATGTGGGGTGAAGAACTGGACAGTGGGCACCAGGGGTGAGGGTTACGATGGTTATGGGGGAAGATGAAGGGATAGAGGATTCATGGGCCAAAGTAAGCATGTAAGAACAGAGCTTTGTAACAGGGGTTTTTAGGCCATTTAAATTTATAATTTAAAAAGAAGTTGAAACATAGATGTCCTGCAAAGATGGGCAATGTTGCTCTTGGAAGATATGGCTTGTCATATATAGGTCTTAATGCCAGGCAGGGGACACCTCCCTATCTGATCACAGAGGCACTGCATTTACCCCAAACAGAACAGGCATTCACTATTGTTCTTTGTTGTCCATCATAACTAGATGGTAAGACCCTGTTGTAGAATATCAATGAGACCAACAGGCCCAAAAAATCTGGGCTCAGGAGATCCTGCAAAAACTGATGAGTCAACCAAGGACCATACATGGATGGTCTGACCTTGCTCAGATATTACCCATGGGCAACTCAGTCTCCATGTGGGTTCCCTAGTAAGGGGAGGAGGGGAAGTCTCTGACATGGACTCAGTGGCCGGCGCTTTGATCACCTTCCCTGGCAAGGTGGCCTAACTAGGCCACAGAGAAAGAAGATCCATACAGTCCTAATGAGACCTGATAGGCTAGGGTCAGAAAATAGGGGAGGAGGAACATCCCTATCATTGGACTAGGTGAGGGAAAAAGGACAGAGAGTGGGACCAGGAGAAGATAAGGGGAGGGCCTACAGCTGTGATACAAAGTGAATAAATTGTAATAAATAATAATAATAAAGAAAAAAGAAAAAAATAAATCAATATTGAAATGTTCAGGAAACACCTTCTCTTCTTTATCACTTTTGTACTGCTAGAAAGTGCTACACAGGCTTCTGGAAAGAAAAGACATCAATGTTCTTAACCATCGTTGGACATGGCATGCTACAGTAGCAACCTGTCACAGAATATGTGCCCACTGGTGCCATAGTAGCAAAAAGGCCTTCTCCGCAAAGAAGGATTTCATGCTTTATACTACATATCTCAACATCAATGTCTGTTGAGATGAAGCCTTAGGTGGGACCCAAGTTTTATTTGATAAATTGTCATATCTGAAACTGACTTAAAATATTTCTGTTTACACACATAGATTTATGGTGTTTTCCTCTTGGAACAGAGAGGCTTCTTTTTACAGTGATTTGTAACTGATCATTGTGCTAAATGCATTGATTTATAACTAGTCAATGTGCTAAGAGCAAGTGACTTTGATTGCTTAGTCAGAGATAGGTTTTCTGTGTCAACTGGGTCCAGGTATATCACAGAGTAGGCTGACAAAATAGAAGCTGGTGAGTGGGTAGAAGGTGAACGGAAGGCTATCTTCTGAGAATGGCACGGCTGCTGGGTTAACAACTCATGATCTCAATGACAGTGAACACAGAGTTCCAGGGTTGGATGGTAGACATTGAAATAAGGCCACTTCTCCTTCATGTTTTCCATAGGTTCAAACAGCCTAAGCCACTATTACACAATATATTTTAAAACTGACAGGGTGATGAATAGATAAAAAGATATGTATTAATATATATGAATATGATTCTGTGCTTTAAGATCAAATTTTAAATAACCTTAAATGACAACACACACGTGCGCACACACACACTGCTTTTTTAAAGGTAGCATGGCATCAGCAAAAAATTCAAGATAAACAGAAATAAAGGGAAGAAATACATGTGTGAACATGTTTGATTAATAGTAAAGGTAACAACTCACAGTAAATTTGTCCTTTCAATAACAGTGCCATGTAACTGTGTTGAAAATGAGCCATGGGTTTTTAAATTTTGTTCATTACAGGGAAATAAATAAATTAAATACAATAAATTAAATAAATTAAAAACTTTACATTAGTGTAAGGTTTTTCCTTGTGTGCTTTCAAACTTCATGTGAAAACAATTGTTTTTTGAAACAGTGCCTATGAGTAGAGGCGCCAGAACTATACTATAAAATGATGCTTTTAAGCTTTACTATTTTCCTCAGTTGTGAATTTCACAATATGTACAGCCACGATGTAAACATAACAAAAGATTTTAACATAAGGCTGATAATAAATGTGAGACATTAACAGCAGAAAATTTAAAAAGCCAAAGTTCTTTGAGGAGCCATTGAGTTTTATTGAAAATACAGTGATAAAAGAAACAAGAAAGGAATAGATGTGTAAGTGGAGCTAGTGGCCTGACTCCTGCACATCTTTAATGTTAAAACATAAAGATGGAAAAGGCTAGTAAAGGATAAATACTTAGAAAGAAAGCCTATTAATCCCAGCAGGAATTTTTTCAACAGAACTGACTGAAAGTATTAAGAGGTGTTTTTCCTCAATTCAATCCAATTTAATTCAGGAGAGCAGACATTTCTTGAGTGAGTCTATGGAATAACACCTTGACTAAGGACACTTTTTTCTAAAGAAAATTAACGGGGAAAAATAATGGAAAAAGATAACACTGAAAGGCTAAACATTTATGACAATTTTATTTTCTATTTCTTACCCAATTTTTCATTAAAACAGTGTTCTAACTTTTACAACTATAGGAAAATTCTTCCTTTTTTATGTTTACACTAAGTGGTTACAAAAATTGAGAAAGTACCAGTTGGCAAGGCACAAAGAAATCTGCAAATTTGAAGGGACTGCATTTGGTTACAACACAAATACTCATGTAATATTTTGTCTCAAGAAAGATTTGGAACTGGCATTATATTCTTTTTTTTTTCCCCTATATATGGATTGCACTTTAGGAAAACACCAGCCAATATAAAATTCTCATATTAGCCTCACTTTGTTGTATGATTGTTTTCTTTTCTTTCTCTCCTCCTTGGCTTGCATTTTTGTTTTATTTGGCTTAAAAATATCAGGCTAAAAATAGAGATTTTGTTTTACATTTTATAAAAATTAGCAGGTATACGCAAAGTACATGGCGTGAAAAGCAAGTTGTGTGACTCGAGAGCCACGTTATGTGACTTTAAAAACAGGAGTGAGCCTGCACAAGGCAGCTCTGATAATAGCTAGTTCTCAGAAGCAAGACCCTGCCAGGCTGCCTCAGAGCTCAAGTCTGGGCCTGGCACAGCATGGGCATTGGTATGCTAATGAACAAACAGGAAGAAGTTGTTGATGGCCTGGTGAACCAGCCCCAAGGCGTGAAGCCTGAGAGTGTAGAACTTTTGCCCAAAGAAATGATTGAAAACGGGGAACATAAAGTTAGTCTGATGGGGAAAGGATAGGAGCTCCACAGGGACCAAATATATCTGGGCACAAGGTCTTTTCTGAGACTGACATTCAACCAAGGACCATGTATGGATATAACCTAGAACCTGTGCTCAGATGTAGCCTGTGGTAGCTCAGTAACCAATTGGTTTCCCAAAGTGAGGGGAACAAGGACTATTTCTAACAGGAACTCAATGACTGGCTCTTTGGCCTCCCCACCCCCCAAGGGAGGCACAGTCCTGTCAGGCCACAGAGGAGGGCTTTGCAGCCAGTCCTGAAGATACCTGATAAAACAGGACCAGATGAATGGGGGGAGGTCCCCCCCTATCAGTGGACTTAGAAAGGGGCAGGGTGGAGATGAGGGAGTGAGAGAGGGACTGGGAGGGAATGAGGGATTGGGACACGGCTGGGATACAGAGTTAATAAAATGGAACCGATAAGAAAAAAATAAAATTCAAAAAAAAAAAAAAAAAAAAGAATGGTCCCTATGATTACATTGCTGTCCTCCCGAGCCAAGGCTCCTCTAGCCTCTTCGTTGATAGTCATCTGCAAGACTTGAGACTCTGTGCCTGGCCTGGCCTCCATGGCTGTTGAACTTCCGACAGTGTCACACAGCCCGCACAGACTCACCTGATAGGGCTAGCCACTGGACCCTCTACACTTTCAAGGACCTCCTGGGTCTCCACCATGCCATCCTCTGAGCCTACCACAGCTGAGCTGCTTCAGGACTGACACAGGTCAAGCCTGAATGTTGCCTTAGTGTCCTCAAAAGAGAAAATTCCCCAGTAGTGCCCTGTAGTAGCACTTTTTCCCAAACAACTCTTCCTGGCTTGGTGAGATGCCTGGTCAACGTTTATATTATATATGATATTATATATATGATAATATAAGGAATGATTGTGTGAATAAATTGCTCAAAGCAAATGTTAAATCTAACATCTCCTGGCACAAAACACCCAGGAAATCTGAAATGCTATAAAAAGATCAAATCTAGGTTGTTTCCAGATTCTGGCAATTAAGAATAATGCTGTTATGAACATAGTTGAGCAAATGTCCTTGTTGTATGGTTTAGCGTCTTTCAGATATATGCCCAGGAGTAGTATAGCTGGATCATGAGGTAGTACTATTCCTAATTTTCTGAGAAAGCGCCAGGTTGATTCCCAAAGTGGTTGTACAAGTTTGCACTCCCACAGGAATGTGAGAGGGTTCCCCTTTCTCCATATCCTCTCCAGGATATGTTGTCACTTCAGTTTTTTATCTTAGCCACTTTGATAGGTGTGAGGTGGAATCTCAGGGCCATTTTTATTTGCATTTCTCAGATGACTAAGGACATTGAGCATTTCTTTAAGCTTTTCTCTACCCTTCGATATTTCTCTGTTGAGAATTCTGCTTAGCTCTGTATCTCTCTCTACCCATCAGGATATCGAAGGAGATACTGAGATCATAGCCAGTCTACCCATTAGGGTATCGAAGGAGATACTTAGATCATAGCCAGACTTTGGGCAGAATGCAGGCACGGTTATGAAGAAGAGGGAGATAGAAAGAGCTTGAGGGCATACAAACTCCACAAGGAGAACAATAGAGCCAAAAAATCTGGACCCTGGGGGTCCTGCCGAACTAGTACTCCTACCAAGGAGCATGCATGAAGAGGACGACGCTCAAAGGAAGCTCAGTATCCAAGTGTATTCCCTAGGAAGAGGAGCAGCAGCTGACTCTAACATGAACTCAGTGGCAGGCTCTTTGATCAACTCCCCCTGGGGGGGGGGGGGAGTGTGCAGCTTTCGAAGGCCACAGAGGAAGATGATACAGCCAGCCTTGACTAGACCTGATAACTAGAGTCAGATAGAAGGGTAGGAAGTCCTCCCCATCGGTTTACTTGAGAAAGGGCATAGGGGGAGGAGAGAGAGGATGAGTGGGACTAGAAGGTGATGAGGGAGGGACCTGCAGCAGGTACACAAAGTTTATAAATTGTAATAAATAAATAAATATGTTAAAAAGACTAAATCTAATAATAATGTAATAGAGGAAGGAAAAGAATCCAAGATCAAAGTCACATAAAATATTTTCAACAAAATCATAGAATAAAATAGCCTAAACTAAAGAAATGTTTCCTTAAACTAACCAAGGTATAAGAAGCACAGAGAACACCAAATAGACGGAACCACAACCGAAAGTCCCTTAGCACATAATAATCGAAACATTAAGTGCAGAGAATAAGTAAAGAATATTAAAAGCTGCAAGGAAAAAAAGCTGCAAGAGACAACACAAATAACCAAACTCAGGTCTGAATCAATAAAGTAGGGGGAAAAACCCACAAAAGTTACACAAACAATCAATGAAACAACTAGCTGGTTCTGTGAGAAAATCAGTAAGACTGACATGGCCTCATCAAGACTAACAGATAGGTAGAGAGGGAATACTGAAATCAGCAAAAGTAGAAATGAAATGGGAACATGAAAACAGACATGTAGAAATCTAGAAAACCATAAAGACATACTTTAAATGTTGTGCTCCAATGATTTGGAAAGTCAGAAAAAAAATGAATAATTTTCTCAATACATACCAATTACCAAGTTAAATCAAGATAATATAAGCAATTTAAACAGACTGATAATGCATAGTGAAATAGGGGCAGTCCTTAAATGTCTGCTAAGCAAAAACAACCCAGAATAGATGGTTTTAACACAGAATTCTTCCAGATTGTTTAAAAAAAGGATTAATGTCTATATTCAATTTTTTCCACAAATACAAAGAAAATTTCCCAATTCAGGTTTTGTTTTTGTTTGTTTGTTTTGATAGTTGGTTGTCTGGTTGGTTTTGAGGTTTTGTTTTTGGGTTTTTTTGATTTAGGTTTTTTTGTTGTTGTTGTTGTTTTTTGTTTTTTTGTTTTTTGTTTTTTGTTTTTTTAATGTAGCTCTGGCTGTTCTTGAACTCAGTCTGTAAGACAGGCTGCCCTTGCTTTCAGAGCTCCACCTGCTTCTGGATCCAAATGCTGGGATGGAAAGCATTTGTCACCACGCTGAGCTTGCCCAATTCTTTTTACGAGGCCACAACTACCATGATACCCAAAATACATAAAGACTTTCAAAAGAAAAAGAATTACAAAGCAATTTTTTCTTGTGAATGTAGATTAAAAAAATTCTCAATAAAATACCTGCAAAATGAATTCAGAAACACTTGAAAAAGATCACCCACCCTGCTCCAATAGGTTTTATTCCAGAGATGCAGCGATGCTTCAACATATGTAAATCTGTAAATATAATCTACCATTAGAACAAACTGAAATACCTTTGACAAAACTGTCTTCATAATAAAAGTTCTGGGGAGATAAGGTATACAAGGCACACCCCGCAACATGGTAAAGGCAGTAAGTCCACAGCCAACATAAGCTTAAATGGGGAGAAACTCAAAGCAATTACACTACAATTGGAAACAACAAAAGGTTGTCCATTGTCTCCATATGTATTCAATGTAGTACTTGACTTCTTAGCAGTAGCAATAAGACAACTGAAGGAGGTGAAGGGGATACAAATTAGAAAGGAAGAAGTCAAAGTGTTTTTATTTGCAGATGGTATGATACTATATATAAGAGGCACTGAAAATTCCACCTGGAAATACTTACAGTTTATAATCATTTTCAGCAAAATTGCTCAATTAAAAAATTAACTCACAAAAATCTTGGGAGCATCTCTAATCAGGCAGATGAAAGACTTGTAAAACTTTACCACACTGACCCCCTAGCAATGGGCAAACAGACACCTTGTTGGTAGTTTTGCTCTGTATCAGTCAGGGGCAGAGCAGATGGCTGTCTGTGCTTCATCCTAGGTTATGCCTAGGATAAATAAATATCAAATCAAGCCAAATATAAAATCCAAGCAGCACAGCACAATAGGAGGAGGACAAGGATCTGTAGACTGCATTGGGTGGGCTACCCAGAGCAATCTGATGGTGAAGATAAGGGAAAGCATGCATACTGACCAGCTCCATTGCAACCCAGTCCCAGGTCTAGGGCCCTGAATTATCCCACCTTAAAATCTATAGCAACAACAAAGATTTGGGATGTATGAAAGGGCCAATCCTGCTGATTCAAAGCTGCAGAATCTCCATGGCACAGGGCAGCAACAAAATAATTGGGAGGAGTCCCAGAGAGGATTAAATGTTGATGTCACAGAAGCCAGAGATCTCAAACCAGACCAATGACTCATTGCAATGAACATTTGCAAATGAAGATGTGTGGACAGAGGGGTATACTTTGGGACCACACTGTGATATACTACAGCTTCCATGAGGAGATTTTTCTTTTATGCATTTGGCTTTTTGAGTGTTTGTGTATGTGTGCTTTATTGTGGAGGGGAAGTTGGAAGGATGAAGAGTAGGTATGAGGGAAAGGGGAGATGAGCAGGACTGGGATCATGATGTGAAACTCACAAGAAATCAATAAAAAGTTAACAATAACAACAACAACAAAAAAGCCTAAGACACGGAGCAAAGAAATTGAAGACCATATCAGAAGACGGAATGATGTCCCAAGATCATGGAACTTTAAGATGTAGTGAAAACAGCTATCCTAGCAAAAGCAATCTACAGACTCAATGCCACCCTCTTCAAAATTACAACACAAATCTTCACAGGCAATCTTTAGAAAGCAATCTTAATATTTATTTGGAAGTACAAAACCAAGGAGAGCTAAAACTATCCCAAATAATGAACTACTGGAGGAATCACCATCCCTGAGTTCAAAACTCAACTCCAAATGGGTAAAACACCTCAATATTGAAACAGATACCCTAAACTGACAAAAGAGAAAGTAAGAAATAGTCTTGAGCTCATTGGCACATAAAAACTTTCTTAACAGAACAACATTAGCATAGGAATTAAGATCAACAATTACTAATGGGGAGGTCTTGTCCTTCCTTCTGAACCTAGTCTATCAGGTCTCATCAGGACTGGCTGCATCGTCTTCCTCTGTGGCCTGGTAAGGCTGCTCCCCCCTCAGGGGGAGGTGATGAAAGAGCAGGCCACTCAGTTCAGCACACAACAGACAGTCCCTGTTTCAATTACTATGGAACCCATTTGGACACTGAGCTGCCATGGGCTACATCTGTGTAGGGGTTCTAAGTTATCTCCATGCATCGAGAACAGGAAGGAAGGGAGATATTGGGAAGGGAGGAGGGAGGGAGCTACAGGGGTGATTCTAAGTGAATAAAGTGTAGTTAATAAAAAATTAAAAAAATATATCTAGCTATACCACTCCTAGGCCTATATCTAAAAGATGTTCAAGTACACAACAAGGACATTTGTTCAACCATGCTTGTAGCAGCTTTATTCATAATAGCCAGAACCTGGAAACAGCCCAGATGTCCCTCAATGGAGGAATGAATACAAAAACTGTGGTACTTTTACACAATGGAATACTACTCATCAATTAAAAACAAGGAAATCATGAAACTTGCAGGCAAATGGTGGAATCTAGAAAAGATTATCCTGAGTGAGGTATCCCAAAAGCAGAAAGTCACACAGGGTATATAGTCACTTATAAGTGAATACTAGACCTAAAACATAGGATAAAATCTGTACACCTAAAGAAGATAAACAAGAAAGAGGATCATGGATAAGATGATCAATCTTCACTTAGAAAGACAAATAGGATGGACATTGGATGTAGAAGAAAACAAGAAACAGCACAGAAGCCTACCACAGAGGGCCTCTGAAAGATTCTGCCTAACAGGGTATCAAAGCAGATGCTGAGATTCATAAACAAACTTTGGGCAGAGTGCAGGGAATCATATGAAAGAAGAGGGAGTTAGTATGACCTGGAAAGGAAAGGAACTCCACAAGGACCAAATAGATCTGGGCAAAGGGGTCATTTATGAGACTGATTCTCCTCCAGCCAAGGACCATGAATGGATATAACCTAGAACCCCTGCTCGGTTGTAGCCCATGGCAGCTCAGTATCCAAGTGGGTACCCTAGTAAGGGGAACAGGGACTATTTCTGACATGAACTCAATGGCTGGCTCCTTGCCCTCCCCCCCCCACCGAGGGAAGAGCAGCCTTGCTAAGCCACAGAGGTGGACATTGCAGCCAGTCCTGAAGAAATCTGATAAGCTAAGATGGAAGGGGAGGAGGACCTTCCCTATCTGTGGACTTGGAACAAGGCAGGGAGGAGATGAGGGAGGGAGGGTGAGATTGGGAGTGAATGAGGGAGGGGGCTACAGATGGGATACAAAGTTAATAAACTGTAACTAATATTTTAAAAATAAAAAAAACACATTAAAAAATCAACAATTACTAAATCAGACCTCATTAAATTGAAAAGTTTCTGCATGGTGAAGGACACTTTTGTTTGGAAAAAGAAGTAGCCCCCACAATTATTACCAAATACACATATCACATATTCAAATTATATAAATAACTCAAAAGTGCAAGACAGCAAGAAAACAAATTAAAAAATAGGGTACAATTAAAAAATAGGGTACAGACCTAGACATAATTCTTCAAAAAGAAAACTCAAATGACTGAGAAATACTCCAAGAAATGTTCACCATCCTTAGCTATCATGGAAATGCAAATCAAAATTACTTTGAGATTTCATCTTACACCTGCCAGAATGGCGGTGATTAATAAAACATATCATTTTGTCGAGGATTTGGAATAAAGGGAGTTAAGATTGGTGGGAGGGCAGACTTGTACAGCCACTATAGCTGTAAATGTGATGGTTCCTCTAGAAGATGGCAATCGGTCTATCGCAAGATCCAGCGATAGTACTCTTTGGTGTATGCCCACCAATGGATGCTTCACACTACTACAAAGACACTTGCTCAAACATGTTCATTGCTGCTCCGCTTATAATATCCAGAAAAGGGATACAACATAGATGTACTTGATGGATTGTACATAGATGTACTTGATAGATGTACTTGATGGTTGTGTAAAGTACTTGATGTATATCAAGTATTACTCAGCCATTAAAAAAATGAAATCTTGAAATTCACAGGAAAATGGATGGAACTTGAAAAAAATTACCCTGAGTGTGGTAACCTAGAATCAGAAAGGCAAATATGGTCCTCTGTATATATACTATGGCTTCCAGTTTAATGCATCCAGATGGGAAGGGAGATAAAGAGGAACTGGGAGGGATTGAGTGAGAAAAAAAACTGTAATCAGAATATGTATTTGAGAAAAATGTATTTTCAGTAATAAGGGGAAAGAAAAATACGTATGTGCATGTGTGTGTAGAGAGTATGTGTATATTTGTACATATGTTCACAGATTCTGGAATAACAGAAAATTCAGAAATTCAAATAGTTGTAAGGCTTAATAATAGAACCCATGTTTTATTTGAAGACAGCCTCTATAGAACACTAAGACAAATGTCATGTAAAACTGAGCTGACCAAATTATTTCCTTCATAGTCAGTTGACTTGAAATCTCCTAGGTATCCAAGGGTTATTGATATTCATTGTTTCTGAAAGGACCAGGGGTGCCACTATTGGAGTGTCTTGTACACTCTGTGGAAGCATACCATGATACTCAATGCACATTAGCAGTGATATCTAGCTTTAGGTGCAAGACAGAGATGTGGATTTCTGTTCTTCAGCATTCTGAAAACACCTGAAGTTTCTCTGACATATCCAGATAGGCAGAGACAGAATTTTTGCACACACATTTTACTACTGTGACAAAAGTAATTTTATAAAAGAAATAATATTATTTTTAAAAATGCAGTATCCCTATGCCATGTCCTAGTCAAGCACAGGCAGAAGTTTCCAAATAATAATTATAACTGAGTGAGTAAGCTAGAATTTGCTGAAGGCACTTGTCTGACTCACCTAACGCCACCGTCTACTCTGTGCTGCTGGCTGAAGGTCAAGCTATCAATTGGCTAAAGTTTGCATTCCCCAGGAAGGCTTGCAAGGACTTTCCACCACTGACTCTTTCTGTGAGATAACATACCTAACCGTACTGTGATGAGTGGACTGTTTTGGAGACTAAAAGTGGACTCTTGCTGTGCTTATCCCATCACATTGTGAACTTTGCAATCTGCATTGTTGTGGGGATACCTTGCTAAAGATCCTCTTGATTTCATTAGGAAGCCCCAGTCAGAAGCCTGGGGTTTGTGTTCTCTAGTTGATATTGCTGTTTCAAATCCACTGTTAACTGAGCACAGACTTCTTCAATAGTTCTATCTTGTCCATTTTGGGGGGAAAATGACAACTGGTTTACTAATTCCTTAAGTTGTTTATCTCATGAAACTGAAAGGCTTCTGTAAAACAAAAGACACTTGTCATCAAAACAAAATTACAGCCTACAGACTGGGAAAGGATTTTCACCAACTGTATGTCTGAAAGAGATCTAATATTCAGAATATATAAAGAACTCAAGAAGTTAAACACCAAAAAAACAAAGTAATCCAATTAAAAATGGGGTACAGACATAAACAGAATTCTCAACAGAGGAATATCGAATGGCAAAGAAACACTTAAAGAAATGCTCAACCTCATTAGCCATTAGGGAAATGCAAATCAAAATGACCCTGAGATTTCACCTCTCACTCATCAGAATGACTAAGATCAAAAACTCAAGTGACACACTGGAATATTACTCAGCAATTAAAAAAAGGAAATAATGAAATTTGCAGGCAAATTGGTGGGAACTAAAAAATGTCATTTTGAGTGAGGTACCCCAGAAACAGAAAGAAACACACAGGGTATATACTAACTTATAAGTGAATACTAGATGCAAAATATAGAATAAGCATACTAAAATCTGTACACCTAAAGAAGATAAACAAGAAGGAGGATCATGGGTAAGATGATCAATCCTCACTTAGAAAGACAAATGGGATGGATGTTGGAAGTAGGAGAAAACAGGGAACAGGACAGGAGCCTTCCACAGAAGGTCTCTGAAAGACTCTACCCAGCAGTGTACCAAAGCAGATGCTGAGATTCATAAACAAACTTTGGGCAGAGTGCAGGGAATCATATGAAAGAAGGGGAATTTAGTAAGACCTGGAAAGGAAAGGAGCTCCAAAAGGACTAAATATATCTGGGCACAGGGATCTTTTATGAGACTGATTCTCTAACCAAGAGCCATGCATGGATATAACCTAGAACCTCTGCTCGGTTGTAGCCCATGGCAGCTCAGTATCCAAGTGGGTGCCCT
>REGO01000774.1:682201-693680 GCA_010120015.1 Rhombomys opimus
CACACACACACACACACACATTATCACATAGATCATACAATTTCACTTAAACACTAAATTTGCAGAAACAAACCAATATTTGATATCTCCATTGCTATGCCACTCAGCAATTTTGCTATATAATTCTCACTTATTACTATTTCTTCTTACTACCTGCATCTGGCAATTTTGTACCTTCCTCAATATTTGTCTGTGTATTCACTTCTGATATGAACTCACCCACACCAACCACTGCACATCTGCATATTTTCTTCTCTCCTCTATGCTGTTACTTCTCTGTCCAGCAATGTCCACATTTCAATAACTTCAAAACCGTGCCTGTAAAATACCAATCCTGATTTCTTCACAACCATGTATGGCCCATCTCCCAGATAGTCAAATGTTTAAAAAATCATATTCTTTTACTTATTTCTTTTCCTTGCTTTCAGACACACAAAATCACTAGATCTTGTACTTTCTGCAGTTTCCATTCATCTTTACTATGTACACACCTTTTAGCCCTAGTTTGAGAGCATCTAGGAGCAACCTCTTTGCATCCCCACATAAGGATGCATCTTCATTTCCATGTGTTTTTTTTTCCTTGAGCCTTACATGTATTTACAAAATAATTCTTTAATGAGGATATTCCCATGATTACGATATTTTTCTGGCCCCTGGTTGTCTTGTAAAGATAGTTCAGTATAGTTCCTACTTTTTAACAAAACACATGTCCACTTGTTACATGACCGCTTCTTTCATCCATGGTCTGTATCACCATTTGCACTCAATTGACATTTGCTTCTGAATTTACTCACGATTTAAAATACAGAAAGAGCATTTTCTCTATACCTAGCAGTATTTGCACCCTAAGCCATGACTTTTTCATTGCTTGTATTCTAACTCTGAACTAACAGGTATGCATGTAATTATTTTATGCCACATTCCTACATAACAGAAATATTTCAAGTGGAAAGATATTTCTCTCAAGTCATGTCTACCTACTAATTTGAATAAAATCTTATACAGAAAAATGTCATCACAAGAAAAGAAACTGCAAAAATTGTTCCCAAGGTTCAAGTGTACAGTCTAAAAGAATTTTCTATCTTCAATCATTACTCCCATTACAAACACTTTCATCTGCGAGCTGTGGTATGTAAAAATGCACTCATTCATTGTTTACCTTCTCTATTTCACTCTTTTAGTCTGTATTAACAGAATAACCAACACTTTCCTGAAACATAAACTAGATATGTCATTCCTATGCCTGAAGCTCTCTAGTGGCTACATCTCAGCGACAAGTAAAACCAAGTCTTAGAAATGTCACAAAGGCCAACAAAAATCAGTTTCTTATCTACTGTGCTACAGTTTCCCAGGTCAGTGCCAAATATGCAGTCATCTTGTCCTTCCTAGGATATTGTTAAAGGCTTTATGATAATGACCTTTGCAATTTCTGTTTTCTCTACTTAAAAGAATCTTTTCCTACTTCTGTAAAAGTGCAAGACATAGAGAGTGAAAAGGAAAAGAATGCTGAGAATCGAATTCAATTTAAAGGTATGACAGTTGTGATGGCTTTTGAATCCACTAATGAAAGTGTTATGTAAACAATTTTCAGGTACAAGTACACTTGGGAAAGTGAACTAATTAGATATAAATTTTAAGCCCTAGGGACATGGTAAGGTCTATAAAAATTTATGAATTATCTTTGGTGAAATTTAAAGTTTAAAGATTGTAGAGATAGGAAAAACTGGCCAAAAGATAAAAAAGAAAAGTTGGCACAAAAAAGACTAGTAGTAGCAGATATTATTAAAGAACACAATCCGCTATTAGGAGTTTTATGAAAATAAAACTGAATAATAAGAATTAATTATTAGTAAACATCACAATTATATTAACAGAAACATGTAAAAATTATTATTTATAAAGTACTATTAACAAGTACAATGGTTCAGAACAAAGTGTTTCTTAGCCCTTTTGGATATTATCAAGTGTAGTATCCATCCTTAATATTTTTAGTGTTGTTTTTCAGGAGATTCCTTAAACATGTTTTGAATTCATTGTCAAAATCACTAGTATAAACAGAAACATTTCAAAGTAGTCTCTAATAAAATCATTATTTCAAGATCATTGCAATAATTTAATTGCTAAACAGAATGAGAAGAAAATGGTCTAGTAACATTTAAAATTATTTTCAAGGAGACCAAAAAATCTGGACACAGGCAACTTTTCTGAGACTGATAACTCCAACCAAGGACCACCTATGGATATAACCTAGAACCCCTGCACAGATTTAACCCATGGCAGCTCAGGATCCCAATGGCTTTCCTAGTAAGGGGAACTGGGGTTGTGTCTGACATGAACTCAGTGGCTGGCTCTTTGATCATCTCCCCGTGTGGGGGGAGCAAGCTTGCCAGGCCACAGAGGAAGACAATGCAGCCAGTCCTGAGGAGATGTGATAAGCTAGGGACAGATGGAAGGGGAGGAGGTCTTCCCCTATCAGTGGACTGGGAGGAGATGAGTGAATAAGGGTGGGATTGGGAGGGAATGAAAGAGGGGGCTACAGCTGGTATACAAAGTGAATAAATTGTAATAAGAAAAAAAAAAAAGAAAATCAGAAGAAATATTGAAATAGTAGAGAGTATTTAATTTTGCTTCTCAAGAGACAAATTATTAGTGTTGCTATTGCGAACATTACTGTTTAATGCTATATGATTAATGTACACCAGACATGCACTTAGATATGTTGTAAATCCAACGTGTCTGGCAATCTTACAACCAGAGCTCTTCTAACATTTAAGGAAACAATCTCATGTTAACTAAGCCACTTTGTAAATTATTACCACAAACTTATAAAATCCATTCATCTTTGGGTATGTTTTTTTAAAGACTATGTCATTTTTTCCTGTCCATGTACCAAAAACAAATATATTAATGATGTTAGATGTATTCATGAATATATTACTCTATATGCCACCTTTGATTGTGTTCTCAAACTCCTGAAATCATGAGCCCACATACATAACAATCAATGAGACAAATCACAATCAAAACTAAAAGAAATAAAATGAACTCTCAAATGTAACTATTTAACACTTCACCTATTCCTGGGCAATAAAAAGCCTATCATGTAGCGTCGTGTTAGCAGTGCCATGCAGTAATAACAGAACTTCAACTAGCACAGAGTACAATTTCTTCACCTTGCAAGAAGTCACCTCCTAAATTCACTGAAGAGGTCTGACAAGTGCGCTACTAAACAAACAAGTTCAAACAGCAAGACCTAGAACATCTATTTACAAGGACAGAAGCCTTTTCTAGTTCTATCTGAATATGCTTCAGACTCATCCATACCTGAGTAACCTTAAAATACTCCAAATTTTTTCAAGCTCTCTATGAATACAAGTATCTGCATTGCATCCACAGGAAAGAAAGTTATGTTTCAAAATGAAGTTGGGGCCAGGTAGTGGCTCTGTTTGTAAAGTGCCTGCTGAGGAAGCTAAGAGACACAGGTTTGGACTCCCTCTATCCATGTAAAAAAGCTGAACTCAGGAACATTTTGAAACCCTAGAATTGGGAAATCAGAGAACAGGAAGATCCCTGGAACTCATTGGCTAGCCTGTGTAGCCAATCTCTGAGGTACAGGTTTTATGTGAGGCCCCGTCTCAAAAAGTAATGTACAGAGAGGTCCACGAGAATATCTGACATTAAATTCGGGCCTCCACGAGAATATGCTCACATGGTACACAATATAAGATCATGTATTTACACCATGAACACACACACGCACACACACACACAGTGCAGCTAACTTTCCATTATGGCATAACTCCACTATGAGAAGTCCTACGACTGTAACACAAGAATTTCCCAATGTCTCATGGGTGATTGTTTTTATGGTTTTCAGCTCAGATTTTTCTTTACCATATCAGTACCTGTAACAGTCTCAGTTACTGCTAATCCATGCTCATTGATCCTTCACTCTTTGTATACACTCCTATTTTCTTTAAAATTATCCTTCCCGTTAAATGCTTTCTGTCTCACAATTTGGAAACTCCTGAGCACTGTTTGCAGTTTTGAGTATGACAGAGTCCAGGCTCTCATAGCATCTCTGAAGCTCTGAAATACATTCCTAAGTCCTGTCTTTGTTTGTTTGTTTGTTTGTTTGTTTAATAAAGATATATTTATTTATTATGTATACAATGTTCTGTCTGAATGTACACCTGCATGCCAGAAGAGGGCACCAGATCTTATTATAGATGGCTGTGAGCCACCATGTGGTTGCTGAGAATTGAACTCAGGACCTCTGGAAGAACAGCCAGTGTTCTTAACCTCTAAGCCATCTCTCCAGCCCCCTAACTCCTGTCTTATCAACATAAAACACTGTATGTTTTCTACACATGTCAAATTAGTTCAGTTCTTCTGGAAACTTTCAGTGATTTCCATTTTCTACAGTCTATTTTTCACATTCTATCATGACACACAAAGACTCCACCAATATCTTATTTTTACCTTAATAGCTTAATTCTCCTGGCAAGTTCTTCATAGTTATTTGTTATTTTCAAACAAGTGAAACTGCTTCCATTCAAAACAAACAATCAGAATGCTGACTTTTGAAAAAGTTTATCAAGGGCTTTAAAAAGTAAGTAACAAATTACCTTTGTTAAACTCTATGATCATCATTAGCTGTAATTTATATTTACCCCATATTGTATATGTTAGAATTCTCTGATGCTTATCAGTCTACATTCACATGATCAGAATTGTACCATGGTCATAAAATATACATGAAAATGTCATAATGTCCTTTGTTAATATGAAGAGAATGATGAGAATTCAAGTACATTCATGTAAATTTATATTCTAGTGCTCATCAAAGGGTTTTTGGGAGAGGTGGTGTCCTTGTCATCAGTGGTGTTGCCACACATAAGTCCTCTTTGCTCCAGTAAAATACATCCTCTTCATAGTTGGGCAAGAAAGTCTTAAATATAGTGGACCCACACATAAATAAAAAATGAGAAGGTAAAAGGGGACTTGCCGTAAAAAACAAACAAACAAAAAAAAGGCTTTGGCATTTGATGCAGGAAAGCTAAGAGAAGACGTTAGTGAGTAGGAGGTTGAGTAAAATTAATTTTAAAACTGTATGGAACTTTTTCAAAACTAAACTCATAGGAATTTAATTTTTTAGCAGAAGCTGAGTATGTTCAAAAATCGATTAATCTTTATTGCATTTTGTACTTTGCAAAATTTTCATAATAAAAATAAGTCTCCTTGGGTCAGTAAGATGGGTCAGTAGGAAAATGCACTTGCGGCTGAGTCTGATGAACACACAGTGGAAGAGTAAAGCTGATGCCTGCAAGGCACCCTTCAGCTTCACAAGTGCTGCACTGCACAGGTGCCCACACACAAACCCTCAATAAATAAATGTAAGTAAACATTTAAAAAATAATAAGCATTTCCAGGGTATTATTATGCTTCAAGTAACAATAAAAGGCTAATTATCCAGAGTTTTAAAATACTGAAATAAGAGATAAACACCACCTGCTTATCAGTAGAATGCAACCTGCATGCAAAATTTTAAAAATGAAATTGCATCAAGCAAATTTCAATTAAGAGGCAAGCCACCACTGTTTAAATTCTTTATTTGAATTTTTATTTTAAAATGTTTTTTCATACAAGATATTTTTTTCCCTGCCTGATACCTTGTTTGTAAATGTCTTTATCGTAACATTTCTTTTTTTTAATATAATTTTTTATTTATTACAGTTTATTCACTTTGTATCCCAGCTGTAGCCCCACCCTAATCCCCTCCCAATCCCTCCTTCCTTTCCTCCCTCATCTCTTCCCATGCCCTTCCCCAGTCCACTGATAGGGGAAGGTCCTCCTTTTCTTCCATCTGACCCTAGTCTATCAGGTCTCATCAGGACTGACTTTCATTGTCTTCTTTTGTGGCCTGGTAAGGCTGCTCCCCCCTCAGAGGGAGGTGATCAAAGAGCCAGCCACTGAGTCAGAGACTCAGAGACAGTCCCTGTTTGCCTTACTAGGGAGCCCATTTGGAGACTGAACTGTCACGGGCTACCTTTGTGCAGGGGTTCTAGATTATATCCATGCATGGTTCTTGTTTGGATTATTAGTCTCAGAAAAGACCCCGAGGCTCAGATTTTTTGGTTCTGCTGTTCTCCTTGTGGAGCTTCAGATCCTTCCAGGTCTTTCTATCTCCCCTTTCTTTCATACAAGATATTTTGATCATATTCTTTTCCCTCCCCCAACTCCTTCCAGAGCCTCCTCACCTTTATTACTCACCTTAATAACTCAGTTTCTTATTCTTTCTTACTAAGGACAAAACAAAACAGAACAGAACAAAAGAAGAAAAACCAAACAAATTCTTAAAGGACACGTGCCTTATAATGTTAGTGTCAAATAGTCAACCCTGAAAACAAACATACAGATAATATTATGTACACTCAACAGGTCTTATTTAAGACTATACATGGATATACATATACATTCATGAAATAACAATTAATGAAAAGAGAGGCCATAAATTTGTAAGAGCATTGGGAGAAGTCTATACTAGGATTTGGATGGAGGAAAAGAAAGGGAGAATTATATCATAATTATATCATAATCTCAAAAGTACAAAATTAAAAAAATCAACATCAGGTCCAATATTTAGCTCTTCATCCGTAAACTGGAACAACACACATTTGCTATTTAGAGTAAGAGTTGAGGAACTGTTTTGAATCAATGAAATCTTACACTAGATGAATATGTGAAGCCAGATACAAAATTATACAAACATTTTTCAAGTGAAATGTTGGCTCCCATGTACAATTGTATGAGATACATTTGAAGATGTTTGTTCAGACTGTTCTCAAAATGTGATAAACTGCAGCTGAAGCCAAGAAGATAAAGAAAAGGCCCTCCAAATCCCTTTATGCTAGACAACTTGGACTGCATTCATATTTGTTACATATTCACTCATACCTCACCAAATAAATCTATTTTAGTAGCATGGTTTGTTATCAGTTCTGACAAAGGGAAAGTTCCATCAACCACTACTAGCTGCCAAGATATTGACTCAACTATTGTGAGATATTGGCTAAATTGTGTGTACTATAAAAAAAGTAAACAATTGCTGTGGCATGACTGGTCTTATTATCATGCCAGAAATTAACCGTTTAGCTAACCTACCCTATTTTTAAAAAGAACATGTATATAATAACATCTGAGACTTAAGAATTGGGGATCTCTTGCATATGGTATGTTTTTTTTTTCTTTATACAATACATAATCCAAGATTATCCCATTATGTTTCTGTTCATTCAAGCTTCAACCAAGCCAGATCTCTCTATGAGCTCTTGTCTTACATATTCATTTATTCATAAAATATCCACAAACAGCTGTAGTATGCCAAGACTTATTTCAGGATAAGCATCAAAGAAATAACATTGCTATGTAGAGTTTCCTTAGGACATTGTTTTTATAAACTCTCCCAAGATAATCTGTTTTTAATAATCACTTTAATTTGAACAATGTTGTATAGGATACCATCTTAATATCTTGAATCATATTTTTTTTCTTATTTACTTTTATTCATAATCATAAACTTAACTCTGCAATCCAACTAGACTTGGAAGGACTGAAGAAAATATGGAACCCAAAGAACTTCAGCGAGAGCAGAGATCACAGGGCAGTGCGAGGAAATGGGATGGGGGCGCTCTCCTGAGCTGCAGAAAGAATGGTCTGGTGGGTGAGATGCCCACAAGTCAAAAGAATTAGAGTTGTCCACAGTCGAAAATTGAGATCTTCTTGCTGGTCTTGCCATTCCTGGACTCAAAACTCTCCATGGCTTCCACAATATTCATGCCTTCTTTCACATTCCCAAACTTGCCATCCAGCCGCTCACAATAGGCAATGCAGATTAAAAAACAAACTAACAAACAAATAAAACAACGAAAAAAAAAAAGCAAACAAACTGGAAACAGTTTGGGTTTGTTCCAGCATTTGCCATGGACAAGATGGCAAGACCTGAATGCTTCAGGCTGAATTCTCATCCTCAAATTTCTCTCGGTAAATGGAACTCCCGCCAGTGCCGTCATAGCGTGTGACACCACGCTGTTCTAGTCTGGAATAATTCTGTGAAAGGAGGAACACTTAAATCCAAATCCTTTCTCCCCAGTGCTCAGAGCACGAAAGTTTTCTGCCGTTTTTGGAACTTCGTCTGCAAACAGCTCTACGGAGACGCCTCCTCAGTGTTGAAGAATACGGTGGGGTTGACGATGGCTGCAGCAAAAGGCGAGAGGGGACAGCGGCTTCTGCAAATCCCTTGTGTCATACTTTTAAAACCTTGAAGACATTGTGAAACCATAGTTGTAAACGTAACACACAAAGTGGTAAAATTAAAAAAACAAAAAAACAAAAAAACAAAAAAACATTTGCAACACCAAATGCTGGAGATAATGTGAAACAGTGAGAACTCTCATCATGGTGCCAATGCAAACAAAAACAGACCCATTGCAGAAGATATTCTGGCAGTTTCCTGTAACACTAATCACAGTTCCACGTGATCTGTTCTGCGTGCCTGCCTACGTGTGTGTGTGTGTGTATGCTTACGTGTGTGTACATGTGTGTATGCAGGTGTATGTAGGTCTGTATGTGTATTCAGGTCTGTAAGGATACCTGAAAGCAGAAAGCAAATAGATATTCTTCACAATTCTGGAAACTACGAAGCCCAAGTTTAAGGTGTGGGCCTCTGGTTAGGGTCAGGCTGCATCAGATGCTTTTGAAAGACGATGAAACAAGAAACAAATTGTGTGAATGCAAAGACTGAATTGACAGCCACAAGAACTTTAATAATTGATATTAATTGAATCACAAGGTTGAGGTCCTCAAGAAAACTCCATTTCATTAGTTACTGCTTCCAAACACTGCTGAATGGGCATTAAATTTCCCACACTTGATCTTTTGGGAAATATATTTAAACACAACACTAAATGCCGTAAGGATCAAAGTTCTTGGTATTTATACTAATGAGTTGAAAACATACATACTACAAAATGATGTGTGGATATTTATATTCACTTCTCTATAGTTGCCACACCCATGGGTAATATGCAGCCATGATATATCAGGGATATCACTCAAGAATTTTTAAGAAATTAATAGCTATAAGCCTATAAACAGGCTTGAAAAAAACTTTTACACTGCTAAGTTAAAAAAATGTTTGATTTGATAAGATTGAGTACATGTTCCCCTAGATGTTTGAAAGCTTAATCTTTAGTGTATCAGTATGAACATAGGGCAACATTGTAGGACGTGGGTGTAACAGATGGTATTGGGGTCACTGGACACTGCAGGCATTTATAATGCTCTTGAAGAATGAGTTCTTATCAGACAGGGATTGTCATTTGTACCAACTTGTTTTATTTTACCAGTGTGCCATGCTGTGAAATAGCTAAGAGAACCCTGTTTATGTGTGTGGTACTAAGTTATTTGAACTCTAAGACAATGGACTTCCTAGATCTACTGCATTGTGAAATATGCATCAATATCTCTTTATTTATGAAATGCAAACAGGCTAATAAAAAGGGTGGACCTGAAAGCCACAGTCTAACACTATAGGACATAGGGGGAAAAAAAAAAACAAAATAAAACAGAAGATAGTAAAATAATTGTTGTTTTAGAGTAACTGTCCAGACAGGGAATGCATAGGTGAAGAACCACAGGAAACGTTTTTACTAAGCACAGCATGGTAAAGCTATAATGGTGACTACATGCTTTTATATGTGTGTCAGAATGCGTAGAACATAAATAGCAAAAATAAACTCTAGTGTAGGACACTAGGTAGTAATAATGATGTTTGTAGAGTCATGCTCTCAAACATCTGTTCCTTAGTGGGTATGTTGGTGGAAGGTGAAATGAAAGGGGAGTATATAAGAACTGTGCATATTTTGCTTAGATTTTCAGGAAATTTAAACCTAATATACAAGTAAAAGCATACTGCTCTGAAACTGTTTATCTCTTCTGATTATAAACTTTCACGTCAAGAAACTTATTATTTCTTTATGTAGCTGAAAACCTAACACATTCTCATATGATAGAACATTAGTCAACATGAAGCAAAATTGAATAAGCTTGATGATAATTACAGTGATAAAATTTTCTATTTCCAAAATAACATACAAAATCTCAGAACCCATCTCTGGGCAATGTGTTAGTAAGTAGGTGAAAGTCGAGTAAAGCACTGCATCTCGTATTTTAATTAGATAACACATCAACTAGCTTTCCTCCTACTTTAAATAACAAAGCAATTGTAATGAACAGTATGTTCACAAGAGTTATGTGTCAAAGCGAGTCATCCCTCCTTCCACTAATTTAATCACCAAATATACTTCTATTGCTTTCGGTTGTTGAACACAACGCTGCCCAAGCTCCACCACTGAGCTGCATCCACAGATCCTTTCTACAAACAAGTTTTAAACCCCCAAATCTGTTTTGGCAAACCATTTAGAAAAGTACTTAAGAATTAATTTTGCTAAGTTTTATAGCCTCTATGAATGAATTCTGTTAATGTTATTTATTTTTACCATTGTAATTCAAAGGTAGTGATAATCATCATGTAACTAAATGGGTATGGTTATAGTCTGTTAAAATTATATCTACAAAAACAGGCAACAGGCCTCATCAGCTTTATGAGGTTTAAAGTTCCCAACTCCTAGACTGTATGGATTCTGTAAGTAATATAAAAGTCCCTGCCTTTAACAGTTCAAGCCCCTTGAAGGGGAAGCGTGCTAATTGCTGTATGCGACTATTATGAAGGTCGTTTGACATAAGGAGGAAAATGCAAGAAACACACCTACCCCCAGTTTTGTGGGTGAAGCAGACTTCTGTTGCAGTACCAGTTGCCTTTTTGTTAAATATCTGGATGCGCAAACGAAATTCTGTCATTTTCATGCATATGGCTCTGGAACATATGTAGCTACAGACGAAATTCATTAGAAGGACACCCTCTTACCACCCACGTTCCCTAACAACTTAAGGTAGAAATATATCAGAAAATGTGAGGATGAGAGGTGTGGGGGAGTTTCGCTTGCTATACACCCACTACAGAAATAAACAGTTGTTCAATGTTGAAAAGTGACAAAACTGCAAAATAGGTCCATCAAGAATGTAGCAGAAGATAATCAACAGAAAGAAGAGCAACTGATAGATTTCATGTGAAGGTTCACAAGATTGGAGCCTGAAGTGTCTCAAGGGTATACCCTGGCGCTAAGCAATCTTTGTTTTCAAGAACAGACCTTGGTAATTTCCTCAGAGCCACCTGTTCATCCTGGAATGCTCAATGGGACTGAGTATCAGGTGACCTTTTCTAATTTAAGTAGAAGTAAATATCACACCTTCTAGCAAACACTCACGGAAGACTGGGCATGTTTATCTGCCAACTCACTGTATGTGCCATAAGCAATACAGACTGTGTAGTAGTTCATTCTTTTAAAATTTTAAGTTT
>REGO01000775.1:17743-37330 GCA_010120015.1 Rhombomys opimus
TGCTACTTGGTCACTTCTCCCTGGTGGGGCAACCTAGCCAGCCCATAGAAGAAGAGGATCCAGGCACTCCTGATGCGACTTGATAGGCTAGGGTCAGACAGTAGGGAGGAAAAAATTCCCCTATTAGTGGACTATGGGAGAGGGATAGGGGAAGAAGACGGAAGGAGGTTGGGACTGGGAGGAGATGAAGAAGGGTACTACAACTGGGATACAAAGTGAATAAATTGTAAATAACAATAACAACAACAATAAAAGATGTCTCTTACTTGAAGCTGAATCAGACAGTGAGTAAAGAACTGGTTTCTATGTCAGTTTAGATGCCTTTCCAATTCCCACACTCAAAACGGAGGGCCAGTAGTATTAGTAACTAAAGAATAACTTAGTGAAACCAAGTCTCACAAAAGAAGAAGAGAAAATACTGTCTGACTATTGTCTCATTGTCCCAATAAGCCTGCATTTTGAACAAGAACAAGTTAGTTGCTTTTCATGTGAGCTAATTGTACTTCTAAAATAAATATATAGACTTGTCTGCAATTCATTGAAATTGTATATATTAAGAAATAATCCCCATCTCATATCATCCACCTAGTGCGTGTTATGAACTTAAAGATTCATTCACCAGTCCATGAAAACTCCTAGCTTCTGAATCTTAGAAAAGGCAAAATAATATCAAGAGAAAGAGAAACACCTACGACTGAGTCCTGTCTTTTTACCAGCCATAGTCAAATGTAGCAGACTAGTTTATGCTTACCCACAACCTCTTTCCAATGTCGCTTCTGCCTCTTACAATGGAAATATTAAAAGGTGATCCCAAGTAAGCACATACGTTTTACTGTATAGACAGGCAGTCTCCTTTCAACTTCCATCCTTAGTAAAACTATTTAAGAAAAGTTACAACCTAATTGCTGTATGTTTCAGATTACAAAAGTATTTTTACTTTAGTGAAAAACATTATAAGCAGAAAAAATATACTAAATGAGTAAAATATTTTCAAACATTTCAATTAAAATTATTTCTTTGAAATTTTTCTAGAGTTAAATTTCTGATCAGTAGTACATTTCCCAAATTGCTATACTCATTACGTATGTGTTCATTAGTGAATGGTTTTCCGTAAGACCTCAAGCACAATCATTTCTCTTGTGTGGTGGTTTGCAGAAGGCCTTTCTGTCAGTATCATTCTGTTTGTTAATCGTCATCTCTACAATGTGACATTTATACAGCACCTAGCTTTACTACAGGAATAATTCCTCAATGCACACATTTATAATTTAGCATTTATAATGTCCTTAATAAATCATTTAGAACTGATTATAATTGAAAACCTTGCTTTAATTGGAAAGTATTTTGACAATTTCAAGAACAGACAGTCTAATAATTTAGAGAAAAAAAATATTACAACTATTACTGGCTTCGAGACCTGAGTTCTATATCATGATAAGTTGAATGGCAATTTATAAAGTTTGAAATTTGTTTGGAATAGATTTTTTAAAAAGCCAAATATAAAGTTTTCTTTATATTTCAAGCTCATTTCTCATTTTAAAACAGAAAATATGAGGATGAGTATTTTTCTATTTATATATTTTTGTTTATGCTTTAAAGGGAAGCAGCTGTGGCAATCTGGACTTAACAGAAGGAATAAAAATGATCTGCTATGGTGTTCCTGAGAGAAAATGCACAGTGAAGCATGGCCACCCTGACATTTCTGAGTCCTAGTCTGAGTATCTCCAAACGCCAGCTCACTTCCTCGGGGGTAGACTAGTGGTGCCACAGACTGTCCTACTGATGAATTCACAGAATGGCTTTGGCAGCTCAATGTGCTATTTCTGGTTCTGATACTTTCTGCCAAAATGGGTTTTGAAAGGTACTTTTGAAAATAAATGGGCTTATGTCCATGTGCAGATACATTCCAAATGTAGAAAGATTATGCATTAAGATTCAAGGGAGTCTTAATACAAATTATTAATTAATACATAAACAGATAAGTTTATGTTTTAAAACTTAGAAGCCTATTCTTTCCACACAGCAAAATTTTTTACAATGTTGCTGCACTGAAGTTCAGCGTTTTCTGGAAATAGATAGAAAGGTCATATACAAAACAACTGAAGATGAATTAAAAGAAAAGTATTTTTACTTAAAATTATATTTATATTTTTGTTGCATAATGCCATACTATAGTTTGTTATTCACTGGAATGGGAAAAGTCATAATAGGAGGATAATGCTAAAAACATCAGTTGAAAGGACAATGATGTGAGTTGTTCTATTTCGCCAAAAATTATTAAAATTACTAGAAAAAAAACAGAATATTTATAATGCAGTATTCTGTTTTTTTTAATCAAAATCCCAAACATTTGATTTTTACCAATAAAGTCTCAGGAGTCAGACTCAGAGGTGAAAGCCTGCTGCCTTAGAAAGGTAGAAAAGCATGAAATGGACCTTCCGATTCAGCTGAAATCCCTGGAAAAAAAATCCCCCTTCTCCTTCTCCACACTGTCTTAAAAACCCTTCAAATTGAATGGCCCTCCTTTCTACTCTGGTGCATTTGTCTCTCTGTTTGTCTGATGGATTTTCTCTCACTCTCTATTTTTTTTTTCTTATATTCACTCCCTGTCAACCAGTTGCATGCTGCACCACTTGACCTGTGGTTGACTTTATTTAATCTTTTATAAAGAAAGTTCTTGTACTAAAGGTGTGTGTTAGAGCTGAGCCACACCAGAACTACCTGTTTACAATAAACTGAAAGTTTTTGGATTAAAGGTGTGTGCTAGGGCTGAGCCATATCATGAATAGAAACAGGTTTTTCTGCTACATAGTCTCAAGGTTCACAGTTCCCCCAAATATCCTGCAACAGTAATCTTGATGAAAAGCTTAATGCTAGCTAGAAAGAGTAAGAAAAATCCAAATTACAGACATGGATAATTATGTAAAAAATTAGATTACCTTTAAGGATTTAGTGTAACTAAATAAATATAGTGTACATTGGGACAAAAGTATATTAACAATCAGAAGAAAATTAACAAAAACATTAGAAATCTTGAATTCACTAGTTTCTATAAACCTGTTGCCAGAACATATGAACAGCGAATTGCAACTATTATTATCATAAAACAATAAAGTATTTTTCTCTTTAATGAGTGGCTTTTATTAAGTGATTAGACCATATTTATTTTCTGCCAAAGGTCAAGGCTGAAGAAAGTCACTGTATGCTGCCCACCTATGTTTGCTTTTTTTAAATTTTTATTTATTATAATTTATTCACTTTGTATCCCTTATGCTTTTTGAATAGTTAAAATGCTTTATTGTGTACAGCTGGGATGCAATAAAACATTTTAATTATTCAAATAGTATAATTAGGAAATGCCACCTCTGTATATATAAGTGGTTAAGTATTTTTATAACATTGAGTTGACAAAAAACAAATAATAATAAAACTTTAATGTTTTAATTAAAAACAATCCTGTTAATATAGATTACTAGTTTCCTCAAGAGATTCAGATATTGTCTTTAATAATCTTTGAGCATGTGCTTTATTTAGAACTTAGTAGTTTTTTTAAATCAACATAACTAACAATCATTAATTTCTTTCATAACATCATCTTTCATAATCTCCCTTTAGAAGATTCTATCAATTTTATTAGTGTATTCCTTGATAATATTATATATATTTATTATAAATATTATAAATATACCTACCTAATATATAAAATACATAAATATATTTTGTTTTTTGTTTTAGATAATGAAATGTAAGCTAATTATTATTTTTAAGTTATACTTTAATCGACTTTTATTAATTTTATTTAGCTATTACATTCTCATGATTTTACTGTAATAAAACTGTAAAGTATAAGTGTTGCTCAGCCAATAATAAACCACTATTGTATGTAAATGCATGTTTCTATGCATATGTGTATAAGATTATACATGTATATCATCAAATTGAAAGTAACTCACACTTAAACAAAAATACTGGTGTTTTTATTTCTAATCAACTAAAACTTTAAAACATATTTTAAATTATATTTTTGATAATCTGATACAGCTTATATGCATAAGTATATAACACATTTTGATCACACTATTTTTCCTTACCTTGTCCTCTCATTCATTCTGAATTTCTTCCCAGTAAGTCTCTCACTGTAACTTTCTAACTACCACTGAAAATGTGAAATCATGTCAAGTGTTTCTGGGAGGTTTTATGCATATAAAATCACTGCAATAGGAATGGGGAGCTTTTCTAAAGTTTGCTAAATACTGGATATATAATATTAGCAAACAGATCAATGGTATCATTATTTCAGACCTAAGGAAGTATGTTGTTAAAGAAGGCAATAGTTCTTTCTGAGACAATAAATAAATAAAAAGTGAAAAATATCATTAAATTTTTTTTTATCCTGTGGATGTTTTTTGCGGGACAAATCCAATATATTCACACTTTTCTTTGTAGAGATACAGGATATTATATATAATAGTGGGAAGGCTGGCTGAAGAAAGTCCACTGTGACAGACCCTTTGAATGTGACCTAGGATGTGATAAGACAGAAGGCTGCTACACTGTGGTATGATTTATAAAGACTCAATATACTACAAAGCCAAAACTGAGACCTACACGAGAGTGAAGAAAATTTTCAGATCTTTAACTACAGGAAGAACACAGATTTGTGCATTATGCCATTAGTACATACAGAAGATCCTTGAAAGCAGAGTTAGATATTCTTTGGCCACATCATACTCATAAAGGAGAATAAGAATTGTGGTTTGTTTGTTTGTTTGTTTGTTTTCATCAATAAGAAAGTTCTGTTAAGTGGCCAGAAAACAGAACATAGTGAATGATTTAGATAATATGTGAGTGCCTAAAACAGTGGGCGTTTTTTCTGCCTTTAATCAACAATTCTTGCTGATTTGAATAAAAGAAATGACAAAGAAAAATGCAATTCTTTCTTAAGAAATAGAGTGAAGAGATAAAATTTTAATGGTCTGAATACATGGTGGCAGATATCAATATATAAACAAAAAGATAGGCAAAAGAGTCATCTTATCAAGAATAATAATTCTCTTACTGTTCTGAGTTGCAAATAATAAACTCAGTGCTTCTTTGTAGCAACCTGGTTTTATTTCCTAATTTTGAGATAATCAGAATTCGAAATTCACTCTTACTCTTAAATTATCTTCTTAATTACAATCCTTTTCAGGGAAATGACATTGAAAAAAGAGAAAGTGAGAGAAACCAAACATTTTAATTGCTGAATGTCTGATGCGTTTGTCTGTATGCATTTCTAGAAAACACAGTTTAGAATGAACTTTTTCCCAAAATGTCTGAGTTGAATATATGCTACACATGAATTTAATATCTTCAACTTTAACTTTTTTTAAACTTCTGATAGTCTTATCTGGAACTATGGTTCATACAGCTGCAATTATCATAGCAATGTTATATTTAGATTCATTTATATATGTGGAAAAGAAATTCTTCCTCTTTGAAATGATGATGTTTTGTTGACTCTGTATGTTTTTATTTATAGTGTATTTCCATTTGATATTTTCTCTTTTGTTTCTTAAGAAGTGATAGAGAGATTTTGTAATGGGAATAGTATCACCATGCACATCACTCTTGTGAAATATATGCTTTTATTCTCCTTCATAAGTAATCAGAGAAAGATATATAATTGGTTTTAAATAACTCCAAGTTGTTTACCATCATTATTATTTTTGTTTAAGTTAAACCACTTTTTATAAGCATGTGGTTTTATAATGGCTTTTAAAAAAAAACTTCAGGATGATTTTTCATTGAGTTTCACTTTGTTTACATTGCTCTTTACTCTTTCTTCATTTTTTAACAATCACAGAAAATACATTAATCTTTCTTATAGATATTCTTTATTCCATAGTTTTGATTGAATGACTAGTAGTATTTTGGATGAAATCAGATAAAATTTCAGATAGAAGACATGGAAGACGCATACATTTAAGACATTTTTCTACAACTACTACTTTAAATATTCAGTTGGTTAAGAATACAATTCATTTGTGAAGGTGACCTAATTGTGAAAATTTGGAGAAAAGTTAACTTAGCTAAATTACACATAAATCCTAAAATATTCACAGTATTCATATATAACATGGAATAATGCATAAAACCATTGCAGCCTGGATGGCAAGAAATTTATAATTAACATGAATATATGAACTTATGCACTGATATATGTATATATTTGTATGTTCTACACTTACAGACATTAATAAAATGTAATAGCTAATCTACATTCATATTCCTTAAATAGAGATTGAGAATGTTTCTAAGCTTAATCAGTGAATTTAATCAGTCGGTATCCAGACTGCTTGATTGTTATTTTTAATACATCCACATATATCAGCTTCGAAAAGAGAATCAGAAAGAGTTCATTCAAGTTAAGAGTATTAGCATTCTCCCTTCTTTCTTAATTCATATCTAAAAATAAGAACCAAATTTTACTTGGGAAGATGTACCCATTCTGTGACTTATGTACACCAAGTTATACAGAGATTACTATTTCTTAAAAATAATTCTAAGCATTAAAGTCCTTGCTAGTAAAGTGATTTGACCAATTTCTCAAAGAATTCACTGACTCATAATAATATGGGTGAAGTGGGGTATCTGGAGTCCTGGGAGCCCCCCTCCCCTTTTTTTAACCTTAGTTAGGGTCGGACCCAGGAGATAGGTTCACAGAAAACATATAATATGTCTGTGGCCTCCACGGTCTCTTGAGTTTGTTGCTGAAATTCACAAAATTCAGAGGGTGAGAATAGAAAAAAGTGCTTTATTATTGGTAGCTTAAGGAAAGAAAGGAAGTGGTGTTTCCTTATAGCCAGAGCTAATCCCAGGAAGTGGGCTACCTTAAAGCTGCTGGTCAAGGGACATTTTTTATCTTTTTTATTAATTATTTTTATTAATTGCAATTTATTCTCTTTGTATCCCAGCTGTAGCCTGCTCCCTTGTCTCCTCCCAATCCCATCCTTCCTCCCTCTTCTCTTCCCTTGCCCCTCTCCCAGTCCATTGATGGGTATGGTCCTCTACCCAGCAAGGTATCAAAGCAGATGCTGAGACTCATAGCCAAACTTTGGGCAGAGTGCAGGGAATCTTGTGAAAGAAGGGGGAGATGAACGACCTGGAGGGAACGGGAGCTCCACTAAAGGATCAAAAGAACCAAAAAATCTGGGCACAGGGGTCTTTTCTAAGACTAATATTGCAAACAAGGACCATGCATGGGGATAATCTAGAGCTCCTGCACAGATATAGCTCTTGGCAGCTCAGTCTCTAGGTGGGTTCCCTAGTAATGGAACCAGGGACTGTCCCTGACATGAACTCAGTAGCTGGCTCTTTGATCACCTCCTCCTGAGAGTAGAACAGCCTTACCAGGCCACAGAGTAAGACAATGCAGTCACTCCTGATGAGACCTGATAGCCTAGAGTCATATGTTGTTGAAAGAGCTATGGCTTCAATTGCGGTGAGCCACTGGGAGAGAAATGAGCTGATTTGCCTAGTTAGCCCAAACATGCATGAGATATTTAGCTACCCCTCTTGTATTTTCAGTCACTTGTTCCTGTGTAGCACTCAGGCAGGGCCATTTCTTAAGGAAACAGATAATAAGGAACAGGAGATAAGCATCCTTTCTGTCATCCCTGGCCTTCATCTATGGACATTATCTGAAATGGCTTGAGTGAATGTCTTACCTTATCATGTAGATAGAAGGTCATATTGTCAGTCTATAAAAGATAATTATCTGTTTGTTTGAAAAATAAGGAAATCATGAAATTTGCAGGTAAATGGTGGGACCTGGAAAGAATCATCCTGAGTGAGCTGTCCCAGAAGCAGAAAGACCCACACTGTATATACTCACTCATATAGACATGTAACATTGGATAAACCTACTAAAATCTATACATCTAAAGAAACTAATCAGGAGAGAGGTCCCTGACTAAAATGCTCAATCACCATTGTGAAAGGCAAAGAGGATGGACATCAGAAGAAGAAGAAAATAGGAAACAACCTAGAAACCTGCCACACAGGGCCTCTGAAAGCCTCTGCCCTGCAGACTATCAAAGCAGATGCTGAGACTTATGGTCAACTGTTGGGCAGAGTGCATGGAATCTTATGTAAGAAGTGGGAAATAGTAAGAGCTGTAGAGGACAGGAATGCCACAAGGAGAGCAACGGAACCAGAAAATTTGAACACAGGGGTCTTCCCAGAGACTCATACTCCAACCAAGAACCATGCATGAAGATAACCTAGAACCCCTGAACAGATGTAGCCCATGGCAGTTCAGTGTCCAAGTGGGTTACATAGTAATGGGAAGAGGGACTGCCTCTGACATAATCTGATTGGCCTGCTCTTTGATCACCTCCCCCTGAAGGGGGAGCAGCCTTACCAGGCCACAGAAGATGATAATGCAGCCACTCCTGATGTGATCTAATAGACTAAGATCAGAAGGAAGGATAGAGGGACCTCCCCTATCAGTGGACTTGGGGAGGGGCAAGCATGAAAAAGGGGGAGGAAGGATGGGACTAGGAGGGGAGGAGGGTGGGGCTTATGGGGGGATACAAAGTGAATAAAGTGTTATTAAAAAAATTAAATTAAAAAAAGATAATTATCTGGAAACTTGATTAGGTTAAATTGAATTCCCTAAATGTATTAGATTACTTATTTCCTGTTATTTCTTTACCTTACATTCATTTCATCAGTGTTATTAATTTAGTCATATTGGAAGGGAATAAGGGAGCGGGATACAGCTGGGATACAGAGTTAATAAAATGTAACTAATAATAATAAACAATAAATAAGAAAGAAAAAATATTAAAAATAACTAAATAAATTTACTCATATTATTATTTTATTAGACTAATGTATAGTTCTAATTTTTGGCAATTCTAATATAAATGCCATTGTATGTTTAAATAGCATTTTGTTAATTACACTTGATAGTTAATATCAAATTCTACTTTTTCACTACTGGTTAACATGAAAGTGATTACTTTTAAAGATTTATATGATTTTTAACAAATTTTCAAATATGCTTACAAGATATATGATATCATAAATAGAGATAAATAGACAGATTCTATATTAGTTCTTGGTGAATGCTGTATATATTTTGATCATACCCATTCTCATGCCCCCCAAATCTTAAAGAATATTTTCATTTAAACATACACAATAGTAATATGAGCTAAATTAACTTTAAGACTACTTTCCCTAATAGTTCAGTGATGTTTTCCTATATTAGCTATGATTTCTGGTATGATTTTGTTAAGAAGGAGAAATTAATATCTTTGCCTTCTTTCTGACCTTGGTGAAAGCATTCCAGATTGTAAACTTTTTGTATGATGAAACTGAAAAATTTTGTAAATATTACCATTTTGAGAAAGTACCGTCTATTTAATAAAATGGAGATATTTTTATTAAAATATTCTGTATGCTTTTTTAAAATTTGTATTTATTTATTACAATTTATTCACTTTGGTTGATCACCTTCCCCTGAGGTGGGGAGAGGGAGCCTTACCAGGCCACAGAGGAAGACAATGCAGCCAGGCCTGATAAAAAAATATTTTTATACAATATGTTCTGATTGTGGTTTTTGTGTTTACTCAGTTCTTCCAAGATTCTCCTCACACTCTCACCCATGCAAATACATATCCTTTCTCACTTTCATTAGAAAACAGACATCTAAGCTTCCACTGAGTGGAGAGCAGCCTTACCAGGCAACAGAGGAAGGCAAGGGAGCCAGTCCTGATGAGTCCTTTAGGCTAGGGTCAGAGGGGAGGGGAGGAGGACCTCCTTTAACAGTGGACTTGGGGAGGGGCATGGAAGGAGAAGAGAGTGAGAGGGTGAGATTGGGAGGGAGACAAGGGAGGGGCTACAGCTGGGATACAAAATGAATAAACTGTAATTAATAAAAAATACATTTAAAAATAAAAAAGACATCTAAAAAAAGGATGAAAATTGAAAAACAAATCTTAATACTACAGAATAAACAAACAGAAAAAAAATAAAGCCCTGTGCCCTCCAACAAAAGCTGGAGAAACACATGTAGATGTATATACCACACATGTTAGAATATAGAGAAATCCTCTAAAAACACAAAATTGGAAAACACAATATACAAGCAAAAGACACATATGGTAAGGAAAAGCTCCAGAAGAACTTTGCCAACTCAGAACTAACTCAACCGCATTTTTGGAGTATTTGTTGTCTCGTAATGATCTTGAATTTTGAAACAGGAACGTATATTATATTTTTATGAAATGTTTGTTTCATACCTTTTCATAAATGGTTTTATTTTTTCTTTTGAATTGTCTTGATGTTGTTATAGGCATAAAATAAATAAAAATTCAATTAGTCTTAGTACATAATTATGTCATGCATTGTTAAACGAAGTTGCTTATATATTCTGAGAGTATTTGAAAAGTATGGGGTAGTAATTTTTTCTATGATATTTTTCTCTAGTATTATCAATAAAATGATTGGTTATTGCTTCATAAATTTACAAAATATTCTTATTGCTCTATCTTTTGGAACTTCTTGTAGAGAAATGGAGTAAATTTCTTAACTATCTGGGAGAATTCACCAGTAAACAGTTGGTCTGTCCTGGAATGTTAATTTTGAGTCATTTTTAATTGATAGAGAAGTATTTAAATTGTTTATTAATATTTATATGATTTTCAGAGATGTGGGTGAATCAGTAATGTACTTTGTTTGCAATCATAATGACTTAAGTTCAAACCCCAAACACCATCTTAAAAGCTAGGTACAGTGATGTGTGGCTCTGATCTCAGAACTTCCCAAGCAGAAACATGTGGATCACTGGAGCTTATTGGCCAAACAGCTTGCTCAACTCAATCAGCTTCTGCTTATGTGATAGCCCTGGCTCTAAAATAGGATGGAAAGCAGTCGAGAAAGACAAGTAATGTTGATCTCTTGCCTCTGTTTACAGGCACATGCACACACCAACCCAGAGTAACATGCATACAAAAAGATCAAACACAATACTTGCATACTCAAATTCAATGTGATTATAATATGCATGCAATGTGGAAAATTACAGAAGTTTAATGATATGTAACCAATTTAAAGTTTCAATGTATTTAAAATTCAAGTAACATCAGTGATTTCAGACAGAAAATTTTAAAAAATACTTTTAGGAAGTTAATGAGAACATTAAGTCTAGCTCTCAGTGTTTACCACGCAGAACAATCTTGGAAAGATATTATCTCTTGAGTGAGAATACTATTTGCTGGTCTGGTATGTGTTTCAACAAACCAAGTGAACATGAACAAAAACTGACAGAAAATATGGGTATCAGAAATAAAATAATAGAATAGTCAGAGTATCCACTTTGAGAACAGATGCCACTTGAATATTTTGTTTTATTTGTCTATTCTTTGTTGATTAAGGCATGTACGATTGAAAGAAAAATCAGAAAATAATGGGACAAGAACAATCAATCAGCCAAAAGTTTGATGTTAATTGTCTGGATAGTTAATATCAGTATTAGAAGTTTTCAGAGAGTAGATCACTTTTGATCCATAACAAAAGTTTAATTGAAAAACTCAGTTTACCAAATAATGACAGTCTTGGAAAAACTGTTGTTAAAAACTGCAATATATAAACCAGTGGACTACTCAACAGTAAAACAGAGAGACTGATTCATTGTTCTGTGAAGAATTCTGTGTTACTTTAGTTTTAAATTCAATTTTGTTTAATTTGTGTAATTGGTTCTTTGGAAATTTCGTATAATGTGTTTTAATTATATTTACCCTGCCTCCTTCCAAATACAAATCTCCTTCTCTACCTATTTAGTTTTGTGTCCTTTTATTTATTTATTTTTTCAATTTACTAATTCCAATTTGTGCTGCCTGTATATTCTTGGATATGTGGCCTTTTACTGGAGATCTGCCACCTTACAATGGACAGCACTCTTAAAGAAAGCTGATTGCACATTACTTCCGATTCAACAACTGTCAATTGGTCCTCTTTAAATGGTAGAACTTCAAGCCCACCTCCACTCCTAGTGCTGAGATTTATTATGGTTTGAGTTTGCACGGGAGCTTGTGTATGCTGTCACAGCTGTACTGATGTCCTGCTGTTCCCAGAGGACACTTATTTTTTTCCAATTTTCATCTCTGGTTTTTACAGTCTTTCCCTCTTTCAAAATGACCCCTAAGCCATAGGAGGTGGTTATGGGTAAAGATGTTGCTAAATGGGCTAAGAATTTCAGTCTCTTATTCTCTGTGCCTTGGAAAGTTGTATGTCTCTGAATTAATCTGTACCTACTGCTAACAGGAAATTCCCCAAGGTCCAGAGAGGTACTTATCTATAGGGATAATGGTAAGTCATTAAAAGTTGTCTTAATACTATGACCATTTCACAGAATAGTAGTCATAGGTTCTTCCCTAGTACCAATGACATGTCAAGCCACAGGCATTTGTTTGTACAATGACACCAGGATTGGGTTACACATCTTGTGGAGTGGGCCTTGAACATAATCAGAAATAGTTGAATATTTCATTACCTAATTGTGTTAATGTCATAATTTCACCTATGCCCATGTCTTATCCAGCCAGACTTCACTGTAGCTGACAAGGTAAACAGTTGATTAAGTTTATTACATATTGTTTCATGTGGTTTGCATAGTGCCTTCTCAAGCCCATTAAGGTTAGCCATTAGGAAGATGCTTCCACAGCCAGCTTATTATCTACATGTCTTGTGATTCAATATATACTGTTTTCAACAATAGCTCTTGTAATCAATTTCTGGAGGATAACCCGAATACTACTGGTGGTACTTTTATATTGGGTGATCTATGGAACCTTGCTAATAATCAGCTCCAAAACATGTAAAGATTTGGCATTCTGAAAATAAAAAGCAACTAATTTTCTTAGATGACAGAACGACAGGCATGCAGGTCAATAAGTCAATTTTGGTTGATATTTACTATGTTATTAACCCTTCATTTGTGTTGGTCATTTTGTTTGTCCGTTGACTGTTTACTTACATAGCCTGCTTCAAGGAAAAAAAATACTCTGAAGGTGGCACTTCTTAGGATACTTTGCCAACTTGTTTCTATTTTAGGTTCAGGCAGGATCAATTCTATCAGGACACAAACAGGCAAGAATGAAACGAAGACAGGATATCTCTCCTTATAAAACTCTGTTGTAGAATGAGACATTAACTTTGAGTTCTGGCCTGGCCTGGATGCTTGTTGTTGTTATTCTTGCTGTTTTCAACTCCAAATCTTTAGGGAATATGCCCCATCCTTTGTCCTGGATCCCTGAGAAATATTTTACCTCATGAATACTCAACTCTAGGTGGCCTTTCCTTCTTACTTGTTCCATCAGTACTTACAATGATATTGTAATCAGTACCGAGCTTGAATACCTCTGCTGTTGAATGTGAATAATTTTTCTAAATCTTCAACTGATTCATATGCATTAAATTATTTGTTCTTGTGACAGTTTATAGTGTAGGTATTATTGTCTCTATTTCTGTAGAAAAGGTGAGATACATTTTTACTTAAGCTCCCGTAAAACTTACTGGATTATGTTATCAACTTCTGTTGATATCCAAATCAACAGAAGTTAAAATAGAAGCTTAAAAGGGAGGGATGCATGATGCTTGTTTGTTTGTTCTTTTTTTTGGGGGGGGGGGCATTTTCTTTTTTTAACGATATATTTTTTTTTATTAATTACAGATTATTCACTTTGTATTCCACCGTAGCTCTCTCCTTTTTCCCCTCCCAATCCCATTTTCCATCCATCTTCTCCACCCATGCCCCTCTCTCAGTCCACTGATAAGGGAGGTATTCTTCTCTCTTCTTCTTATCCTAGTTTATCAGGTCTCATCAGAACTGGCTGCATTGTCTTCTTCTGTGGCTAGGTAAGCCTGCACCCCACTGAGCGGGAGGTGATCAAAGAGTAGGCCACTGAGACAATCCCTGTTCTCATTACTAGGGAACCCACTTGGACGTTGAGCTGTCATGAGCAACATCTGACCAGGGGTTCAAGGTTATCTCCTTGAATGGTACTTGGTTGGAGCATCATTCTCAGAAAACATCCCTGTGCCCAGATTTTTTGGTTCTGTTGCTCTCCGTGGGGAGCTTCTGTCCTCTTTAGGTCTTTCTATCTCCCCATTTTTTCATAAGATTCCCTGTACTCTGCCCACAGTTGGGCTATGAGTCTGAGCATCTGCTTTGATATCATGCAGGGTAGAGTCTTTCAGAGGCCCTCTATGGTAGCACAGACTCTAAGATCAACAATCAATAAATTTGTCCTAATGAAACTGAAAAGTTCTGTAAAGCAAAGGACACTGTTGTCAGAACAAAACAACTGTCTACAAATCATGAAAGGATCTTAACCAACCTTATATCTGACATAGGGATAATATCCAGAATATATAAAGAGCTCAAGAAGTTGAACAGCTACAAATCAAGTAATCCAATAAAAACTGGGGTACAGAGCTAAACAGATAATTCTCAATAGAGGAATATAGAATGACAGAGAAACACTTAAATAAATTTTCAACATCCTTAGCTATTAGGAATTTTCAAATCAAAATGACCCTGAGATTTCACCTTATACCCAATGCTAAGATCAAATGCTAAGATCAAAAACTTAAGTGACAATACATGCTGCAGAGGACATTGAGAAAGGGGAACCCTCTTCCATTGCTGGTGGAAATGTAAACTTGTACATCCACTTTGGAAATCAATCTGGCACCTTTTCAGACATTTAGGAATAGTGCTACCTCAAGATCCAGCTATACTACTCGTGGGCATATATCCAAAAGATGTGCAAGTATACAACAAGGACATTTACTCAACCATGTTTGTAGCAGCTTTATTCATAATAGCCAGAATCTGGAAACAACCCAGATGTCCCTCAATTGAGGAGTGGATACAAAATTTATACATTTCCACAATGGAATACTACTTAAGCAATTAGGAATATTACTACCTTAAGATCCAGCTATACCACTTCTGGGAATATATCCTAAAGATGCTCTTGTATATAACAAGAACATTTACTCAACCATGTTCATAGCAGCTTTATTTGCAATAGCCAGAGGGTGGAAACAGCTAAGATGTGCCTCAGTTGAGGAATGGATACAGAAAATGTGGTGCATATATACAATGGAATACTACTCAACAATTAAAAACAAGGAAATCATGAAATTTGCAGGCAGATAGTGGGAACTAGAAAGGATCATCCTGAGTGAGGTAACCCAGAAACAGAAAGACACACAGGGTGTATACTCACTCATAAGTGAATATTAGACATATACTATAGGATAAATATAATAAAATCTGTACACCTAAAGAAGCTAATAAAGAATGAGGACTTTGGGTAAAATGTCCAATCCTCATTCAGAAAGGCAAAGGGGATGGACATCAGAAAAGGGAGAAAACAGAGAACAGGATGGATGCATGATTCTTAAGTGTTAACTTTCAAGAGATACTTCAATCCATATTTGAATAAGCAGTAGCCACAAATCTGCTGGTTACATGCAAGGCAACATGGACTTATTTTATGTCTGAGTTGTTTCTCTGGGTAAAATTTAAAATATACATGATGACTCATATATATTTATATACACAAAAACAAGTGTTTAGTCAGTGTGTCCTGTTGCTAATCTGTGTAAATTACAGGGGATAATAAAGTGTTCCAGTTCTCTAATGAAAACCTGAGACTATTTTTCCTGTATATATACACATAAGGTAGAAATGAGTGTTCTTTTGGCAAACAGAAATTTAGGTTGTGTTTGTTCATTTATTTATTTTTCCTCCTCTGGTGCTGGAATGGAGCGCAGGATTCCACATATGCTAAGTAAGTTTGCAAAGTAAGTGAGCTATTCCATAGTTTTAGATTAATAAAAAATGGCAGAGGTGAGTTTTTACTGTGTAACTATCAGAACTTTTACAAAATAAACGAATAGTAAAGGCAGCAAATACATGTATCTTAAGGCTGCAGTTAACAACAAAGCCATGGATATTAGCATCCACATAACATAATGAGCTCATGATTCTACCACATAGAATAGAACTAACCAGCCAACATTCCTAACAGAAAGTATTTTGCTATAGATGTCTCATTTGTAGATCAGGAAATATTTCACAAATATATGCTATAATATGATAGTCAACAGCTAGCAGTAAGTGTTAGAGAGTTATTTAAGAGAGTTATTTAAGGTAAGAGCATCATTTTTCTTCCAGAGACCCCAGTTTTGATTCCAACATTTACATAAGGGTTTACATTTATATATTTACCTGGTCCCTGGGCATCTCCTGTCCTCTTTGTACGCTTTCAGGAAAGAGAACTACAAATGGTACACTTTCATACACTGAGGCACATCATTCATATTTTGAAATAATAAAATAATCAAATCAAAGTCTTGCTAATACAAGTTATTTAATGATAACAGGGAATGACTAGAGTTTGGAGAGTACATGGTATGAGGCTAAACTGGAAAGAAGAGAAGAGACTATCTCAAATACTGAAATCAGTGAGAAGGTTGCAATGATAAATTACAGAAGTGGTTATTATCTTTGCTTGTTTCTGTTATTTCAAAAGCTTTCTCCTTACCAATCAAAAACGTCCAACAGCATTGCACTGTAAAGTTGTTTACTATAAATATTCACTCATGTTACTCAAATGGTCTTCAAAAACAGTAACATATTTGGAACAACAAAAATTAGTATTTGAAGAAAACAATAATCGTTTCCAGCCTTTAAGACACAGTATATAGGAAGTTTCTATGCAAACCAAATGAAAAGAAATCACCAAATATATTCTGATTTCACTATTTCTCACACACATTGAAAACGCCTAGGACAACAAAATCTCATTCATTCGAATCTTCGCTCTAGCTCAGACTCCCTTAATTTAGGATGATATTCCACTCTCTGTTTCTGTTCTTGTGATCTGGCATTTATCTTCAATACTGTTGATCTTCTGTAATGTAATGCTTTTGTGTTGTGTTATTTTGTGGGCTACTCTGTCTGAGACGGTTAGATTTAATTTTGTTAAAATAGGTCACATAATCCCTTAATTGATTTCATGACCCAAGAATATTAGATCATAAACCACAGTTTGGAAATGCTGCATAACCCTGCACCACCTCTCATGAGGCTGACTCATTAAACTTTGTGTCTGGGAAGGGCAAGTGGAGAGAAGGTTACAGTGGAAATTTAATGGAGATACGTGGGGAGATTTCATTTTGAAATACTCCCTCTAGTAAAACTTTACAGAATTTATGGAGAAGAAACAGAACTCATAATAGAAATAACACATATGGAAGTCTGATTTTTTTAAAGATGAAAACAAAACAGATGATATACAATAATGTGGTGTTTTCTTAAATTTCTATACCTAAACAGGAAGAATAACACAAGCATATGTTGCTCTTATCAAATAATCTATGCTATGCTGCCCATTCTATTCAGAGATACATATTTATAAGAAGATATGAAATGTTATAATTTTCAGAAGCATCTCTATAAAGTATAGCAGCCTACGGTTAACTGAATGAGGACATGGTCTTTAAAACTCTAAAAGAAAACTAAGAAAACCTAGAAAGTGAGCAAATACATTTTGTTACTGTAAACAAAGTGTCTACATTTGTATACAATTTCAAAATGCCTCTACAACAGTTTCATGAAGATTTTTAAAATAAAAATCTTCCATAATGTCTTTTATTTTTAGAGCTCTAGTTTGTTTTTTGGTGTTTAATGTTTGTCAATCTTATGCATTTTTATGTTTTTCCCACATGTGTTTGTGTCTGTTCCCCATGGAAATCAGCAGAGGGTATCAGATACCCTTGGACTGGAGTGATATATAGTCTGGAGCCTTCATGAGGTTGTCCTGTGATACAGCAGCCAGTTCTTTTAACCACTGATCCTTAGCTTCAGCTGCTGACTATACTTCTTTTCTATTGAAAATTTACAATTTTAAGCTGTGTGTGTTTGTCTGCATGTGTGTGAGAAAGAGAGACAGAGAGAAAGACAGAGAGATGAAGACAGAGAGAGAGGTACAGGCAGAGAAACATTAGTAAGAAGACTGAAAGAAAGCTTCTGTTCCACTGAAGCCACACAATATGTGCTGGCAACGTAACCCAAGTCCTCTGAAAGAGCTACTGGTGTGCTTTCTTTTTAGAGACAGGGTTTCTCTGTGTAGCCTTGGCTATCTGAAAGAGCTACTGGTATGCTTTCTTTTTAGAGATGGGGTTTCTCTGTGTAGCCTTGGCTATCCTGGACTTACTTTGTAAACGAGGTTAGCCTAGACCTCACAGAGATCCACCTGCCTCTGCCTCCTGGAATGCTGGTATTACAAGCGTGGGCCACTGCACCAGGCTCAATAGGCTTTATTAGCCACTGAGAGATCATCTCTCCGTTCTCTTCTGGTTATACTTCTAAGTTGAGAAAAAAATTAAATGGCTGTACAGGACTAGGTCTCTTTTATAGAAAGATATAGCAAACAAATACCTAGAAAAGATTTTTAAGAGGAATTGTTTTTTTATTTTTTCTGAAACTTCAATTAATCACTAATAAGAACTCAAATATTTCATATAGTCAAGGTTAAATAGTAATATTATATGAATACCAACAATTTATAAAGGAAACTGATCTGGCATAACATTTTAATATAATTTATCACTTGAAGGTAATATAAAATGAGATAACTGATCTATTTAAACTCCCTGTGCATCACACTGAACCACACAGGGAATGTCTGCATAGCATAGTTTATTCCATCTCACCCCTTGTTATTGCCATCCCAGTGATTAATGCACAAGAAACTGCTAGGCTCAGCCTGCTAGTTTTACTTTTTATAAATAAGTAAAAAGAGATATGCTATGAATCATATTAACTACTTGAGAATAATTTTTATAAGCAATGATGGCCTTTATTTACCTGTATATTGAAGAGGGAAGCGTATAGAAAGTTCATACCATCTTTTAAAAGCTGCTGTATAGAGTGGTATTCCTAGTGAGACGGTGGGGAGCAGGAGGATGCAATGTATTAGCAACATATTTAATCATTAGGGAGTCAGCCTCTCTTACCAGTCCTGTAGCTGACATGGTGAGGACTAACCTTGCTTTTTAACGCAGTGTTTTGCACATTCTCTTGAGTCCAGCACAGATGCACACGCGTGACGTCACTAAGATAAATATGTCTTCTCATAAAACTTCTTACCCAATGCACATCTGAACTATTTGTTTAACTTTGAATACTCTTTAATTCTTTTGAAAACTTCAAAAGAATCAAAAAGCTATGAGTTAGGGCACATGTTTTTCCTGAACTCAAACTGATCCTGTGATTAAAACTTCAGTATCAATTTCTTGTAGACTTAAAGAAAATATACGTCCTAAATTGTCCCGGAATTACAAAGAAATTAATTTCAAGTGTTTCTAACTAAATAGAAGCTACGTGGATTATACAGAATAGATTGATTAAGTCAGAGTTAGGTATGTGACTCCAAATTTCCATTTGCAACAAGAAGATGCAGATTACTAAAACACGAAAAGCCGATAGGTCCACATACACGGAAGCAAGCCAGATTC
>REGO01000775.1:43397-55829 GCA_010120015.1 Rhombomys opimus
CTTTCTTTCTTTCTCTTCCTTCCTTCCTTCCTTCCTTCCTTTCTTTCTTTCTTTCTTTCTTTCTTTCTTTCTTTCTTTCTTTCTTTCTTTCTTTCTTTTGTTCTTTCTTTCTTTTCTTTCTCTCTCTCTCTCTTTCTCTCTTTCTTTCTTTCTTTTTGCATGACAGGGTTTCTCTCTCTAGTCCTGGCTGTGCTGCTGAGCAGACTAGTAGGCTGGCTTCAAATGCAGAAATCCACCTGCAGGTTTCTGAGATTAAAGTCATGTGCCACCAAACCCAGCTTTATCATGTTTTATATTCTTTAATTATTGGTATGCTTGACATAAACATCTACTTCATTTGTTTTATATTTTAAATATTGTTTACTTAATCAATAGAGTTCACTGGAATTTACAGCATAAAGCAAACACAAATCTGAAACTTCTTGTTCTTAGGACTTTTCTTTTCCTCCTTAGAGACTTCAATCTTTATTTTAATTTGAACAGGACTGTCACGGGTATCATTTCAGCATAATTTTGTGCATGAGGTCTATGTTTTTAGCATTTTAATCTACCTTTTTCATGAACTATGTATTTAAAACATTTTAATTCTTTCTAGTTCTCATTGTTGAGCAGAAATCTCAGTGTATTAAACATGCAAACCTTCTCACAATCTGATTCTTACTTCCTCTCCTTAGAGTGGTTGGAAGTTTTTGAGACTTTCTCCTATTCCATGGTTTTCCACCTTCTTTCTCCATATCTGTCCCTTTAGTGGGAAATCTCTCCATTTACCAGATGACAAGCTGCTAAGGATCACACAGCTACTCGGAGTCTCTTCTGTTTCTAAGGGTCAAGCAATCCTTTCACAGTAAGAAACGGAGCCTTCTGCTGCGCCTTCCTGCGGATTTACATATGCTTCTGTTAAGGAGCGCACTGGTTTTAACAAATGCTTCTTATCGGCCATTTAATCAATATCTTGAGATAATTCTTATATGTTGTGTGTCTTAGGCCATATGCACCACAAACTGAGTATCTTTATCATTCAAATATATCACAAGGAAAAAAAATGACTGTAAAGTATAGAAAATTATCATATTGGACTCTAATTGTTGACTACATTATGTGAGGATGGAATCCTTGAACAAACACGCGAACAATGAAAGGATATATGCTAATTTTACAATATTCCTATCCTTTAAAAATACATATGTGATTCCTAAGGAAGAGTTGTTCTCCACATTTGCCAATGTCACGTAGTTGAAATTGAGACATTCTTTCTCATTAATATTTTCCATATTGGCAGAGATATTTTTCTATAACAGATAAATAATACATTAATGTGAGTTATTATAATTTCATTCTTTGTTGAGAATTAAGGAGAAATTACACTAAGATTATACACTGCAAATGAAAAGATAAAACATAAATCTAATAAGAAAAGAGGTGATTTTCTCTGACTGATGTTTTATTATGCAGTAGCTTGCTGAGACTCAGCCAGTGTGGTTATCTCCCTTTTGTCTGCTAAATCTGATATCATTACTACAAAGACCTCTGCAAATTTTATCTCCCCTCTTCCTGTTTGAACAACATGGGTCTGCATTATCAAAAAGAATCAAAAAAATTTAGGTGGTTATAAATTTGAAATAACATCTTTTATTCAGTTCTGTTAGGTCCCTAATTTATACCAAAGACCATTTCTTCAGGAAACTAGGGGAAAAAAAAATCCTGTTTCATGAACAAAATGACAGTATTATAAATTAGAGTCCTAAAATCTCCACTGTTTTCTTCAGGCTCAATGGTCTTTTAAGGTTATCATGGCTCCCTAAGGAATTCCTGTGTTTATAAGCCCCTGACAGTGTTTTTGAAAGGGAAATGCCTCTTTTAGTGTCCTGGAAAAATATTTTCAACATGTAATTGAGACACTCTCCACCAGCTCTGAGTAGTTTCTTAGCCAACTCTGATTCCATCTGGTTGAAAGTCAGCTGCCAGCTCTACAGACACATTGTATGTATGATGGGTGTGATGAAGTCAGTGACTTGGAGATTTTCCACAGAGTATGATCCTATCTTCAAATGCACATTGCTAGGCATTTAAGTACACACTTATTTTGAATGGGCAAAATGATTATTAAGGGAGTAATAGTGTTTGGGGATTTTTTTTTGTAATAAAGCTAAAAATATCCTTTTTTTCATAAATTTAAATTTTATTGAAATAACATTTTATTATATATTATTTAAAAAGTTTTATTGAAAATATTAGTCCCTCACAAAATATTCCTGCCTACAATTTTCCAAACAATTTCTTATGCTACTATTCCATAGCTGAAATTTAAAATTTAGTATGTTTCTCTGTTATAATCAAGTCTACTATTTTACTAATTTGAATACATATAATAAAACTTATTGGAGTCACATTTTATAGAAATACTTGTGATTAATGATTATTTGATACCTTTTAAAAATTGTCAAAATATTTTCTATACACCTTAATTGTGTAGATATTAGAATGAGCCAAAACTCAACATAGCACAACACAAAATAGTAAAACACATAGTCGCATAATACTTGTTGTTTTAATTTACTGTTAATTTACTGTTACTAGCCAGAGTGCTTACATGTTCCTACTGTGTCTTGAGTCACCTTTACTCATTTTCTCTGCATGCTTATCAGACATTAGCATATGCTGGTAACTATGCTTCCTTTACCAAGCAACGGCCCTGTATTTACGGTAACATGCGTATGTTCGCATTTGAAAATAATTTTAAAAACGGTACTTTGAAGAGTTGAGAAATGTATTGGGAATGATGAAGATTGTACAGTGAGCTCCTACTCCTGAAAACAACCACCACACTATTCACTGAACACAGAGAAGCCGAACTGGCCTTTTCCTAGAGCCTTTTCCTCTCCTGTTCACGTAGTGTGTTCAGGGTACCTGAAAGTTCTCTGCGTACTACCAAAGGAGAAAGTAAAGAGCAAAAGCAATCTGATTTACAGACATTTAGATGGTAACCTGCTTGCAATACGTGCTTATGCAGTAGCTGCCCCGAGCTTGTGGGAGTAATCGGCAATATCTGGTTGGATATAAGGTCTGCTCCATGAGATAGAAACCGTTTGCAACACTGCTCGAGTGGCTGAGAAATGGGGACTAGAGAGGCCGTGCACTAGAGAAACATCAAATACTACTGTTCTGCTAAAGCCATGTTTAATAAATTGACTCAGAATTCCAATATACTCATAGATCAATAACGTTTTTGGCCATCATCAGATAAATGTCTTCCTGCAGTAGGCGGGAACAAATACTGAGACCCAGAGATGATCACTGCGCCAAGAGAGACTTTGAATTACTCAGTCCTAAGTAAGCTCCATCAAATCCCTCTTCTTAGGCCTGTCAAGACCAGAGAAGATGGAGGACACCAAAGGAATAAAGCCTTCTAAACACAGCAGGATCTATGCACATATGAACTCATAAAGACTGTGACAGCATGCACAGGGCATGGGTGTGGGCCAGGTGGGACCCCAGCACTGAAACAGGAAGTGGAGGCAGCTCCCATCCCTACCTCAGAAACTATGTCCCACTGATAACTGCTCTCGAATGAAAAAATAGTTTCTCCAGCTGAGTCTCACTGTATATAAAACACTCTTACAGCCTGTCCCCATGTCCATTGGTAGATGGCAAATACAATACAAACTCAATGGCATTTTTGAAAATTTTTATCTTTTTTGCATAATTTTTACTTTTTTATATTAATTACAAGTTATTTATTTTGTATCCCAGCTCTAACCCCCTCCTTCATTCCCTCTCAATCCTACTCTTCCTCCCTCACCTCCTCCCTGCCCCTCTCCAAGTCCACTGATAGGGGAGGTCCTACTGCTCTTCCCTCGGTATCTAGTTTACCAGGTCTCATCTGGACTGACTGCAATGTCCTCCTCTTTGGTCTAGCAGGGCTGCTCCTCCCTTGGGGATGGGGGAGAAGGTCAAAGAACCCGCCACTGAGTTCATGTCAAAGACAGCCCCTGTTCCCCTTACTAGGTTATCCCACTTAGGGATACTAGGTTATCCCCAAGTAGTGTCCCACTTGGATAGTGAGCTGCCATGAGCTATGTCTGAGCAGGGGTTCTAGGTTATATCCATGCATGGTCCGTGGTTGGAGAATGAGTCTCAGAAAAGACCCCTGTGCCTAGATATATTTGGTTCTTGTGGAGCTCCTGTCCACCTCAGGTCTTACCATCTCCCCCTTCATTCATATGTCTCCCTGCACTCTGTTCAAAGTTTGATCATGAGACTCAGCATCTGCCTTGATACACTCCTAGGTAGAGTCTTTCAGAGGCCCTTTCTGGTAGGCTCCTGTCCTGTTTCTTGTTTTCTCCTACTTCCAATGTCCATCCCATTTGTCTTTCTAAGTGAGGCTTGATCATCTTACCCCGAAACCTCTTCTTGTTTTATCTTCTTTAGGTGTACAGATTTCAGTATGTTTGTCCTATCTTATAAGTCTAGTACCCTTTTATGAGTGAGTATATACCGTGTATGTCTCTCTTCTTCCCGGATACCTCACTCAGGATGATCTTCCCACCATTTGCCTGCAAGTTTCATGATTTCCTTGTTTTTAATTGCTGAGTGGTATTCCATTGTGTAAATGTACCACAGTTTCTATATGCATTCCTCCATGGACAGACATATGGGTTTTTTCCAGATTCTGGTTGCTACAAATATGGTTGAACAAATGTCCCTGTTGTGTACTTGAGCATAGTTTGGATATATGCTTAGGAGAGGTATAGCTAGTGTAGCACTATTCTTAATTCTTTTAGAAAGCACCAGATTGATTTTCAAACTGGTTCTACAGGTTTACATTCCCACCAGCAATGGAGGAGAGTTTTCCTTTCTTCACAACTTCTCCAGCATGTGTTGTCACTTGAGATTTTGATCTTAGCCATTCTGATGGGTGTCAGGTGAAATCTCAGCATCTCCCTGCTAGCTAAGGACATGGAGCAGTTCTTTAACTGTTTCTCTGACATTCTATACTCCTCTACTGAGAATTCTCTGTTTATCTCTGTACCCCATTTTAATTGGATTGACTGATTTGTTGCTTTTTAACTTCTTTAGTTCTTTATAAATTCTGGATATTAGTCGTCTGTCAGATATAGGGTTAATTTCTCTCTTTTTATTTCCTTTTTAACCTTATAAATCTTTTGCATATATATAATGGGTTCTGTGCTTTTATGGGACTTCTCTGTGTGTGAACACTCAGTTTGGAAATGAAAATCAAGGCTTGCAAACTGTAAACTGCAGTTTGTTTTTCAACTATTTTGCATTAATACCTTATTTTTAATGACAATACTTAAATACTTGCTTCAATAGTTTTTTGCTGACTTTAAAATAGCAGTGTTTTTCTCACTCATGCTTATAGTTTCTATCAAAAGTAAAAAATTATTTGAATTAAAACAAATTGAGAAAAGTATGTTCTTTTACAATTTACTTCCTCAGATTATTTTATTCATGAAAAGTCTGTTTTTGAGTTACATGTTAAACCAAATGAATGCTATTTAAATTTAGATTCCTTGTTCAGCACTCACTTTTGATATGCAATAATGTCTTCTAGAGTGCATTGAATGTTAATAATTGCACACATAACAATATGGCCAGATGTTTATATTACGTGGAAGATAATCTAAAATACCAAGAATTTGAGAATAGCAAATTCACATAAAAATGACTCAGATAAGTGTTGCTACCTACTGTGTGAAGAAAAAAAAATGATTTCATTAAGAACTGGGAACAGGGGGATTTTGTCTTCTCCTTAAGACTTTCTCAGAGGACATAAATTTAAAACCAGAAAATTCTAAAAAGAACAGGGATTAAAGTCTTAAATGAATACTAATATGTTAGTGTCTCTATTTATGCCTTTATATACTACATTCTTTGCAACAAGGCAATTGCTAGCATATGACAAAGCTATTAATACTAAAGAAATAACCGGTGATGCATAACAAGAAACAGAAGCTCCATTAGAAATGTACAAAGGTCAGAGAACAACTGAATATATAATGAAAGCAGCTCTATTTTTAGAAGACGTTCCATGGTTAAGCTGAGTTCTTTAACCTTCATTTGAGAAAGAAACCGTAGGTTTTCATGTTATTAGCAATCAGTATTTACTGATGTAAGACATGTGCCAGGTTCCATGCTTGATGTTGAAGAGGGGAAATAAAAGCTGAATTAAATGTGTCACCCTCCCTCAGAGAGCCCACAATAAAATGAGAGGCAGGTGTGAACAAATTATTGTAAATAAAATACAGTGAGTAGAGTTTACAGTAAGTATTATGAAAACACATAAAGACTCTGTAGGGGTAAAGCATCTAAATTTACTATGAATGTGTGTAGGAGTTTACAAGATGGGTCAGGGGAGAGGGCAATTGTCAGTGAAAGTAAACAGCTTAAACAGCATGGGAAATATGAGGGAAAAGATGCAAAATGATGAAAGATTTTTACTGAGGAAACAGTTTTTTTTTTCTTTTAGTGGAGAAGAGAATGGATCCAGACCAACTACAGCAATGCCAGTATTAGTCTGTAAATAACTATGAGCCAGCGTTCTAACGGATGAAACCTGATTTTTCAATCCAAGCCTTTACCTTGGACTTGAATAGACTGATCTCACAATCTTCATGACGATCATCCTACCTTTGTATCTATATCAAATTTCATGATTATCACTTATTCTTTGATTATATAGCTTTTTTGATTATAAAACATTTACAAGGTCACATCCCTAGACATTTGTCAGACTTCAACATATCATCTACATTTTGTTCTTTAACGAATCAAAGTATTGTATTCCCTAAACACATCTCCAATCTTTCATTAATAATTTCAATACAAGTTTGGGCTTGCATTCTATATTCCTATATGACCAATAGGAATTTAATTCCATTTTCATAGTATCAGACTTTATAAACATTGTGAAAAGGACAAAAAAATGTTTATGACTTCCTAGATAGGTATGAATTCTATGTCTATGTATATCATAATAAGGAGTCAGGAGCAGATCAATGGTGATTTGATTTAAACCCAATTTGTGAACTGTTGGGTTTAGCGTGATTACTTATATAAGGACAGTTGACTGGAAAGTAACAGCATCAATGAAGACCCCACTGCAATATGGATGATGACCACACAAAAGCTGCATCAATAAAGTCCCTCTTTTATTTATCTTCCCCACATCATATATTTTCTAGCGTTCTCCACAGACCATTTTCAGATGTTGTCAGGAGCAGAAAAAATAAGTGGCTGGAATAAGTGGTAAAAATCTGGTGATTTCTCCTTTTCTTCTAGGGTGCACCAGCATCCTATTTCCATTGTTCAGACATGGTTAAGTTATTGGGGGGGCAGTTAACAATTCTTGATAAAAAAAAATGAAATATCCAATGTTAAATTACTTTTATAATATGTCAAAGGTGAAAAAAATAGGACATCCTTAGCTTAATTCCTTTTTCTTTCTTTGTTCCTTCCTTCCTTCATTTCTTTCTTTTTTCTGGCTTGTTTCCTCTTTGTTTGTTTGTCACAGTCTTACTATGTAGACCAGGTTGCCGTGACACATGGATTTCTGAGATCTGGTTGCCTAGAATTAAAAGCGGTGTCACTCTGACTTACTTTCCAGATTGTTTTCTTAAAGTAAATTCTACCATTTAAAAAAATTCATGAAATCTTGTTACCTTAACACCTTTAACATAACATAATATTACTTAAAAGAACCATACTGTCTATGTGTTATATAGACTTTGTCCTTAAAAAACTGATATATGTTATAATGCCTTAAATCTATGATTAAGAAAATGTCAAAATTACATAGCTATCTTAGCATTATAACTGTAAATTGTACAAGGGCATCAATCAAAGTTCAGACTTTTATATAAAATATTTATTTTCTGTTTTATGAACACAAAAATGACTAAATTACTTCATGTGATATGTGTGTATGACTACATGTGGATATATATATTTGTATCAATACATATTTGTGACAACTCTAAAATAAATTCATGCTTAGTTTATAAATAGTATGTGGAGAGACAGGGATACATTCAAATATCATACTATTTTAATCCTTATGTAAAAAAAAATTTTGGTTTTTAAAAGCTAAGAAATCATGCACTGTAAATATTGTTTTAAAAACAAAGAGAACATAAATAAAGTTTCAAATTCAAGCTGTAGAGGTGGAGGTTGTTTTACTGAAAGTGAAGAAAAAGTACACAATGATAACTATTTCAAAGTTATTATTATTTAGTAACAAATAACTTCTCTTACTATCTGAATTTTGTCTAAATGAACAAAGACAATTAATATTTTTCGCAGAAAAATGCAGCAAGCATTTTTTTTTTTTTTGTCTGCAAAAGGCCAGCTACCAAATGGGGTACATGGTTTCCTTGGCAGCTATTTGATTCTGTTATCACATGAAAACAACCAAAAATAAACAAATGAGTGAGTGCATATCATGTGTGTCTTTGTGGGTCTGGGTTATCTCACTCAGGATGATCTTTTCTAATCCCATCCATTTGCCTGCAAATTTCATGATTTCCTTGTTTTTTTAATAGCTGAATAATATTCCATTGTATATATGGAATATATATACAATGGTCCTTTATCCATTCTGCAGTTGAGGGACATCTGGGCTGTTTCCAGGTTCTGGCTATTACATATAAAGCTGCTATGAACATATTTGAGCAACTGTCTTTGTTGTATGATCAAGAATCTTTTGGGTATATGCTCAGGGGTGGTGTAGTTGGATCTTGACTTAGAGCTATTCCCAGTTTTTTGAGAAAGTGCTAGATTGTTTTCCAAAGTGGTTGTATAGGTTTGCACTCCTACCAGCAATGGAGGGTTGCTTCCCATTCTCCACAACCTCTCCAGCTTGTGCTGTCACTTGACTTTTTGATGTAGCCATTGTGATGGGTTTAAGACGGAAACTAAGAGTCATCTAGGTCTATGTGATCTGTCTGAACTACAGACTGTGAATCACACTATGGTTTACAGTATGAGCTGACTAGAATACAAACACACTCTTAGCATATTCCTTTTTATTTTAATTTTTATATTAATTACAGTTTATTCACTTTGTATCTCAGCTGTGGCCCCTCCCCTCATTTCCTCCCAATTCTACCCTCCCTCCCTCATCTCCTCCCATGCCTCTCTCCAAGTCCAAGGATAGGGGAGACCCTCCTCCCCTTCCCTCTGACCCTAGACTATCCAATCTCATCAGGACTGGCTGCATTGTGGTCCTCTGTGACCTGGTAAGGCTGCTCTCCCCACAGGGAGAGGTGATCAGAGACAGTCCCTGTTCTCCTTACTAGCATACTTCTTTAATCTCAAACAATGAAAGTAAGATTAGTTTATTGAAGGAAGCGGACATGTTTGAAAGTGATGTCTAATTGAGTGCTAGACAAACTAATGAATCAAAGAAAGATTTGACAAAATGAGGTAGAAAAGGGATACACCAAATTCCCATGAGAACAGAGAGAAAAGAGAAGCTTCTTAAAAGCAGCTCAGGGGGAGAGGGAGTTAAATACAGTTTGTGAAGTTCAGTTGAGTGCACTTAAGTTTAGTTGAGTTCTTGTAGTCAGATCAGTCCAGTTTATGGAGTTCAGAGATAGTTTTTCTGAGCAGTGAAATTCAGTCAGATGCTGAAAGAATCTAGTTTGAATCAGTCAGCTTAGAAAAGATGAAATGCCCAGCCAGAGTTCAGGAAAACTAGAAAGGGTGAGCTTGTTCAGCAGCAAGTCTTGGCAGCTGAAAACATTCTAGGCCTGGGTTAGCAGAGGGAGGCTAGAAGCTACCAGGCCTATGCTCAGGGATAGTTAGGTAGAAATGTTCTAGGCTCAGCTAAAGCCATGTATTTGTAAAGACTGGGTACAGCTGTCATCCCGTCCTCACTCTCTGCAAATAAAAACAATACTTAGAGTTGAAGATACAGTCTGTTCTAAATAATACTTATATACAAAGTTAGGATTTCTACTTTTAAAAATGTTGTTATTTTCAATTTCACACACATATGTGATAATTTAATCATTTAGACCCCCATAAATCATTCTCTTCACCATTACCAATTTTTTTGGATTATTAATTTAAAACTCGGAATATTTATACTACTGACACACTATCTCATGGCCAGAGAATGACAGCAAATATCGTTGTTACCTCAGCAGAATATCAACCTATAGTTTCAATGATCTAATTAATGTTAGGTAAGGACATGATACCCCAATTCTCAGTAATATAACATAGTGACTTAACTTTTGTTTTTTTTCTGTGTCATTTTCTCACTAATTCACACTTCCATTGTAGTCCAATGTCTCTAAGGAAGATTTTTAGTTAAGCAGTGGTGCTGGACTTCTGAAATCTTCCACTTTACAATTCCACTGTCCTCCAGAAATCTCAGGTCAATCTTCTGCTGTATCTGATATGTAAAATTATAATGGGGAATGTAGTTTCTCAGTCAGAAATAGAAGGTGACAGGAGGAGGTGATTTTGACAGTATCATCTACTAAAGTGAAGAAATTTGTTGTAATTTATACCAGTTGTGAAAAACGTCCCAAATTGTTATTCAAAAATGTAAAACAGGTTTGAAGCATTGTAACCTCTTACAAGCAAACATGAAAGACATATATTCTAATTAATGATAAAAGTCAATTACTTTTCCTTTGTAAAGAAAAACATGAACATTATAAAACCTACCAAGAAATATGATTTGATAGCTATCTGTAACATGTTATTGTTTTTGAATCTATAATGAAATATGTTTTAAAGACAAATTGGTAAATGATAGACCTTTTATTCCCTTGCTTTTTGCTCTAGCAAGGTGTGAAATTCTAGGTTTTCTCTTTAATGACTGTAATTAACATTTTATGATTCCTTGAAAATAAGATATAAAGCTTTTTTGTTTTCCTAGTAGAAAGATATCAGACTGAAAGTCTTTGAACCTACTCTTTCATGTCTTACTCTAAACAAATAAGGTTTTGCCTTTCTGAATTTCTCTTTTCAATAACACACAAAAACAATTATTAATATTTCTAGACGTTCCAATATTCCAGCTTGATTAAAATTCAAGGCTCTTCACCTTGTGTATTGATGTTTCAAATAGGACACCCATAGTCCAGTGGGTAGATGCCCTTGGTGACAAGCCCCATAGTCTGAGAGGCATCTGAAAACTCACAGGGAGGAAGGAGAAGATCAAGCTCCTCGACTTATCCTCTGACTTTCACACAGGCACTGTGGTGCCTCATCGCCCTCCAGCCTATGTCGGCACGCCCACAGGCACAAATAAATATGTTTTAAAAATATATACAACGGTGTATAAAATACCATGCCAACTTTCTCAACTGAATCCAACTAAAATTTACATTTATGTGAGTAAATTTTACACCATCTTACTTATGTTATTACTATGGATTCATAGTGTGCAGTGTAGTTAGTGATGTTATCTGAACAATAGAATGGGACGACTTCTCCTAGAAGTTTGTATAAAGACAAGTTGTTGACTCTATTTCTGAGATACTCTTTCTTTTGAGAAGCTTTTCATCTTCTAATCTCCTCTGAACTGCTCTAGAAAAACACACAATTAAACCCACTAAGGATAGCTCCTCAGAGAAGGCTGAACCATGACAGTGGCATTCTGTTGCAGCTTAGAGTTTATCACCTTTGCATTGTCATTTTCTGAGAGGATATGACCCCGTGAGCCTTTCAGAATAGAACACTTTGAAAGCCTTGTTATGAGTAGAAAAGTTGAGTATATTTATAACATCATAGTGCAGTATTTCAAATAAACACAAAAGTTTTTTAAAAGATTACAAAGGTATTATGAGAAAATATTGTGGCATTATTAAAACATATGTGCCTACACCTAAATAGGCTTTTAAAATATTACTCTTGGGTAGATATTAAAATTTAGAGTACATGTTAAACAGTTCAGTTAGAAATTTTCTCTCATTTTCTTCTAGCTTACCAATCCAACTTTATATACTGTGTGGTTGAGAAAAATCATGCTTTCAATTTATCTAAACTTTTCAAGATTGCCTATTTGACTTTTGTTTCCCTCCATCTGAGTATAATAGTCATATAGTGTTCTTATTTTTTAATATTTAGTTGGTTTGTTGTTCACTGAAGTTTTGGAGAGGTAAGGCTTATTATCTTATATTAGAAAGTTTGTGGACATTACATGCAGGCATTTCTTATCTTTTGAAATCACTTTTTACACAAAACCATATAAAAGATGGCTTGTATAATCAGATACATTTTATTAATTCTGTATCCCAGCCGTGCCCCAAACCCTCATTCCCTCCCAGTCCCTCCCTCCCTCACTCATCACCACTGTGCCCCTTTCCAAGTCCACTGATAGGGGGGGACCTCCCCCCATTCATCTGATCCTGTTTTATCAGGTATCTTCATTGAGTTCCTGTTAGAAATAGTCCTTGT
>REGO01000775.1:65885-255762 GCA_010120015.1 Rhombomys opimus
GTAAGGAATGTGATGCTGGCGCTATTCGCATGCACTTTTAGCCAGCACAGTGTGCATGCGTGGATTCTCTGACTATTTCAGTGGCCTGCAGGCCACTATTATGCAGTTCTGTCTGAGATCCAGGGATTGTTTGCCTGGATTACACTGGTGGACCCACAGGCAGAGGCTTCAACGTTGGGGTCACTATCCCAAGAATCCCTATGATGCCCACACTACGGGTGTGGGTGGCAGGGATCTCGTCTGGTTGCTTCTGTGGAGAGGCCCTGGGTCTGGGGCAAACTCTCCCTAGAAGGCTCACTCACTTTCTTGCAGGACCAGTTGGAATGCAGAGGGGTTCCCCTTGCTCTCTACTCTCTGATTTGTTCCTGCTGCGGAAATGCACGGGTAGTCTAATAGTCAGCTCTGTGGCATTGTGCAGCAAGTCTCGGTGTCCACCTGTCCTGTGTGCTGCCTCTCTGTCCTTTCCCTCTTCCAGGAGGGGTTATGTTGACTGGTCCCGGGCTAGTCCGGGAAAGAGTTAGGTTGTATGTTCTCAATCCCAGATCCCGGGCCCAGATCTCTCTGCCAGAAGCAGTCTGGTGGTAGAACCTATGTTTGCTGATCCCGAGAGAGTACCAGGTAGGGTTGAGTGTCCTCAGATCCAGAGCTTGGGTTTCTCTGCTAGGGGCTGCTGGGTGAGCTGGAGAGGGGGTGCTGTGTCCTGTGGCAGGCTACGTCTCTGTCCTTCCCCCCTGACCTTCCCCTCTTCTAGGGCAAGCTTATGGCAGTACTCTCAGGGGGGTGCCAGAAGGGATTGGGACTTTTCAGTCCTGATCCTGAGCTGGGGTTACTCTGCCAGAGGTCAGGGGCCGCCGGTGTTAGGACTTGGTGCTAGACCTTATTTCGCTGAAGCCGGGAGAGTCTCAGGACATGTTGAATGACCACAGTCCCAGATCCCGAGCTGAAGTTTGTTTGCTAGGAACAGCAGGTAGCACTGGGGTCTGGTCACTGGGAATCCGCTGTGCGCCTCTCTATCCCTCTGCTCTGCCGCGGCGGGGTTATGGCTGTGTTCGGGGAGTGCCCGAAAGGATTGGGTTTTCTCAGCCCCAATCTGTAGCTCTTGCTGGGACTGGGGTACAGACACTGTGGTCTGTGGCAGATTCTGCTGGATGCCTCCTGCCTCCTCCAAAGAGGGAGTAGGGTTTTGGGTGCCAGGAAGTGCCTGGGGATCACCTCTCAGGGTGTCTCCTCCCAGAGAAGTCTTCCATGATCTGATTCTAGATGGACTCAGATCATGGTTAGTCTCTGTCTTCTTGGAAGTCTAGATAACTCTCTTCTGGATTGATCAGCCCCTTCACTCACCAATTTCTGTGTTGCAGGTCCTCTCCCCTTCAGCTAAGCTACACACTAGCCGCTGCCGCCATCTTGGAAGCCCCTCCTGAAAAGCGTGTATTTCTAAATACCTAACTACAACCTGCTAGGAGTTTACAATCTGAATTGTATAAATGTTTGGATAGATAAGTAGTATTCTTTTCCATGGAGAAGACTATGATTCTTGCTTTCAGCATTACTTATTTGCTTCTTGTCTATATAGGGTTAAAGCCTTGCAATTTCCCTCAGCTACCTCCCAATGCCTTTGTCCATTTTAGCATGTCTATTGATACTGACTATGCTTAGTTCATGTTTAGATAGTCATGTTAGTGAGAATTTATGATCAAAAGAACCCAGTGACCATGGGGTATAATTTCTGATTTTACCAGAAAAAAAAAATCTCTTATTAAACTCCATTGACACTTGGCTCTTATGATCCTTCTGCCTACTCTTTCAAAATGCAATGCTTGGCACACTTTTTCTTTAAATGTAAAAACCAACCCTATAAACTCAATTGGAAAGAAAATGCAAGTTTTATAAGTTTTCAATTTTATAAGTTCAAAATACAATGTTTTGGCATTCATAAGTAATAAGATATCATTCAGGAAGAATTTTTACAACAGATAGAAAAAACTGAGATCAATATGAAAGAAAAATTCTGGGGGGGAAATTTAGAATAAACCGAGTATTTATGCTTATATTTTATTAAACATTCAATGTAAATGAACAGAAAACAATATATCATAATCAATGAAGTAGTTAATGGTAATGGTAATTTGAAAAATGTTTTCTTGAGGAATATGAATTTTAAGTCAGTTTGAAGTTTCTAATTAATTTTAATTGGGGGATAGAAACACTGAAGATTTTGGTCAAATTTGGTTAAGATGAAATTACTATAAGGAAATTACATGTTTGTTATGACTTTTGAACAAACATAACAGCTCAGACCACTAGTAAATTTCAAGTAAAGGATTATTGTTGCTTTTTATGACAAAATGGGAACAAGTGGATTATTAGCTGTAAGAGGAATTATTAAATGAAGAAATAGAAACAACATTTTTGTAGTAATTATAAAATGAGCATTATAGATAAACTAAGGAATGGTTTTATTTGTGATTCCTATTAAAAATAAAAACAATTAAATTAATATTGGCAATTTGTTTCTTTTAATTTTCCTAGTATTTCATAATACTCATCATTTTAAAAATTTAATGGAATAAATATGAACCACACCAGACTAAGGCTTTCAATACTATCCTTCATTTTGTTACCAGATCTTTAAAGAAAATGTACTGCTGGACAGGAAGGATGAATAATAATTTCCATCAATAATGCTGTACCAATTTTTTTAAATGTTACTGTTGATCTCACTACATTGACTGAATCAGCTCAGATGATTAAAGATTTACATATGAAAACTGAAAAGAACAGAGTTTCTTTGAAGTTGAAATTTCCCTCCCCTTTGTTTTTCTAAGTGAAGATTGATCATCTTACCCTGGGTCCCCTTTACCCCTGCTCAGATTAAGCTTATGGCAACTCAGTATCCAAGTGGGTTTCCTAGTAAGGGGAGTAGGGGCTGTCTCTGACATGAACTCAATGGCTGGCTCTTTCACCTCCCCCCACCACCCTGAGGGAGGAGCATCCTTGCCAGACCATAGAGGAGGACACTGTAGCCAGTCTTGAAGATACCTGATAAGCTAGGATCAGATGGAAGGGGAGGAGGACCTCCCCTATCAGTGGACTTAGAGAGGGGCAGAGAGGAAGTGAGGGAGGGAAAATGAGGGAGGGGACTACAGCTGGATTACAAAGAAAATAAACTGTAACTAATATAAACAAACAAACAAACAAACAAAACCACCTGTGACTAAACTGACTAGCTAAATCTGGTAACACTTTAACTGAGGCTTATTCCAATGATGTAAAGCTGATATGATAATGAGTCTAATACGTCATAACATGAAGGATTTGGAAGAAAAATCACAGAGACCTGTACATTAATACAGAGGAATCATTGTGAAATTCATTACCTATTCAAGAAAAAAAAAAAACCTCTCAGAAAATAAAAATAGACAAGGAAAGGAAAAATAATGTAACCATATTTTAATATCTAAAAATAAAAAAAATTGTTGTATACAAAAAGAAAAATAATTCCCTCCCACCAAGTGTCTAGTTCTACCATTTGCCTGCCCTCCATGTTGGCTTAACTCAAAAATCCATGGCAGTTTTTCCTTTTTCATTCTTCTCTTCCTAGCAGCTACTAAGATTTACAGCCCATCTGCCCTGGGGTTTTATTTTAAGCACTAATAAACTTGATCTCAAAAACAAAAGAAAGAAAAACAACTTCGGCTTTGACTGACTTTCAGACTTTCCCTACCTATTGATTCTTGTGGATGACCCTGACGATCATGATGATATATTTTACTTAATAACCAGATTTATAATAAGATTAATTTAAAAAATGTATGAATGGAATGCCCATTTATTGGTAGACAATATCCCTCCTAGAGACAAGAGTTACTAAGTGAAATTTTCAGTGTATGAGACACTTCTTTCTTTCAAAGAGGCTCCATAGGTCTCCAAAAAAACCCGAAAGCTACTACCATTATTCTTAGTTACGTAATGCACCTACATGGTAAAACTGTATTTCTGAAGACAATTCACAGTTTGACTGCAGAATGTGGAGAAATAAATCCTAAACTGACAGGATAATTTTCTCCCTGTCAGCTAGTTCTCATAGTGTTGGCAGGGGCTATACTGAATGCAGAGAGAAAAAAAAAAGGTATCAATGATTTGATAAAGCACTGTATGCTGCATGCTCAAATATTGACCAACCAGACAAATGAGTCTATTGGTGTTACTATGGGCATGAGTGTTAAGGAGTCACTCAGGGTTTTCTGAGTGGATTTGGGGTAGTTTTACAAGATGGAAACATGTCTAGTGCTATAATCCTGATAAAAAGTCTATGGCTGTGGCCTGGAGAGATGGCTCAGAGGTTAAAAACCCTGACTTTTCTTCCAAAGGTCCTGAGTTCAATTCCCAGCAACCACATGGAGTCTCACAAACATCCATACTGTAGACCTGATGCGCAGGCAAAACATGCACGCAGAATGATACATAAATAATAAATAAATCCTTAAAACAAAACAAAACAAACAAACAAACAAACAAACAAAAAACATGACTATGGCTGGATGGTCATAGACCCTAGAGTCTGATACTCTAGACCATAGAACCTGATACTCTTATTTTTTAATTAAATTTTTATTTTTTATATTAGTTACAGTATATTAACTCTGTATCCAAGCTGTATCCCACTCTCTCATTCCCTCCCATTCCCATCCTCCCTCCCTCATCTTCTCCCTACCCCTTTCCAAGTCCACTGATAGGGGAAGACCTCTTCCCCTTTCATCTGAACCTGTTTTATCAGGTATCTTCAGGAATGGCTGCAAAGTCCTCCTCTGTGGCCTAGCAGGGCTGCTTCTCCCTTAGGGGAGGAGGGAAGATCAAAGAGCCAGCCATTGAGTTCATGTCAGAAATAGTAACTGTTCCCCTTATTAGGGTACCCAATTGGATACTGAGCTACCATGGTTATATCTCAGCAGGGGTTCTAGGTTATATCCATACATGGTTCTTGGTTGGAGATACAGTCTCAAAAAAGACCCCTGTGCCCAGATATATTTGGTCCCTGTGGAGCTCCTGTCCTCTCCAGGTCATACTAACTGCCCCATCTTTCTTATGATTTCCTGTACTCTGCTGAAGGTTTGGTTATGAGTCTCCATATTAAGGACATTTGCTCAACCATGTTTGTAGTACCTTTATTCTAATAGTCAGAACCTGGAAACAACCCAGATTTCCATCAACTGAGGAATGGATACAGCAATTGTGGTATGTTTACACAATGGAATACTACTCAGCAATTAAAAACAAGGAAAACATGAAATTTGCAGGCAAATGGTGGGGTCTAAAAAAGATCATTCTGACTGAGGTATCCCAAAAGGAGAAAGACACACATGATATACATTCACTTATAAATGGGTACTAGACCTAGAAGATAGGACAAACATACTGAAATCTGTACACCTAAAGGAGATAAACAAGAAAGAGGACCCGGAGTAAGATGACCAATCCTCTCTTAGAAAGACAAATGAGATGGACATTGGATGTAGGAGAAAATAAGTAACAGGACAGGAGCCTACCACTGAGGGCCTCAGAAGTCTCTACCTGATACTCTTGTTAAATGATCACATTATCAAATATCCTTCTAAAAGATTATATATATAGATTATATATATTATATATATTATATATATATATATATATATATATATATATATATATATCCATAGACATAAGTTGCTCTAAACCTTAGTTGAATAAACTTTTTTTTTTACAGTGGGTATAAGTCAATGGCAATGATGTATAGTTGGGCAAAATGCTGAAAATAAGAGATTTTCACAAATGGAATAGTAATACAATCCCACCATTACGAAGGCTTTAGGGAATATCATTGAAAAAGAAACCAAAAAATGTAAGAACCAGAGTATTTGTACTAGTGTTGTGAAATGCCTTTTTGTTGATATGACATGGCTATCACAATCACGAACTTATAGTCACTGTGGTTACCAGGACAAGACCTCAATAACAACAAGCCAACCAAATTCTGGAATATATGGGCTAGATTAACTCGTGTATCATTTCTTATTGAGAAACTTTGACAGTTAGTAATATATGGGATAGGAAGAGAATCATATTTTGAGGATGAGCCTACTGGTAGGATTCCCGTAGTGTGGTAATTGTGCAGACATAATTCACACATGGACTGTAATATGTTTAGTAGGTTATCAACAACAGCAAAGACATAGACATTGTAGCAAGATGTATTTGAAGGGAAATGAGAATAGTATGAGGTAAATGTTACTATGTTTCATTATATAACAGAAGAAATTTCTCAAGAATAAAGAAAACAATAAAACAATTTTGATGCCATTGGATACTGAATAGAAAATAGGAAAGACAGGAACTTATAGTATCAATTAATGTGTGTAGAAGCCAGAACTCTTCTGTGTAATTTTGGAAAGGTCTACAGGTATTCTGATGTATACTTTGGGAAATCTTTCAAAAAGTCAAGCAATGCTAAAGGTCTTGAGCCCTTGACCCTTTATATAGTAAAGAACAGTGTTCTTTACTATATAACTAATGCATCCAAATGCTACTAAATTTTCACAGAACCAAAATCTTGGCTAACTCTAAGTATTTTGACCAACACCAGTGTTCCTCAGTATCAGAAGGGAAATTTTGTTACTCAATAATGGATAAACTATGCCACAGAAAAAAATGAGTACATTATAATTACTTAGGATAATACATATGATATTCCAAAATATTGAACAAAGCAAGGTAGTCACAGAATGTAATTACTGCATGATATCATTTCTACTGGAACATTTTTAAACTTAAAATGAATATTCACAGGAAACATAATGTTCACTGAAAGTAAGTCTCTTGTTTCTTGTTGGTGAGAGTGGTATTAGACAATTTAAACTTTCGGATTGAGAAATTTCTTTGTACAACTGTGTCCTGTTACACTGACATATTTATAATCACCAGTTTATTGTATTGTACAATTATATGTTCTATATTTTTCTAAATAACTTAATTAAATTAAAAATTTAACCAATACTACTCAGCACTCAAAAAGGAGGAAATCATGAAATTTGTAGGCAAGTGGTGTGATCTAGAAAAGATCATTGTGAGTGAAGTATCCCAGAAGGAGAAACACAAACATGGTAAATACTCACTTATATAGACCTACAAGATTTGATAAACATAATGAAATCTACACACCTAAAGAAGATAATCAAGAAAGTGGACAGGGTCGAAGATGATCAATCCTCATTTAGAAAGACAAATGGGATGTGCATTGAAGGTATGACAGGAATCTACCGCAAAAGGCATCTGAAAAACTCTACCTAGCAGTGTTTCAAAGCAGACCCTAAGACTCATAACCAAACCCTCAGCAGAGTGCAGGGAATCATATGAAAAAAGGGGAGTTAGTATGATATGGAAAGGATAGGAGCTCTACAAGGACCAAATATATCTGGGCACAGGGTCTTTTCTGAGACTGACACTCAACCAAGACCATCTATGGATATAACCTAGAACTTCTGCTGGGCTGTGGCCCATGGTAGCTCAGTCACCAAGTAGTTTTCTAAAGTAAGGGGAACAAGGACTATTTCTAACAGGATCTCAAGGCCAGTCTCCTTGACTCCCCCCCCCCCCCAGGGGAGGAAGAGTCCTGTTAGGCCACAGAGGAGGACTCTACAGCCAGCCCTGAAGATACCTGATAAAACAGGGTCAAATGAAAGGGGAGGAGGTCCTCCCCTATCAGCGGACTTGGAAAGGGGCAGGGAGGAGACCAGGAAGGAGTGTGGGGTTGGGGAGGGAATGAGGGAGTGGGATACAGCGGGGACACAGAGTTAACAAAATGTAACTAAAAAGAAAATAAAATTAAAAACAACAACAAAAATAATGTTTAATAGACATTGTCACAGAAATAAATAAGATTCTTTCTCTCACATTTAGTTGAAATTTAAAAAAATTAAGTGTTGTTCTTTTATGTTAATTTCATGGAAAATAAACAGAAGTATAAGTATGTATTTTATCCTTCTGAAGTTATTGTCGTATGACAACATGCTTACTGCCTTTGGCTGCTGGGCCTCATTCTGGAAGTATCTAGCCTCTGTACAATATAATCTAGACCTAAATTGTTTTCATTGCTTATTCAGACTCATTGCTGAATAAGTTCACCTTTTCTATCTCTTTCTGAATTCTGGCTGACTAGTTTAGCTCAGCTTTATGGCTCAAACTCCTCTCCGCACTGACTTATTCAAACTGGCTTCTCTCTGCTTCAGACATTGGCATCAAACTAATTCTAGCTATCTGTTCTCATTCTCTGGCTTCTTCTCATGCTCTGGTTCCTTCTGTCTTCCCTGTGCCTATCTTGTTCTCTCTTCAACCTGTATCTATAAAACTGTCCTGGTAAAACCACCTCTCTCTCTCTCTCTCTCTGTCTCTCTCTCTCTCTCTTTCCAGTGCTGCCTTTTTGGTCACCTCTTTCTCCTCTCTGTTCTAGGGCTAGTTGATCACATCCTTGTCTGTCAGTTCTTTGGTTTTTCACTTTGTCTGACTCTCAATTAGACATCTCTTTCAAGCATGGGTGCTTCCTTCATCCAACTAAGTTTACCTTCATTGTTTGGGCGTAAAGATACTGAAGCCAGGTTTGTATTTCAGACAGAGAAATTAAAAGTGTGTGCTAACAGGGTCTCTTCTGAGACTAACATTCAACCAAGGACCATGTATGGATATAACCTAGAACCTCTGCTCAGATGTAGCCTGTGCTAGCTCAGTATCCAATTGGTTTCCCAAAGTGAGGGGAACAAGGACTATTTCTAACAGGAACTCAATGAAGATACCTGATAAAACAGGATCAGATGAATGGGGGGAGGTCCCCCCCTATCAGTGGACTTGGAAAGGGGCACAGTGGTGATGAGTGAGGGAGGGAGGGACTGGGAGGGAATGAGGGTTCGGGACACAGCTGGGATACAGAGTTAATAAAATGTAACTGATAAGAAAAAAATTAAATTAAATTTAATTTAAAAAAGTGTGTGCTAAGCTTGTGTCTATAAATTAATGTATTTGAACATTAACTATAGGTAGCCAAATACTATTTGCTTATCATAAATTTTACAGATACTTTAAAATGTATGAATTGACCATTTCCATGTATGTATCTGCATTAGCCTTTAGCTAGGTCTTTCTTTTTTTTTTTTTTTTCAGTTTCATTCTGTATTTGTTTCTTTACCCAATAGCCAATAGTTGTACTGTATTGTGTGATTTATACACTTACTCTAATTTGTAGCTTGCAACATTTTTTTTTCCAAACTGTTTCTTATGGCTATTTCACATCAGCAATGTTTCTGTGGATTTCGGCTGAAACTGGATGTACTGAAACAACTGTTTTTAAAAATTATGACTTTAATACAGGGAAAGCAGTCTCATTCCAAACATTTGATATTATGAATGGCATGCTACTATTTTAAAATATGTCTTCTACTTTATGCATCCATCCTGATAGATAAGTCTTCACAAGCAAATATTAACATTTCAAAATTTAACAATAATGTAGGGGGTGAAATAGCATTCTAATTAGAGATCAAATGGCTACATCTGACATCCACCTTTACCAAGTTCAAATATGTTACATATACATACAATATGTTACATATATATTTTGTGAATCTGGGTTCATTTAGAAATCCTGTCTCTAAAAGCAATGTGGTAGTTGATTGAGGATGATAATTGACATTGACCTCTAGCCTACACACATACACATGCACATGAGACATGCACACTCACACCTGCACCCAAGGCATGAACACACACTTAACAAAAGAACACAGAAACTGCACAATTTAATGACTGTGTGTGGACATGAGTATGGACTGTAGGTGTGCATAAGTCTTGGCTATAAGGTGAAGAATGACTGAATTGTATGGAAGAAACAAAGATGCAGTGAAAGTTGATACAGAAATCTCTCTGAGTCTCTTTACTTTAAAGCCAACTTTCTCTAAAATGGGGAATGCCCATATTAGCTATTATTCAGTTAGCTATTATAAGACATCCTATGTGCTGTCTCCTGCTAAATACTACATCGTTACTATCACCACTTTGATTTTCACAGATCCTATATGTGATTATCTTTAATGTCCGTAACTTTAACACAACTTCCTCTGCTCATGGAGTTTGCTGTCTGATTTCTGAAGTGCTCTGTTTATAAGTTTAAGTCATACCATGTCACTCATCAGTTGGAAATAGCCCAACAATTCCCTGCTAGTTCCTAACATTAATTATATAAAGACTGCACGACTCTGGTTTCCTTTCACTGCTCTTACCTCACTTTGTATCACACTATATGAACTTGAGTGATATTCCTCTTTGCACAATCTGTGTATTATTATTTACTTCATATTATTTACTCTAGCACGAACAATGCTTTAGCACATCTCCTAACCTTTGATACAGTCTTGTCTGTACTTACACATATGATTATAAAAGCCCTAATTTGTTGCATTAGATGTGCTAGAAATTGGCAGCAATTAAGATAATTCAGTCAACATTATGTTTAAAATTAGTATACATAAGATTTGAATGACAGTCCTGAAGACATTTTATAAAGAGAAATGGTATTTTTTTTAAATGAGTGACTGTCTTGGATTAATTTGCTTCATGTACAAAATTCACATTATTGGATGAGTCATCTTAAAATGACTAGAGATTTATTTACTATGGCAGATAATTGGCATCAATGAAAACTGTCAATCTATTGAACAGGATAAATAAAAGCATCATCTATTGGTGATTTTATTTTCTATCTCTATTGTTTGCATTTTTATTGAAAATAAATTTGTAGATCTTATGAAGCACGGGCTTGAAATTCAAACTAGATCACTTAGTACGCTTTCAATGACTTTAGAGGATGAAATTAATAGAAGTATTAGAGTTATAGGAGAACCAACATAGGAAATTTTATCTTTCTTTCTTTAGAAAACTCAATCTTCTTTAGACAGAATGTTAAATTATAAGACATATAGATCTCTGTATGAAAACAAAAGTTAGCTCCTTTTATAATGAACATTTCTACCTTATTCCCATATCACAATGTTAAATACGAAATTAAATTAACCATTTTCTCTTCATTGGAGCTCTAATGAACTGTTAACACTGCCATGAAAATTTGTTGCAAGGCTTAGTGTAAGCAACATTTTATTACTCCTACTTAAAACACAGTAATAATAGCAAGCCATTATACTTACATAACTCCAGCATTCAGTAGAAAATCTCTAAGTGATACATGCTTTTACAAATTATCATATTATCTACAAAAGCAAGGAAATATGATAACAGCGTATCTTTGCCTAAAGACTTTGACAGTACTGTATGCTCTTTGCATGAATGGATGACTTAATTAGTCTCCTTTACTGCAATACATTGGCCCAAAACAGGAGCCCTCAACAGATACATGGTTAACAGAGCTTAACAAGCATTTTGTCACATTTCATACCAGTATAGTACAAGACTAAATAATAGAACATTTATGTAAACTGAATATGCTTACTGATATAGATGTTAATTGATGCAGGGACAAATATTTTCCTATTACTAAAATTCTTGTCTCTACAAGAGTAGTGTGATATCAGTTTATCATACTACTATATAACAACTTCATAAATATATTACCCATTATTTTCCTCTCTACCTCTTTGTGTCTGTGTTTCTGTGTGTGAAAGCCAGACCTGTCTATGCTAGTGTTAACTTTTAAAAATCAGAGGATAATACTGGGTTTCTGTCCCTGATTTCTACCTTGTTTGAGACATTGTAGCTTATTGCCAGTCTCAGAGTACCCCAGGCTAGCTGGCGCATGAATCTCAAGGTTTTTTTTTGTGTTTCTGCCACAGGATTGTGTTCTGCTTTACATGAGACTAGAAGACATAACTCCAGCTTGAGCAACAAGCACATTAAACAGTGAACTACCTTCCTTGGCATACTGCCCATTTTTGATAACAATTTGTAGTAAAGATGAAATTAACTTCACATTATCTCATTAAAATAAATTTAAAAAAATCAGAGAACAGAGAAAACTTCATTTGGGAATATATATGTAGTCATTTTATATTGGATACAATGTTAAGAAAGTATGGGCTGCAGTGTAGTTCTTTTGGTCATGTTGATTTAGCTGCTGCAAGGGTCTGGGTATCCTGGAAGACACTGCAACAAAATATCCAGCATCATAGGTATGATGGTCTAGGATTTTTTAAAAATGTTCTTTCCTTGTATGTTCATTCCACAAATGAAATTACTTCTTAAGAAAGATGATATGAAACTTTTGGAATAAAAATCATCCAACAATGATCAATTGTTCCATTTTGTTCTTCCTTTCAATCGTGTGACACTGAAATAATGAGTACCTTATGAGATCTTCACTAGAATGGTACTAAGTTAGGAAAATAGAACCCATCCTTAGAGCCTTAATAGCCTGCTTTTGTTATTTTGGTAAGTTCATGCATAGTGGAGGTACTACTTTGCAGATTCATGTTTAAAAGACCTACAAAAAAGTGACACTTTTATTGAGAGATGCCCAATAGTCTTGGACATGTGAATGCTCTCTAGTTGGTAGTGCTGTTTCTGAGGCTTAGTGAGTGACCTTATTGGAAGCAGGGTATAACTGGAGGTTCACTTTGAGAGTTTAATTTGATCTATGTGCCCAGCTTCCTGTTTGCTGTCCCAGCTGCTATACCTGCCTGCTGCAAGGCTACCCTCTTGGATGGTGATGAGAGAAGATCCCTTGAGAACTGTCAGCTGGAATTAACCTTTCTTTCTACAGGTTGTTTTGATTATGATGGTTTACCACAGCAAAGGCAAAACAACTAATACAATGTCCAACAAGAATATGGGAAAATGCTAGGCATGAAAAATAATTAGGAAATTTCAAATCAAAGCACAATACAACCTCATTCAAGTAAGTGTGATTATAATAAAAACAAAAATAAAGAATGTAGAGAGAAGTGAACTTTAGTGCACTGCTGATAGAAATGTAAATTAGCACAGCTATTATGGACGACATACGGAGATTCTTTACAAAATTAAATTCAGAAATGCCAGATGATCAAGCAATCTAACTACTGTGTAGGTTCTCAAAGGAAATTAAACTAGTATGTCAAAGAGATATCCTTACCATCATATTTGTTGCAGCATTATCTACAACTGGCAAGTATGAAAATAAACTTAAGAATCCATCATCCAATGAATAGGTAATGAAAATGGGAAATACTTTGTACAAATTTAATGCTACTCATCCCTAAAAAGCCATGAAGTGCTTACACTATCTGTGAGAAATCACTGCTCTATGAAGTGACATGAGCCAGATATCTGAGGGTTTGCTCATTTTGTTTTTTATCATAGAATTTGAGAGTAGACTGTGGTGCCAGCGATCAGAGAGTATCTGGGAAGGAAAAGAAAGGAATGTGTTCATAAAATTAAGCAAATTGCTGGTTGATAAGAATAAGTAGTTATGGTGCTTATTGCTCAGAAGCTTGGCGGAAAATTATGATGATATCTTTTTCAAAAGACTAGAAGGAAGGAGTTTGAATTCTGTTAAAATGAAGAAAAAGTAAATGTTTGAGGGGAGACACATGTTAGCTTATTTACACAATCTATACATGTGTACAGACTATAGCGGGACACACCACTATATACACAATTTGTATTTTTGTGTCAGTTAAAAGAAACTTCAAATCAAGTAAGGAAAATAAAAGCAAATTATTCTTGAGGATTAGTGAGAAATGCAGATATAAATGCATAGTAAAATGCAGACTAATATGAACATTGGTGTAACAATTCTATATAGTTTATGAAATAAAAATATCTTGAATATGGTTGATTAATGTACTATCTCTAAATGCATCAAAAAGCTACAATTTTTTAACTTTCTGACTAAAAACTGTACACATTCCTTTTCCCTATTTGACATTTTTTTATTGTTTGCCTGTTTTATTACTAAATAGAACACTCACTCTGAACAATGCAAATAATCACTAATAATTTTAAAGAAAAAAATATATTTAGACCAAAACCAGGAACTTAGTTTCATTTTTTGAGACTTGGAAGCTTATTGCTTATGTATCTAAATAACCATATTAGTTACTTATTCAATGTCACATATCTTTATTCTTATATACATATGAATGTATACAAAAAGGTGAAGTATTAAAATAATGCAGTGATTAATGAAATGAGGTTTTTAACTAGACAGTAACAGCACTGGAGGCAACTGTAAATTTGACATTGTTTTCTTTAGCAGTCACTCTGATGCATCTGACCTTTAGAATTGAAGAATGGGAGCACAGTAGACTCCATTTTGGTATTAGCCTCCATCTTGTAATTGACCTAGCTCTCACCTCAGAACCTGAAAAACATGTTTGTACTTGCAGGAAACAATACCATTCCAGAAGACACAGTGTGCCCACCCTGACACCAATTAGGAAACAAGTCGAAATGACTGTTGTCTTTGTGGTTGCTAAAATAATTATATGTTTTCCTTGTGTTTGTCAAAATATTACTCCAACTTGCTTGCTCTTGCTAAATCTCACCCAATCATGTAACCTCCAAGTCTGGAAGCCCCTTCCCCTTGCTAAAAACCGAATAGACTAGGGATCTTGGCCTCTGACTACGGTGTCAGTTCATGCTGGGAGTCCAAGCCTAAACCCGAAATAAAGGCTCTGTGTTTTTGCTGATGATTTCTGAATCCTGTTGTGGTTAGTGGTCTTTTGGAGTCTTGCGAACTGGTACAACAGAATCATAATGTCCTTGAAATAATTCAGGCCTCATTTTCAATTTGTTAAATTCTGGGTGGGGGGTTGTTTGTTTGTTTATTATTTTTATCACTGTACAATTATTTCGCTTTAATATTTACTCAATTTCAAAATCTGAAATTCTGATTGAAGAAGTTTCCATTATTCCTTTAATGTAGCTGTATAGTTTGTGTGTATATTTCACAGATAAAGTAGAAATGTTTTCGTCATTACTGTTACACTCTCTGAATAGGGGGCTCCGTATGGCATCTGAGCACTGAGACAAAAACCAGGGATTGTATGCTTTTGAGAGTATCCATCTTTACTTTTCAAAGGCACTGACACAAGGGATCGCATAGAAGTAGCTTCAGATCTTTTTTTTTTTTTTGAATTTTATTTTTTCCTTATCAGTTACATTTTATTAACTCTGTATCCCAGCTGTGTCCCGATCCCTCATTCCCTCCCAGTCCCTCCCTCCCTCCCTCATCTCCACCGTGCCCCTTTCCAAGTCCACTGATAGGGGGGGACCTCCTCCCCATTCATCTGATCCTGTTTTATCAGGTATCTTCAGGACTGGCTGCAAAGCCCTCCTCTGTGGCCTAACAGGACTGCTCCTCCCTTGAGGGGTGGGGAGGCCAAAGAGCCAGTCATTGAGTTCCTGTTAGAAATAGTCCTTGTTCCCCTCACTTTGGGAAACCAATTGATTACTGAGCTATCACAGGCTACATCTGAGCAGAGGTTCTAGGTTATCTTTATTTAAATAATTACACAAATAACAGCAACTCAAACTACAAATTCTTTTGTGCCAGGGAGGATAGCCCCGTTGTAGCCAACCAGCAGCAAGCAATATAATTGTCATAGAACACGAAGGATAGTACAAAAAAGAATAGATGAACAGTTCTTACTAATGAAAGTCAAAATACAACTAAGCAAAATGAGATTTAAAATGAGCCTTCAGGAATAATGTATAGATGATGATGCATTTCCCGCAGCATCATGTAAGATGAGAGAGGAATAAAGAACCCTGATTGTCAACCCTGCTCCCCCACTTTGATCACAGAAGTGTATCTGACAATAAATGACTGTTTACACCTAACAAGAGGATTTTTTTGTCAAATATAAATAAGGATTATTTAATAGAGAACAGGTATATGTATTATCATACTGATGTTGAAATAAATCTAGGTCAAATGTCATTTTATGATTTAATGGTACATGACATGTTATCGTATTAGACTGCATACAATAAGCCTAGACTTTCAATTTTTAACAGCTTAAATTATTATAAAATTTATATTTTTCACTAATATCAGGTTGTTTCCAGGTAGCTTTCTTTGACATGTCTTCTCTGTTAGATACAAAGTTAAATACAATCATGAATGGCTAGTTGAATGAATAAATTTTAAACATGTATTAGGGTCTTTGGTAAAAATGAATATTTACATGCATAGTAGGAAATTGAAATATTTCTAAGACATACTCAAAATTTATAACAATAAATTTAGTTGCATATGTTATAGTATCCTGGTGAGGGCAGCAAATGACTCATCTTGAAGTCATTTGGCTGGTTTTAATTTTTCAAAAATTTAATTTACAAATAATAAATGTGTGTACTTAAGGAATACAAAATGTCATTTTGACATGTATGTTGTGGAATGATGGAGAAAAATTAAATATATCTGTCAACTCACAAGCAAATTTTTTTTGTGTATGGAAAGAATCTTTAAGTGACTAGGTTAGTAATTTAACAGTATTGAATAATACAATGTGTTGTTTATAATTACAATCACCATGAATTACAAAATAGCTCACTTTGGGACTGGGAAAAAATAACTCAGCAAATTAAAGTGCTTTGTTTTGTTTGTTTAATTGGTTTTGGTTTGTTTTTTTAATTTTAATTTTATTTTATTTTTAATTACACTTTATTTACTTTGTATTGCCCCCTCTAGTTTCCTCCTTCCTCCCCTCCAAATCCCTCTCTTCCTTCCCCTTCTCCAGGCATGTCCCTCCCCAAGTCCACTGGTAGGGGAGGACTTCTTTTCCTTTCTTCTGATCCTAGTCTGTTAGGTCTCATCAGGAGTTGCTGCATTGTCTTCCTCTGTAGCCTGGTAAGGATGCTCCCCCCTCAGGGGAAGGTGATCAAAGAGCAGGCCAATCAGTTCATGTCAGAGACAGTCCCTCTTCCCATTACTATGAAACCCACTTGGACACTGAACTGCCATGGGGTACTTCTGTGCAGGGTTTTTAGGTTATCTCCATGCCTGGTCCTTGGTTGGAGTATGAGTCTCAGAAAAGACCCCTGTGCTCAGATTTTTTGTTTCTGTTGATCTCCTTGTGGAGCTCCTGTATTCTCCAGATCTTGTTTTTTATGAGATTCTCTTTCTTCTTTTTTAACTTTTTCATTATTATTATTATTATTATTATTATTATTATTATTATTTATTACAATTTATTCACTTTGCATCCTGGCTGTAGCCACCTCCCTCATCTCTTCTCCACCCCACCCTCCCTCTCTCCCATTCCCCCATGCCTCTCCCCTAGTCCACAAATAGGGGAGATCTTCCTCCCTTAATATCTAACCCTAGCCTATCAGAAATGGATCATCCTTTTCTGTGGTCTAGTTAGGCTCTTCACCAGGGGAGGTGATCAAAAAGCCAGCCACTGAGCCCATGTCAGAAACACCTCCTGCTCCCCTTACTAGGAACCCCACATGGAGACTGAGATGTCAGTGGGCTACATCTGAGCAGGGGGTCTGGTCCTTTCCATGCATGGTCCTTGGTTGATTCATCATTCTCTGCAGGACCCCAGGAGTCCAGATTTTTTGGCTCTGTTGGTCTTCTTGTGGAGCTCTTGTGCCCTCTAGATTCTTCTATCTCCCCCTTCTTCTATAACATTCCCTGAACTCTGCCCACAGTTTTGCTGAGTCTCAGCATCTGCTTCCATACCCTGATGGGTAGAGTCTTTCAGAGGCCCTCTGTGGTAGGCTCCTATCCTGTTCCCTGTGTTCTTCTAATTCTGAGTCTATTTGCCCTTCTAAATGAGGTTTCAGCCTCTTCCCTAGGATCTTTCTTCTTGTTTAGCTTCTTTAGGACTATATATTTTAGTATGTTTATCCTATATTACATGTCTAATATCTACTTATATGTGAGTATATACCATGTGAGTCTCTCTGCTACTGGGATACCTCGCTATTGCTGGTGGGAATGTAAACTTGTACACCACTTTGGAAATCAATCTGGCACTTTTTCAGATAATTAGAAATAGTGCTTCCTTAAGATCCAGCTGTACCACTCCTAGTCATATATCCAAAATATGCTCAAGTACACAACAAGGACATTTTGCTCAGCCATGTTTCTAGCAGCTTTAGTTGTAATAGCCAGAATCGGGTGTTATGCCCAGTTCGTGAGATTCCCCAGAGACCACCACTGCAAAACACATGAGGTTTTACTTGATATAAGCTGGAGCCAGGGTCACAAGCTCCCTATGGAAACAGAAAGGTATATAGCCCTGAGGTCTGGGGGAACAGGGCTTTTAAAGGGTAAAACTGAAAGTGGGGAATTTCCAAGCCTTGGTCTATTTTAGGGTCCAAGGCCATCAGGGTCCTGGTCTAGCCATCTGGAGAGTATCTGCTCATGAACAAAATCTGTAATGTCTTGTTAGGTACTGATTAGACTGCCTTTAGAGAGGGGGAATGATTAACACATCTTGTGGCTTTCTTAGTTGTAAGGCTATGTGACCTTGGTTACCAGGTAGGAGCTATCTGGATGGGTTGCCAGGCAATGGTATCTCAGATCAAAGATCAAGCCTGATTAATTTCTACAGCAGGGTGGGTCTGTCTCCACTTGCCTTCTCCTTTGTCTAAACTTGTACCCAGGACCTCAGTCATGTTACCCTTATATTAAAATTTTACACTTTGGACCTCTCACTGGAAACAAACCAGATGTACCTCAATTGAGGAAGGAATAAAGAAATTGTGGTACATTTACACAATGGAATACTACTCAATGATTAAAAACAAGGAAATCATGAAATTTGCAGGCAAGTGGTGGTTAGAGTACTTTGTCTGCAGCTACGCAGACATGACTCCATTTGACTTGCATCTTGCTAATAGCCGACCATGAAAACCTATTAGCCCAGCATGTGGAAGATGAAGACAGAGACAGAGGGATATCTCAGGCTTGCAAACCACAAGGCAAGTTCCAGGGACAGTGAGAGGCTTCTCCCCCCCCCCCAAAAGGTTAAGAGTGAAAGCAGGACAGTCAGGTAGTTCTCTGGCTACTGTAGCCCTGAACACACGAGAGTGTTCACAAGTGTATGCATTACACATGTGGCCAGTATCGCTCTTATTTTCTACCCATCCTGTTATCACACAGCCACAGATTACTGAGCATTCTTCTTTTCTTCTATGAGGAAGTCTCACAGTATTTGTCAGTCCTGATGTATTTCAGCTAAAGTAATTTTCTCTATCTTATTTGTGTTACCACAAATTACAGACATTACTTTTTAGAGGCTGCATAGTATTCTATTAAGTTATGCTAATATTTATTACATGTTAAGTCACATTTTTATCCATATTCACTGATGGATACAGAGATTATTTTCATACTTTAGCGATTACAGATGATATACCCAGTGAGCCAGAAAATGCAGCTGCCTCTTGAATATACTATTTCATTTCTGCAGTATACATACTCAAAAGCGGAATTGCTAGATCATATAGCATTTTGTATTTTTAGCATTTTAGGAAACTCCTTATGTTTAAAATGCAGATGCACTACTATACAAACTTGAAGCTATCATGAAGTCTGGCATGCAGCTCACAGTCCCAAGAAAGTATTCTCAGACAAAGCAGCTGTAGTTTTCATCTGTGCAAGCACCACGTCTTCATTCTCTTCATGAGCCATACACATAAATTCATCTGTGTATTCTTCACCAGCATACACATGACACCAAAATGCTCAAAAGAATCCCAGGAACCACTAACATTACTTTGAATGTTAAAATTTGTCTGAAAATAAAATCTAGAAGGAATGTACATTCTTAGTGACATGAAGATAACATAATTGTTCAGATTTAGCATATATTGTTTATAATTTAAATTTTGTTTCAATACTCCATTGTCTCAGGAGCTTATTGATGAATCAAGTAGTAATTTCTTGTAATTAGAAGATAAATAGGAGCCCATGGAATGTTTTAATTGTTTTTATACATTTATTCACCAAAGTTCACTATATTGCTTATTCTCCAAATGTGCTGTAAATATGTAGATAGTTTAATTGGTAACATTTCTTGAGTAGATTCTGTATTGTTTTAAAATTTACTTAATATTTACCTAATGAACTGTTATATAAAAATACTATACAAATATAACTTAAAAATTCAGGAATTCTTTTATTGACTCGAGAGTTATTTAAGAACTTGCTATGTATGAGAAGGTATTCCTTTTTATTTATTTTATTTATATATTTATAAATAAATATATTTATATATTTATTCATTTATTACAATTTATTCACTTTGTATCACTGCTGCAGCCCCCTCTCTTGTCCATCCCAGTCTCACTCACCCTCCCTCTTCTATACCTATGCTCCCTGGTTTCCTGATAGGGGAGGGCCTCCTCCCCTTCTATCTGACAGTAGCCTATCAGATCTTATCAAGGCTGGCTGTATCATCTTTCTCTGTGGCCTGGCAAGGCTGTACCCCCCAACCCTCAGAGGAAAGTGATCAAAGAGCCAGCCACTGAGTTCATGTCAGAGACAGTCCTTGTACCCCTTACTAGGGTAACAACTTGGAAACTAAGAGGCCAATGGGCTTCCTTTGAACAGGGGGGCTAGGTACTCTTCATGCACAGTCCTTAGTTGGAGTATTTGTCTCACAGGGTCCCTTGTGCCCAGGTATTTTGGCTCTGTTGTTCTTCTTGTGGAACACCCCTCATGAGGAGGTGATCAAAGAACCAGCCACTGAACTTAGGGAACCCACTTGGAAACTGAGCAGCCTATGGGCTTTCTCTGAGCAGGGGGTCTAGGTCCTCTCCATCCATGTTTGTTGGAGTATCTATTTCTGCAGCCTCCACCCCCCGGGCCCAGCTTTTTGGGGCCTGTTCTCCTTGTGGAGTTCCTGTCACCTCCTGGTCTTTCTAACTCCCTCTTCCATAAGGTTTCTGGCACTGTTTCCAAAGTTTTCTCTATGTGCTATGTACTAAGTAATTGTTTAAATTCATCATTCTTTTCATAATTAAAAATACATACTACATTTTCATCATATTATCCCTATTCTACTACTCTTCCCAGATTCTATATGCCAAGCCCACTTCATGTTCTCTTCTAAGAAACAAACTAAAATTAAAATCAAAACAAACAAACATAGAACTCAGTAAGACAAAAAATAGACCAAACCAGACAAAAATGAAAATTAAATAAAAAATATGCAGGTGTACATATTTTAGTATGTTTATCCTATTTTATAGGACTAGTGTCCACTTATAAGTGAGTATATACCATGTAAGTCTTTCTGCTTCTAGGATACCTCACTCAGGATGATCTTTTCTAGATCCTACCATTTGCCTGAAAATTTCATGATTTCCTTGCTAGTGGACTTGGAGAGGGGTAGGGAGGAGAAGAGGGAGGGAGGGTGGGATTGGGAGGGAAGGAGAAAGGGTTTACAGCTGGGATACAAAGTAAATAACCTGTAATTAATATAAAAAAATAAAAAAAAATATGCAGGTCACTTTTTGCTTTCCAACTACTCCTGGGCTTGCAGCCTTCCCATGGATTGTGGTTGATCTACCCAGTGTCACTTCATTGGACAAAACTGATTTCACACAGCCACAAATTACTGAGCATTCTTCAGTAATTTGGTTTGCCAGCAGATACCAATTGCCAATCAGCGGTTGCCTATGAGTGGGACTTGTGTCTAAGTCTTCCTGTTGGGATTTTGAAACTAAATTGTTGTTGTTGTTCTTATTGAACAGTTACAACAAAAAATTAACAAGAAAGAAAGTAATTGAAAAGGAAATTCAGGTAAAGTAAGGGAAAATCTATATAAAGAAAACCAAAACATTTTTTAGTATTCAATCTCAACTTTATTTTCTATAAATTGTCTAAGCATGGTGATGTAATCTCACCAAAAGATAAAGCTAGAAGAACCCTCACATGTAGGTACAGATTTTTCACTAAAGTCTATGCCATCCTCTTGGCACATCTATCTATATGAAATCCAACATTAAAAATATATACTTAGACCCAGAACTGTTGATAATGTTTGGTTTCCTAAGAAAAGTTTTGTTTTGAAGTAGGCCTAATCTTGCATATTAACTCTCTACAAATGACCTGTACACAAAACCCATTTGTCTATTAACAGACTGGAAATGGCTGATTCTCTTAATTATAAATGGAGGCAGTGTTTTGAAATGAAGACATATTTGGTTATTAGGACAAGATATGAGCTGTGATAACTAGTAACATTCAAGAACTTTTTTTTTTAAATATTACTACCTTACTTTCAAAAAGTGGAATAGAAAATGTAACAGTTATTGTATGATTTTGACAAGCTGCAAGTAGTTTTCCAAATATGGAAGTTCCTCAAAAGCATACTCAGTAAAACAGCAAAATGTTATTTTCTATTTTTTTTTTCTTTTTTTTTTGCAGACACTGTAGTGCTCTGGGACAATAACGAAAACAGAAAAGCGTGTCTCTATGGACCTCAGGGCCTGTACATTGGGTCCAGATGATATTTTCCAATTTCTTCAAAATTATGTTTATACATTACTGATATTTTGTTATTTTTGAATTTATTTCTCATAAACTACCTCAAATCCTTTTTGGAACCAAACATGCTATTAATTAATTGCTTAATTCTATGCAGCTGCACTGTGATGATCCCTCTGCCAGATATGGAAAATACAAAGATAAACACAACACAATCCCATTTTGCAGGAGATTGAAAATTCAGCAAGTGTGGTTTCCGTTTTCATGGCATGTTTGAATGTAACATTTCTTCCACATTATCATATTTGATATACACACATGGGAAACTTTAAAAGTCCTTTAGAAGTGTGTTTACCCTTCCTGAGGCACTGAACTGCAATAATTATTTTTTTTCAGTAATGGATCCACTGGGAAGATGTAGCTCATGTGTAACAACTCAAGAGGGAAGAGATGTGGTTCCGGGGAGAAAAGGTATAATTCTGAAGCAGCTGCCTTTAATCCTCTACTGTGTCACTGGATTTCAATTTCTTTTATAAAGCAAATTCCTCCATCCTGGTCTATATCTGACAGTCAGATATTTGTATAAATAATGAACTTACTCAAACCACAAAAGCCTGCACCTCACGTGGAACAGAATGAAAAAAAGCAAAACAAACAAACAAACAAAAAACAGCGCTAGGGAGCAGAGTGGAGTTTGACCACATTAAGAGAAGGCTCATATGCAATTAGCATGTTGATGCCTCACATATAAAAATAGTATAAATGTGGAGCTGGAAAACAATCTAATGACTATTTACTAAATAATAATTATATGGGTTTGTGTGTACTTAATTGAGTAGTTATTCCTTCTATATTTTCTATACTAAAGCAAGTATTAGTAATATTTACTTATATTACTGCTATCTGGTTTTCCATTTAAGTGTGTATAACTTGAAAATAGGCTACAATACAAGGCTACTTACTGCTCTGTGGTTTTGCATCTTTATTCTCTGACTGGCAAAGGAAGTGCCTCTGCTCCTGTTCTGAGGGGAATAATAAAACATAAAAACCTGGAGAGGTGGCATCAACAGCAGTTTACTGATTTTGTTGATCAAATCCAGTGCAGAAACACACAGAGGTTGCACTTTAAGAATAATAACCAATCAGGAGTCGGGAGGAAGGATCACTAGCTGTAACAAGAAGGTACCATGATGTGTAGTTCCTGCCTAAGAATGAGAAAAATTACTCCGTGCACTGGCAGGACAGAGAATGAGAACGGAACTGAGAGTAGCTGGTCTAGATAAAGTAGACCACCTCACTGCTGGCCATGTTTCTATGGGTGAATAGCAAACCTAGTAGGACCAGAAAAACACACAGATAGACTTCTGCGATGCCAGAAGGCTCAAACAACACAAGAAATGGGAAGACTTGCTTTGCATCCACACTTCAGATTTTCAAAAATTCTTCTTTATTGTAAATAATTATTAATGACTGAACTCAGAAGGAGTATATCCTCTTTCCACAAAAAGTGAATTGATACATGACTATGGAAATGGAAAAAATTGAAGGAACATTGTAGCAGTGAGTGTGAGTCAGGGCTAAATGTGCTACTGATACATCCAAAATTGGTAATAAATTCATTCTGCTTATTCAGTGTGAGCCCCTGGTGATAGTCCAAATCAAGAATAGACATAGGAAAATTAACAGCCTTCTTTAATGGTGATTTCATTTTGTAACAAAACTGAAGGTTGAATACATTGTCACCAGTAGGAAGTTAATGTGATAAATGCTTTGCAATTCTTTAGGGTCAATTTAAGTTTTCAAATTTTCAGGTCAATTAGACAACAAAAATGTCATGCTTTTAATATGATAACTGTCATATTAAATACATATAATAAGTAAGATATATTTTTTTAATTTTTTGTTGCTGTGATAACCACATGACTAAGGCAACCCATGGTACAATTTACTCTGGTTTATAATTCTACAAAAAACATCATGGTGGGGATTCAGACAGCAAGTGGCCTGCATGACTGCAGGAAGCTGGGTATTCTCATGTTTTATACAACAAGAAGATAGAGAGAGTGAACAGAAATATGCGTCCCCAAACCCTGCCAAGTGACATCCATTCCCCGGTAAAGGCTACACCACCAGCTGGGAACCAAATATTCAAATACCTACGCCCATGCCCGGAGACTTTTCTCATTCAAATTGTTACATATATATAGTTAGTTGAATAGGAACAAATCTAAATTAAAAGCTTTAAGTGATAAAACATTATTTAATGATAAAAAATATCTATAAAAATATACATTAAAAATCCAATGTAGGGAGGGAGGGTGGAATTGGGCAGGGATAAGGAAGGGGGCTACAGCTGGGATACAAAGTAAACTGTAATTAATATAAAAAATAAAAATTAAAAAATCCAATGTAATTACTGCTAAGTCCCATAAAAGTAATACGTATATAATGCTATATGTAATGCTTTCACTATTTATTAAAAAATAGTTGACTATACTGAAATTTAAAAAAAATAGATAATTTTTCTGTAAAGATTCTGTGTTCAAAGTAACAAGATTTGCTTCAAGTCATATTTTACATAATCATATTTATTGGATATTGATTCAACACTGTGTTCTTAATCAAATTATGTTACACAGTGTAAAAGCACAGATTGTGAACAAATACAAAAATCACCTATATATTATGCATTGTACACAACACTGTGATTCGTGCAGAGAGATTTTCTCCTCTTTAAATTTTTATATGAAATTCATGACTTATTCTATATTTATTTTAGAAAAAAATTCAGGATATTTCCAAAAAATATCTTTTTCAAATTCTTATTTGCCATAGTTAATTCAGCTCTATATTAAGAATCTTATTTTATTTGACACGTCATTTGACTCATCATATATGTGTACATACATACACACACATACACACGTACACAAAATCATCTTCAGGAGACAAATTTTTAAAAGTCAATGACCCTTTAAGTTAGAACATTCATTTATTTCTTTAAAATTATGTTTTTAGGGTCTGTATATGTGCATCAGGAGTTAAGAGCTCTTATTGCTCATCCAGACAGCCCAAGGTCATTTCTCAGTATCTTATAACAGCCTGTAACTTCAACTCCAGGGGATCAAATGTGCTGTTCTGGTCTCTGTAGTCACCTGAACACACATAGCATGCAGTCGTAGAGATAACACACACAAGCATAAGTACAATTTTTAGTCTTTAAAGAGATGTCACTAAGAAATTGTCATATACAGGGCTGGAGTTACTAAAAATAAATTTATCATATAAAACTGTTTCGTGGATAGTCACCTTCCATTTCAGCTGCAAACCTCAATGACCACCTTCTGTTATTTAGCTACTGATGATGTCTTTTATTAAGCAGACATTCATAAAGAGACATAGTAAGCACTACTGGGTCAGGGATGACAGTGCAACAAAAACTTTGCCACAGGTGTTTTTTTTTTTTTTTCGTTTGTTTGTTTGTTTGTTTTTTCTGACCTTAGCTAAGAAAAATTGTATGTATTTAAAAAAAAAGTTTCCTTCTACATAGATTAGGCAGTTTCGATGGCTTTTGATTGACACATTTGCAAATGCTGAAATCCTGAAAACCGAAGTATAATTTGTAGAAGCAAGAGCCTGCATTTGGTTGATTTCCTCTGAGACATCCCACTGGGATGTGACATTTGATTTTGATTTTTCAAGACCACCTTTGTGACAAAATGTCATCAGCTATCTCCTAATGCTAGAGACATATTTCCTTTGACAGTAGTGACTGTATCACCAAATGAAAGAGATATACTTCATGTGACAGTAGTGACTATTTCATCAGGTAGTCCACAAGATATCGCATAAATTATGAATACATTATACTACATTAGAGTACATTATATAAGAATAAACCATTTTTTCTCAGAGGGGGAAATATCACTCACAACAGCAACCATTGGCTTAGTATTGTAGAATATTGGGCAAAACAATGGCATGTTTCTCCAAAACTGTTACAGCATCAAAACAAAATTACAGTGCATTTTTCAAACAAAATTTCATGTATGATGGATCAGGAAATATATAAATAGGATTCTGTGGTCAGGACTAGTAACTGATGTTATCTATATCCATATCTATATCTATATATAGATATATATTATGTACAAAATTACATACGTGTTCATCTTTATTTTGTAGACATATACTTGCTTTAAGTAGAAGAAACCAATTTCTACTGAAAAGCAAAATTTGGATGGTGGAAAACCTGCAAATCATGTATAACTAATAAGGCTACAAGGAATTACTTTGTTACTCGCCTATCAGTGGGCTTGGTGAGGGGCGTGGGAAGAGAAGAGGGCGGAAGGGTGAGATTGGCAGGGGAGAAGAAAGGGGGCTACAGCTGGGATACAAAATGAATAAATTGTAAATTGATAAAAATAAAAAATTAATTAAACATAAAAAATTTCTTCATAGCTTCTTTAACACAATAATTACAATTTTGAAAATATAAACTCAGTAATGGATTATCACTACTTACTTTCATATTTTTTAATTTATGTGTATTAGTGTGAAGGTGTCAGATTCCTTGGAATTGGTGGTACAAACAGATGTAAGGTGCCATGGGGGTGCTAGAAATTGAACCCAGGTCCCTTGGAAGAGCAGACAGTACTCTTAACCACTGAGCCATGTCTCCAGCCCACTGACTTTCATATTTAAGAAAAAATGAATGACAATATGGGAAAGATTATAAAAAATATACATCTTTAATTATTTTAATTAATATTGATGCATTCATTTCCAATTTGTATGGAATATTTTGCAATTAATAGAAATTTGGCAAATTCAAATTAATAAAATAGTGCTAACTGTTGATGTGAATTTATTGGTTCTGAGTTCCTATCCTCCAGGTCAGGAAAAGGAAAGTTTGCTGCACTAATAGGCCATATACAAATTATGCTGTGATACTGTCTAAGTGATAGAAAGCATAAAATTTAAAGTTGGTGATTTTTCTCTAACCCACCTAGCCCTCAAATAATGAGATGGAGTCTTTAGCTTTATTCAACTTTTTTTTTCTATGCAGGAACAGTTATAAATCTATTCTGTTCCTCTATACTAATACCTAGCTCCATCTCAGCCAAAATTTCCAAGATTCTTGCATTTCTGTTTCCACTGTTTTCTCATCTTCTGTCCTGCACTTCTCCTACTGACCAAATCCCCTTAACTCCTCTCTTGCTGGAAACAAAAATCCAGCTCTATTTCTCTACTGCTCAGTTATCTGCTAATCAGTTTCATTGACACATCAGAGAATAACTGGTGAGCAGTTTTTACACGAACTAGAGACTGGAGAATCTTTGAATAAGCATTACAATGCCGTGTCCAAAATGCACCCAGGTATGAGGGCAGAGAAATTAGCATGTGAATAATACAAGGATAACCTTTACACAGCACACAGTAACATTATGCCAACAGTCATGCATCTGGTTCAGCAGTCTTTTATTACAGGAGCAGCATAAGCAATCAAACAGGAAGTACAAGTATCCAAAGTCTGTAATCAGCATAAATGACAGCAGCAGGCATAAAACTTATAATGGACATTTACCCCACTTTTTCAGTACCTTATGGAAATACCAAAGTGTTATAGAAGAGTTCACTAGAAATGTTTAAGCACTGGAGAATTTCCTTTTATTTTATTTAATTTTTAATTTTTATTTTTATTAATTACAATTTACTCACTTTGTATTTCCCTGTAGCTCCCTCCATCCTCCCCTCCTAATCCCATCCTCCCTCTCTCTTCTCCACCAATGCCCTTCCCCCAGTCCACTGGTAAGAGAGGTCTTCCTCCCCTTCCTCCTGATCCTAGTCTATCAGGTCTCATCAGGAGTGGCTGCACTGCCTTCCTTTGTGTCCTGGTAAGGCTGCCCCCCCCCCCATGGTTAGGTGATCAAAGAGCAGGCCAATCAGTTCATGTCAGAGACAGTCCCTGTTCCCATTACTATAGAATCCACTTAGACACTGAACTGCCATGGGCTACATATGTGCAGTGGTACTAGGTTATCTCCATGAATGGTCCTTGGATGGAGTATCAGTCTCAGAAAAGGCCCCTTTGGCCAGAATTTTTGGTTCTGTTGATTTTAAGTCTGTGATTGTAGTATGGTTATCCTGTATTATGTGACTAATAACTGCTTATAAGTTAGTTTATACCACGTGTGTCTTTCTGTTTCTGGGCTACCTCACTCAGGATGATTTGTTCTAGTTCCATCCATTTGCCTGCAAATTTCATGATTGCTTTGTTTTTTTGTAGCTAAGTAGTATTCCATTGTGTAAATGCACCACAATTTCTTTATCCATTTTTTGGATGAGGGGTATCTAGGTTGTTTCCAGATTCTTTCTATTGCAAATAAAGCTGCTATGAACATAGGTGAGAAATTGTCCTTGTATGGTGGAATATTTTTTAGGTATATACCCAGGAATTGTATAGCTGGGTCTTGAGCTAGCACTATTCCCAATTGTTAGAGAAAGTACCAGATTGATTTCCAAATTGGCTATAAAAGTTTACTTTCCCAGCAGCAATAGAAGAGGGTTCCCCTCTCTCCACATACTAGGCATCATCTTCTGTCACTTGATTTTTGATTTTAGGCTTTGTGATGGGTGTAAGGTGAAATCTCAGAGTCATTTTTATTTCCATTTTTATTTCCATAACTTCCAGTAAGAAAGTTGTGTATTTCCTTAAGTGTTTTTCAGGCATTCAATATTCCTCAGTTGAGAATTCTCTAGTTCTGTACCCCATTTTTAATTGGATTATTTTGTTTGTTGCTGTTTAATTTCTTGAGTTCTTTACATATTTTTAATATTAGCCCTCTGTCTGATGTAGGGTTGCTGAAGATCTTTTCCTAGTCTGTAGCCTATCATTTTGTTCTGTTGACAGTGTTCTTTGCTTTCCAGAAGCTTTTAAGTTTCATGAGGTCCCATTTATTAATCTTAGAGGCTGAGGTAACATATTTTCAAAGAAATAGTTTAATGTGGTATTTGCCAAATGTTTTTCTTATTTAGCCCCTTGACCCCTAGTTGCTTGCTTCTCCTGCTCCTCCCTTGCTAATCTCTGTACTCCCTCATGACCATGTTTGTATTTAGCTCACAGTATTTCATTATACTCTATTTTTAAAAGATGTCCCATCACCTAACTTAAGAGTTTTTCTTCCTCAACTTATGATACTTCTTTATATTGTAACCCATTTTTTTATAAAAAAAAAAAAACCTTCTAATTGCTGAATCCACCATTCTGTTTCTATGCCAGTACCATGCAGTTTTTACTACTGTTGCTCTATAGTACAGCTTGAGATCAGGTGTGGAGATACCTCCAGAAGATTGTTTATTGTACAGGGTATTTTTTAAAATGATTCTGGGTTTCTTGTTATTTTATATGAAGTTGAGAATTTTTCTTTCAAGATCTTTAAAGAATTGTGTTGGTAATTTGATGGGAATTGCATTGAATCTATAGATTGCTTTTGGAAAGACTTCCATTTTTACTATGTTCATCCTGCCAAGCCATGAGCATGGGAGATCTTTCCATTTTCTGATATATACTTCTATTTTATTGAGTATTTTTGCATCAGTGTTCATAAGAGAAAAGGCCTGCAATTCTCTTTCTTCATTGAGTCTTTGTGAGGTTTAGTTATCAAGGTGACTGTGGGTTCATAGAATGAGTTTGGTAATGTTCCTTCTGTTTCTATTTTGTGGAATACTTTGAAGAGTATTGGTGTTAGCTCTTCTTTGAAGGTCTGGTAGGATTCTGAGTTGAAACCATGTTACCCTGGGCTTTTTTTGGATGGAAGACTTTCGATGACTGCTTCTATTTCCTTATCAGATATAAGACTATTTAATTGATATAAATGTTCTTGATTCAGCCTTGCCAAATTGAATCAATCAAGAAAATAGTTCATTTCATTTAGATTTTTTTTTTTTACTAAACATACTATATTTTATTCATATAATATATTGTTAGAAAGCCTATGAGAATAACCAACAACATGGGTGGAACACATACCATATGAAAATTAAATATAAAAAGTTAATATTAACTGCAAAATATGTAGACTTCCTTCTTGACTAGTGTACTATATTATAAAATGCATTTGCTTGATTCTACATTTTATTAAAAAAAACTTTTTATTTATTTTTTGTGAATTTCGCATCATGCACTGCAGTCCAGCTAATTTTCCTGTCCCCTCATAACTGCTCTTTGCTGTTGCAATCTCCCTACCAAACATAAAACACACAGAGAGAAACAAATAACATTTAAAAAAATGCTCACCCCCAAATCCATACCTTCTGGGAACGGTTGGGACACATGAAAGGGCCAGTCTTTCTAGTCCAAAGCTGCAAGATCTCCATGACATGGGACAGCAACAGGATTACTGGGGAGATTCTCCATGAGGTATTGATGTGTCACAGAACTCAAGAAATCTCAAACCAGACCAATGACTGTTTGCAATAAACATTTGCAAGTGAAGGTGTGTGACCAGAGGGATACACTGTGGGGCCCACGGCAACGTACCACAGTGTACATGATGAAATGTTTTCTAGCTTCATTTAGATTTTCAAATGTTGTGGCATATAGGTTTGTGAAGTAAGAGCTAATGACTGTTTGGATTTCCTCAGTGTCTGTTGTTATGTCCCCTTTTTCATTTCTGATTTTGTTGATTTGGATGGTGTCTCCCTAGTTATTTAGTTTCTCTTTAGATGGTCTCTTTAGTTAGTTTGACGAAAGGTTTTTCTCTCACTTGTTTATTTTCTCAAAGAACCAGCTCTTGATTTCATAGACTCTTTGAACTGTATTATTTGTTTCTAATTTATTAGCTTCTGCCTTGTGTTTGATTATTTTCAGCCATCTACTCCTCTTGGGTATGTCTGCTTCTCCCCACCCTCCAGGGCTTTCAGGTGAGGCTTTAAGTTGCTTGTATGAGATGTTTTCAATTTCTTCTTGAAGGCACTTAGTGCTATGAACTTTCCTCTTAGTGCTGCTTTCATTGTATTGCATAAGACTGGGTATGTTGTGCCTTCATTTTCATTGAATTTTAGGAATTCTTTGATTTCTTTATTTCTTCCCTAACACAGCTGTCATTGAGTAGCAAGTTGTTCAGTTTCAATGTGTGTATAGGCTTTTTACTATTTCTGTTGTTGTTGAGGTCCAGTTTCAATCCATGGTGGTCAGATAGATTACAAGGGATTATTTCAGCATTGTATCTGCTGAGACTTTCTTTGTGACCAACTATATGGTCTGTTTTGGAGAAGTTTTCATGAGCTGCTTAGAAGAATGTTAATTTGTTTGTGTTTGGGTGAAAGGTTCTGTAGATGTCTGTTAGGTCCTTTGATTCATGACCTCTGTTAGAGACATTGTTTCTTTGTTTAATTTCCATTTTGCTGACCTGTGCTTTGTCTTTAGTTGGATATTGAAGTCTCCCACTATTAACGTGTGGGGATCTATGTGTAGTTTCAGTTTTATTAAAGTTTCTTGTACAATTGTGGGTACTCTTGTTTTGGGGGCATAGACATTCAGAATTGTGATGTCTTCTTGGTGGAAATTTTCCTTGATGAGTATGAAATTACTTCCCCATCTCTTTTAATTTTGGCTGAAAATCTATTTTATTAGATATAAGAATGGCTACTCCTGATTGCTTCTTTGGTCCATTTGCTTGGAAAACCATCTTCCAGCCCTTTCCTTTCAGGTAAATTTTTTTTTTCTTTGTGACTTAGATTTGTTTATTGTATGCAACAGATTGTTGGATCTTGGTTACATATCCATTCTGTTAGTCTGTGTCATTTTATTGGAGAGTTGAGTCCATTGATGTTGAGCAAGATTAATATCCTTTGATATTGATGTTGACTATGGTAGTGTGTTTGTGTGCTTGGCTACTTTTTGTTTTGCTGTAATGAGGTTATTTATTTCCTGTGTTTTTCTGAATCTATTTACCTTTCCTTTGTTGTATTGTTCCTTCTAGCATCTTCTGTGAGGCTGGAATTGTGGGTAGGTATTGTTAGAATTTGTTTTTGTCTTTGAATATCTTGTTTTCTCCTCGTATGATGACTGAGAGTTTTGCTGGATATAGTAACCCGGGCTGACATCTGTGATCTCTTAGGGTCTGTGTAATATCCGTCCATGCCCTACTGGCTTTCATAGTCTCTGTTTGAGAATTCAGGTGTGATTCTGATGGGTTTAACATTATATGTTACTTGTCCTTTTCCCCTTGCAACTTTTAGTATTTTTTTTGTCTGTTTTGTATACTTACTCTTATCATTATTATGTGGCAGGAACATTTTCTTTTCTGGTCTAATTTATTAGGTGTTCTGTAGGCCTCTTGTATTCTTACAGACATCTCTTTTAAATTGTGGAAATTTTCTTCTATGATTTTGTTGAAAATATTTTCTGGAAAAAAAAAAGAAAATATTTTCTGGGCCTTTGCAGAGGGAATCTTCTTCCTCTATTTCTATTATTCTTAGGTTTTGTCTTCTCATCTTGTCTTGGATTTCTTGAATGGTCTGTGTCCAGAAATTTTTAGATTTAACATTTTCTTTGACAGATACATAAATTTCTTCCATTGTATCGTCCACACCTGAGATTCTTTCTTCCATAGCTTGTAGTCTATTGGTTATGCTTACCTCTGTAGTTCCTGTTTTCTTCACTATGTTCTTCCTCTCCATGATTTCCTCTGTTTGTGTTTTCTTTAATTTTTCCAATTCTATCTGTAGGTCTGAGGTTGGAGCTCTGTGCCCCAGTATCCAAGTGGTAATCAGTAGCAGGTGAGCACAGCTCTCATGCATGCTGCAGGAGGCTAGAGGCTGGAGCCTGCAAGATCCAGAAACTTTTCTGGAGCTGGGTTTCCTGAGGTAGGACCAGATATTTTCTCCCCCATCATGGGGTTTCCTCCCAACAGGGAGAACGAGTCTGTGGTGCTTTGGGGTCCACAGTTCCTTCTGGAGTGGCATATAGAGCATGCAGGCACAGGCTGCAAGCTGGAGACTGGGCACCTGCAGGAACCAGGGGATCTTTTCCTGAGAACTTTTCCATGTGTGTGTGCGGGGGGAGGGGGAGGATTGTCTGAGTGCTCTAAGCTCAGTCCTACTGTTTCCCTCGTTGCGGGGTTTTCTCCCAAATGGGAAACACAGTTTCTGGTGCTCTGGGGCTTGCAGTTCTGTCTAGGATGGTGAGTTGGGCGCACAGCAGGTCTCTGGGCTGGTGGCTGTGCACCCTGTTCTGGGCTGGCAGCTATGCCTCTGCTGGTTCCCTGGACCTTTTCCAGGGATTGACTCTATGACCTGAGGTCAGTTCCATTTGCTTCCTTCCCTGTGGGGTTTTCTCACAACTGGAAATACTGGTCTCTGGTATTTTGGTGCCCATAGTTCTGTTTGTGATGGTGATCAGGACATGCAAGCATATGGCTCTGGGCTGGTGACCGAGTACCTGCTAGGACCTGGGAACTTTTCCAGATTTTAACTGGGTGACCTGAGAATGGACCCGATTGATTCCCACACCATAGGGTTTCCTCTCACCTGGGAAACACAATCGCTGGTGTTTTAGGGCTCAGAGTTCAGTATCTTCATAGCTGTGCCGACGCTGCTGTCCTGCTCCTCAGACACAGTGTCCTCCTGACGCTGCCATCTTGGATCTGACCTATTAGTAATTATTAATCATGTGCATTAAACTGTATAAATTTTTGTAGATATAAAATCAAAAATTAACGTTTTACAGAAATAATATAATGTATGCTTGACCATGAAGTAGAGTATATTAAGAATGAATTGTACATGTAGTTCATTTAACATAAGTCTACACAAATGATTCATCTGTTGTCATTTTCCCAAATCCATAGTTTGTGAATTCCTGAGTTACCAAACACTGTGATCTTCAATATTCAGTTTACCACTGACTCTCACTGTTGAGATCTGAATAATAAGTAATGTTCACCATAATCCCAGGCATTCAATACTTGGTGGCCAGTCTGTTGCGTTGTTGAGAAAGGTAGAAGTGTTTTGCTTGAAGTTTCAGATGTGAGCCTTCAGCTTCCTGCTCCCTCTCCAGATCCTTCTCTCTATTATCATGTATCCAAAACTTTTGGAAACATAAGACAAATAAACTCTTTGTCCTATAGGTAGCCTTAATCAAGGTATTTCTTTATCACCAATAGAAAATTAACTAATAAACCCATAGTGACTCAATTCTCTGTGTTGTGTGGATGACATAACATTTTCTGTTCCTATTAATCAGAAAAGGAAGAGCCATTAAAAGATAGAGGGATTAATTTCTGTCTTCAAGAATGATATCTATTGAAAAGCAAATTACTTACAATGTATGTTGAAGGAACAATCAATATTTAGTCTATTGGATATGGTAAGGATAAACAGGATGATGTGGTTAGCAAAGAATTTAAACAAAATCATGTCTATAAAGTTGAAAATAAGATACTACATTTTATAGTGTACACAATAAATTATTGAAAGTTGAACTGAGTCGGCTTAAGCAAAACATACATCAGAACTGGGTTTAGAATAAACAAATTAAACTGAATATTTTAAATGATAATAGATAGTATTGGCAGATGTTTAGAGAAATAACCATAATTTCAACAACAATGTTTTTTTAAAGCATGGAAAAAGCAATTTATCAAAATCTTTTTCAAAGTTTTTAACACCCTTTAAGTGGAAATTCTAAGAATTTGTGATAAGAAAAATAATAATATTCAGAATGCAGTCCTGCTAGGGCACAGAGGAGGACTTTGCAGCCAGTCTTGAAGATACCTGATAAAACAGGGCCAGAGGAAAGGGGAGGAGGTCCTCCCCAATCAGTGGACTTGGAAAGGGGCAGGGAAGAGATGAGGAGGGAGGGTGGGATTGGGAGGGAATAAGGGAGTGGGATACAGCTGGGATACAGAGTTAATAAAATGTAACTAATAATAATAGTAATAAATAAAATAAAAAGGAATAGCAAAATAAAGAATGTTGAAATAAAAAGCAGTTTGTTGATTTTTAAAGGAATAAAATTTTAGAATGAATCAAAACTTTGTAAAATTACTTAAATGAATTGTTTCATGTCAATCAAAGCAATTCAGAGTCTAAATTATATTCTATATAATAATAGAGAACATTCATCAGTACTGAATACTGATGAATAAGTACACAAAAGAGATTTTTCAAAGTTTATATGTACTCTAAGATCACAAATCTCTGGTCACTCCAGTTTTCTTTTCATGTTCAGTATTTTCTTTTTAAATTAACTCTCGTGTTTATTGTTATTATTTACACATTTTATTTAAAGTGTATATGTGACACACTGTCCCCAAGCATTTCAAAATTAGTTCATTGGCTTTGCTTTCCAAAATTATGCAACATTACCAATAGCCACTTACTATTTATTTTCTATATTTACATACTATATTATTTCCACAGTTACTATAAATGTGTGTAGGGGGTTGTTCTGAAGCTATCCCTCAGCTGTTTTGTAAACCTGCCTAAGACATTATACCTGATCAGTTGATTAAAGGCCTATACCTGGACAGGGCAGAATGGGGTAGATGTGGTTAAGGTTCCCAGGCTTTAGAGGACAAGAGAACATGGGAAACAGACAGACTGGAAGAGGAAGGAGGACGCCATGATGGGTTAGCGTGGAGAAAGAATCACTTGGGCCTGGAGAAATAATGACATGGAAAGGCTCAGATTAAGAATAAAAATATTTATAAGAGTATGGATTAAGCATTTATAAGATTACTAATTTTTTATTTTCTATAACAAATGTGGAAACATCTTACATAAACACGTTAGTTTATAAGTACATTTCTGCTTATATTTATATCTCTTGATTACAATTTTTATCATAAAAAAGCTAGCAATGACTATCTTGTGAAATTCAAGAAAGGTAGCAACAGGTTAAATTCAGAACGACAGTGGTTACTACATCCAGTATTTAATTCACACCCTAGAGAATATGGTAATAAGAAACAAGTATTTTAAATCTAAGTTTGAAAAGACTAGTGAAGGCAAGAGACACTGAATATTTTCTGAGAATACAAGTTGTTTCTCCTTTTCTTTTTGATTTTGTGGTTGGTGGTAGTTTTTGCTTTCATTTGTCTTTTTTTTTCTATCCTCCTACATCAGCTTCTGAAGGGATAGGATTATAAGTATACTCTACTACAAATGGTTAATAAAATAATTTTAAATTGCACTGAAAAAAAAAAACCTTCAATACTTAAAAAAAATAGATGATTGACTGCAAGATCTTATACTCAGAACTGACTAGATGCTATGCAGGCAATTTGGAGTGAACTCTTCAATGTCCTTATCCATTTGTAGGCTATGCATGCTATGTGACTGACCAGACACATAAGATATTTCAACTGTTGCAGAAGTGGTTACACTCTTTTGGAGATAACTATTTTGTGAATAGATTGACAGCCCCATAAGGTGATGCTACATACCTGGTACTATAAACCTCATCAAAAATCTGTGTGTGCATGAAGAAGTCAGAGGCCCAAGGGAGAAATACTATCATTCTTTCCCTACGTGTACCTGTTGTCTATTTTTTAAAATCTCTTACAGCATTATTTATTTCTCATCAGGTTGACACAAGCATAATTCTAACACATTGAAATTCACTGTATGAAGCAGCAGTTTGCTATGTAGTTCCGAAGCGTCTGCAGTTCGATATGTTGTCAAAGCTGGCTTAGAACCCTAAAATCCTCCTGCCTCATGTTCCTGGACATTGGGGTGACAGGTCTACTTCACAATTTGTAACAAAAGTATGGTTAGTCCTCTGAGTTGTGTACTCGATCTTCTCTAAACATATTTACACAGAGATTTGTGTGCATCTCTCAGTCTAGAATGTAGAACCACGCCCCCCCCCAGAAGATAATGGTTAATTCTGAGGTTTTTATGTCATTGATTTATTGAAAATAAAGGACATTTGACTGCTCAGCCCTATTTGGGACCAACCATTCATACCTCCTTGTATACCGTTAAGTCCCAGAAAAAATAAAAAAGAAGGTACATGAAGAATGAAAAATGTGGGGCAGAGATGGCTTAGAGTACATGCTGACCTTTCAGAGCATCTGGGTTCAGTTCCCAGTGCCCAGTGGTTCCTAGCATCCATCTGTAAGTCCAGTTCTAAGGTGTCCAATACTCTCTTCAGGGCTTCTTGTAATTGCATTTACATGCAGAGAAACAATCATACAAATAAAATAAAAATCTCAAAAAGTAATTAAAAATCATGTAAGAGCTGGAAGATGCATGTGGGAGAAATACCATGGGATTCTGTTATCCAGATATAGCATGGTATTTATAATCATAAACACATAAGGGCACAGGATAGCTCCAGAAATTGGGACCTTCAACATTTACTTACGGATAGAAATGCACATAAGAGTCTATTCTTACTTTTGGAGGTAACAGCTGCTACTAATTTTGGGAGAGAGGTGTTATTTTCTTCAATGAAATAACCATGAGAGCAGCAATTGGAAAGAAGACATTCAGAGGGAAAAGAAAAATAAATGGTCATAGAAGATATAATCACAATAAATAATATATATGTATTAAATTGTGAAAGAAAAACGAATTATGAGAAAAATATGTAAGCAAATATAAGAACTCCAAGGCATTTAGACTATTTGATCACACATAAAATTTCACGTTCATGCTTTTAACACACATCAAGAAATTTATTGTGAAAAAAAGAAAAAAAAAAGAAATTTATTTTGGGCTGAGCAGGGTGATAGTTGGTAATGTCAGAATTTCTTTGACTAAGGCACACAGTAGTTGTAGCCTAAAGACTTATCTTAATGCTTTATGGAAAAGAAAAGAATGGGAAAAAAAGAAAGGAAAAAAAAGCAAAGATGGAGCAGAAAAAAGTTGAAGAAAGAAGCAGAAATGCAGAAATGATGATGAAACAAAAAAAAAGGTGAATAAGGAGAAGAAGAAGAAGAAGAAAAGAAGAGAAGGAGAAGGAACAAGAGGTGGACAAGAAAGAAGAGGAAAAGGAAGGAAGCAATCAATCTGGCACTTTTTCAAATAACTAGGAAGTGTTACCTGAAAATCCAGCTATACCATTCTTAGTCATAAAAGATGCCCCTCAATTCAATAAGGTCATTTGCTCAAATATCTAACTTCACAACAGCTTGATTTGATTGCACTCTTTCTAATGTGAGTAGTTACTGCAGCAGGAACAAGTCAAAAGGAAATGGAATGGGCATTGGAAAAGATGCAATATTAATATTGTTATTGATAATTTCAGGTTACCTATGCTTTGTTAATTTTAATAAAATGTTAAGTTTGTTTTCTCTCCTCACATAAAGAACTGTTCGTGATATCGAAATGAAAAGCAATCACCTGGTGATGTTGTGAACTTATGTGACTACAATGAACATTGCTTCTTCTGATCAGACAACACTTTTGGGAATTTTTGTTTTTTGTTTATTGTAATTTTTTTTTCCTTCAGTGGCTTGCCCATTTCTGTCAATCTCATACTGAGCATGAGGGTGCCTTATGTTTTCAGGGAGGCTTCAGGGAAAAAGATGTTTTAGATCTAAGTTCTATTATTTATATTGAAACAGAAATGTTTTTGTTCCATTTATCTTCTCTAGTCTAGAGTTCTGTTGCATAACATTTCCTTGGTGGAATTGTCTGATTGATAAAGTTTGTTTCTTAGGCTGGTACCTACTAATCTGTTAATATAAAAGAAAAATGAGAAGCACCAAGAAATTGTCCTTTTTCCCACACAGACACATGCACATATATGTAGGAGTTATATGTTCATATCTATCCAACCAAATTTTCCCCAAGAGGGCATCACTCTGATTGTATATAATTCATGAATTTCCTCTAACTTACCCAAGAATTAGCTTCCAGGTCCATAATAAACAAATGACTTCCTTAATCACTTCTATACCATCTCTATTCTTGGATATGATTCCAGGACCAGTTTTTCTGCAGATTTTCATTCTCAGTCTTCCCAAAATGCAACCTTTTTGCATATTTCATTTATGCAAATTATTAACAGTCTTGTACAGTTGTTTAGCTTGCCTAAGACATAACTGAAAGGGAAATGTTAAGTAAGTCATCTTTGCTTTAGCTAGAGAAAAGATGGTGGCCCAGGCCTTTAATCTTTAATTCCAGCACTCAGGAGGCAGAGATAAGGTGGTCTCTGAGATCAAGTTCTACAGAACAAGTTCCTGGACAACCAGGGCTACATAGAACACCTGGGAGAGAGGGAGAAAGGGAAAGGGGGAGAGAGGGAGAGAGGGAGAGAGGGAAAGAGGGAGATCAAAGAGCATGTCTGCTTATCAAAGCCTTTTAAATTCCAAACTCCATAAAGATTCATAATATTTTGGTAACTTTTTTTTTAAATGGAAAAACTGTCACCTCTGAAAAAAAAAAAAAAAAAAGTCTATGAGCTGACTTCCAGGAAAAAGCAGAATCTCAATTTCATCCCTTGAAGAAATGTGGAGATATTGGATTCTATGAGTTCAAAGTCTGGGTAACTTGAAAATCCTCTTCCTGAGAAATCTCTAAGCATTAGACTTCCTAGACTCTTTGACCCACAGTGAACTGGGGAAGGGATACAGCTACCCAGACTTGCAGACCAAGATTTCTACTCATCTCAAATGCAACTTGTTACTTGCACGTATTTAAATTCTTCAGATCTAGTATGGAAATTTTGTCAGCTGTGTGTGTGTGTGTGTGTGTGTGAGAGAGAGAGAGAGAGAGAGAGAGAGAGAGAGAGAGAGATCATGCATGTTCAGTGGCTGAGTACCTGCTTACCAAAGGGTTTTTAAAGGCTTCACAATCTGGGCATTTTTCTTCATCCATTCCCTCATTTTCTGAATGTCACTGTAGGCTTTCTAGACTGAAATCAAAGACCTTCAGTATGCATTGTGTTTTCATCCTGCAGACTTAAATCACAGTCGAGAAATACCATCAGAAAAACCTAACCCTCTATGACCAAATTGACTGAAATTCTATAACAACTTTAAAATGGAAAAGTATATGCCTCAGTTATATACCTGGAAACAAATATTCTCTACCAAGTTGGGATATTATGTAATATATATATATATATATATATATATATATATATACATATATGTATTCATATTCAGAATAGCCACTTTCTATGTGCAAAAATAAAATAGAGGTTCCAAAGGCATCAAACGGTATAAAACGCTGTACCGCAGAGAAGGCAGAAACACATTTAAAGCACCGATGAAAATGGCGTGCAATATAATTACCTCAAATTGCCGTTCGCTTGACACCCTGACACTAATTTTATTCAAGCCATTGGGAAATAAATGTTTTAAAAGCCTTGCTTTCGGAACGCTAGAGCTCACAGGGGCTATGAGGTCTTTAAGGAAAGGAAAGGGTAAAGTTTCTAGCACGCAAAAAGAATTAATCAATTTAAAATAAGCTTCTATGTAGACCGACAGCTTTTAATACACACGTTTTTAACGCTTGCCCTATACGTGGATTTTTTTTTTTTTTTTTCTTTCAGCATTCCCTCACCAGATGGATTTTTGCTACTGCAGATCAGCAGAGGGTGTCAGATCTTTCAGAGTGCACCAGGCTGGAACCAGCAGAGCTTCTTAGCAACTCCCCCCTCCTCCCCTTTCTCGCGCTCTCTTCCTCCCTCAGACAACTCGCTCCCCCTCTCTCCTCCCCCCTCCACGTAATTCCGAAAGAGCAGAAGAAAGAGAAGGAGAACAAGCAAAGAAGAGCTAGTAAGAGCCGGCCGAAGCACAGAAAAAAAGAAAAGAAAAGAAAAGAAAAAGAGCTGAAGACGACCAAAGGGGAGAAAAGGAACAGGATGGACATCCACAAAACGCAGCGGTTGCGGAAATTTTCCAGCGCCATTGGCTGGGCAGTGTGAGTCTTTTGGGCGGGCGTGATTTCAGCACCGGGGGCCCTGGACAGCACCTCGGGGGTACTCCTGGGCAACCGGCGACCAAGACAAGAACTCCTCCAGCTGCCTGGACCACTGAAGCCGCCGAAAGCCCTGCTTTGTATCAGAGAGGCAAGGTCAGTCCGACGCACAGCCATCACAGGCAGTGCGCCTGTACTACGCTGCAAACCTGCTTGTTTCTAACATGCACTTGCTTCTAATTGCTAGCATTGTTCCTTTCCTGGTTAGCGAGGATCTCTAAACACGATTCTGTAAGCGTGCGTTTCCTTTTAATATTACAGGTATATATTTAACTTATTTTGGTTATTTTTAAAGGGTTGAGGGGAGTAGTTTGCTTTCTCTCTGTCTCTCCTTTTCCTCTACTTTCCACCCCCCTTTTTCTGCTTGCCTTGCACTATGTGCTTGGATAGTTTGTGGATGTAATTATTGACTGGCGTCTGGGCTATTGCAGTACGGGGGGGTTAGGGAGGAAGGCATCCACCCCCACCCCCCCCAAACCCTTTTTTCTCTTTCTCTGGGATCGGACATCGGAGCACTAAATGAACTTGAATTGTGTCTGTGGCGAGCAGGATGGTTGCTGTTACTTTGTGATGAGATCTGGGATGAATTGCTCGCTTTAAAAATGCTGCTTTGGATTCTGTTGCTGGAGACGTCTCTTTGTTTTGCCGCTGGAAACGTTACAGGGGACGTTTGTAAAGAGAAGATCTGTTCTTGCAATGAGATAGAAGGAGATTTACACGTAGACTGTGAGAAAAAGGGCTTCACGAGTCTGCAGCGCTTCGCCGCTCCTACTTCCCAGTTCTACCATTTATTTCTGCATGGCAATTCCCTCACTCGACTTTTCCCTAATGAGTTCGCTAACTTTTATAATGCGGTTAGTTTGCATATGGAAAACAATGGCTTGCATGAAATCGTTCCGGGGGCATTTCTGGGGCTGCAGCTGGTGAAAAGGCTGCATATCAACAACAACAAGATCAAGTCTTTTCGAAAGCAGACTTTTTTGGGGCTGGACGATCTGGAATACCTCCAGGCTGATTTTAATTTATTACGGGATATAGACCCGGGGGCCTTCCAGGACTTGAACAAGTTGGAAGTTCTCATTTTAAACGACAATCTCATCAGCACCCTACCTGCCAATGTATTCCAGTATGTGCCCATCACCCACCTCGACCTCCGGGGAAACAGGCTGAAAACACTGCCCTATGAGGAGGTCTTGGAGCAGATCCCCGGCATTGCTGAGATCCTGCTAGAGGATAACCCTTGGGACTGCACCTGCGATCTGCTCTCCCTGAAGGAATGGCTGGAGAACATTCCCAAAAACGCCCTGATCGGCCGAGTGGTCTGCGAAGCCCCCACCAGGCTACAGGGTAAAGACCTCAATGAAACCACTGAACAGGACCTGTGTCCTTTGAAAAACCGAGTGGATTCTAGTCTTCCGGCGCCCCCAGCCCAGGAAGAAACCTTCGCCCCTGGCCCCCTGCCAACTCCTTTCAAGACAAACGGGCAAGAAGAGCATGCTACCCCAGGGGCTGTTCCAAACGGAGGTACAAAGATCCCGGGCAACTGGCAGCTCAAAATCAAACCCACGCCACCGATAGCAACTGGGAGCGCCAGAAACAAACCCCCAGGGCACGGCTTGCCCTGCCCCGGGGGCTGCAGCTGTGACCACATCCCGGGCTCAGGCTTAAAGATGAACTGTAACAACAGAAACGTGAGCAGCTTGGCTGATTTGAAGCCTAAGCTTTCCAACGTGCAGGAGCTTTTCCTTCGAGATAACAAGATCCACAGCATCCGAAAATCACACTTTGCGGATTACAAGAACCTCATCCTGTTGGATCTGGGCAACAACAACATCGCAAACATAGAGAACAACACTTTCAGAAACCTTTTGGACCTCAGGTGGCTGTACATGGATAGCAACTACCTGGACACGCTGTCCCGGGAGAAATTCGCTGGGCTGCAGAACCTAGAGTATCTGAACGTGGAGTACAACGCGATTCAGCTCATTCTCCCCGGTACTTTTAATGCCATGCCCAAGCTGAGGATTCTTATTCTCAACAACAACTTGCTGAGGTCCCTCCCCGTGGACGTTTTTGCTGGGGTCTCCCTGTCTAAGCTCAGCCTGCACAATAATTACTTCATGTACCTCCCAGTGGCAGGGGTGCTGGACCAGTTAACCTCCATCATCCAGATAGACCTGCACGGGAACCCCTGGGAGTGCTCCTGCACCATTGTGCCTTTCAAGCAATGGGCAGAACGTCTGGGCTCCGAGGTGCTGATGAGCGACCTCAAGTGTGAGACTCCGGTGAACTTCTTCAGGAAGGATTTCATGCTGCTCTCCAATGACGAGATCTGCCCCCAGCTGTACGCCAGGATCTCGCCCACGTTAACTTCGCACAGTAAAAACAGCACTGGGTTGGCGGAGACCGGGACACACTCCAACTCCTACCTAGACACCAGCAGGGTGTCCATCTCCGTGTTGGTCCCGGGACTGCTGCTGGTGTTCGTCACCTCCGCCTTCACCGTGGTGGGCATGCTCGTGTTTATCCTGAGGAACCGAAAGCGGTCCAAGAGGAGGGATGCCAATTCCTCTGCGTCCGAAATTAATTCCCTACAGACAGTCTGTGACTCTTCCTACTGGCACAATGGGCCTTACAATGCAGATGGGTCCCATCGGGTGTATGATTGCGGCTCTCACTCTCTTTCAGACTAAACCCTCGACCCTAAACGGCGAGGAGTGCAGGAAGGCGATACATCCTCTCCTGCCGCCAGCATCGCGGGGGGAGTAGGAGAGCATTGACCCAGATCTAGGGTGTCACAAGCCCCGATGGACATAAGTAAATAAATAACTATGAACTCACTCAACTAAGAGGCTCTGGCCCTTAAGCTCCCATCTGAAAACAAAGAGCAGACTGTGGAGCTGCGAATGCAGCTAGCTAGCTCTTTGCCCTGAGCTCCTTTTGACTGAAAGCCCAGCATGGGGCCTGCCAGAAGAATTGAGCGCCCTTGCTAAGGGCCAAAGGTCTCTAGGGACTGGCTGCGGTGTCTCTATACATATATACATATATCACAGCTATATAGAGAAATAGATATCTATTTTTCCCCTGTGGATAGCCCGAAGATGGCTCCCTGCCTGTTATGCAGGGATGAGCAGTTGCACGAAGGCATGAATGTATTGTAAATAAATAACTTTGACTCTTGACAACAACAACAACAACAAAAACAAAAACAAAAAGTGCTGCATGGCTCGCATGGAATCCACACGCTCCAGGGACACTGTTCCCCCAACCCCAGCTCCCCACTGCGACTGGAGACAGCGTCACAGCACCCATCCTTTTACCTGATAAGTCCCATCGTATCAAACTTTCTATAAAAAAAATACAGTATAATCAGAAAGTGCCATTTCGCCATTATTTGTGATTGGTAGGCAGTTCAGAACGTATGTTTACAGTGAAAAAAAATGTAAAGGTTTTATTTAAGACATTTGCATGGCCAGTCATCAGTCCATTTTATGAGTTAACAATGTATTTTGTTGAGCAAAGTTTTTAAGGGTTCTTTTGGGTTCTTTTATTTTGATGGTAATGTTTGATTTAATTTTAGTTTCTGAGGGGGAATATTTTTCTATACATATCCAATAATGCCTTCCATCTGAATGTAAAATAAGTACCCATGATTTCTATTATAGTACCAGTGTAATTATTTAAGAAAAAAAAAGATTCTGGGGCAGTTAAGCATGACCAATTAATGTCACTCTAGTGCTTACTTAGGCTGCGATCCTATGGTAGCAATTGTGTGCTGGTATAAATCTTACTTATAAAGTAGGAACAAAGAAGAGAGGAAGCACGTGAAACTTACTAATTCTATTCGAGGATTTTATAATGGCATATTTTTTCAGTATTAAAGTGAAAATGTTTTCAAATCTGGGTCCTTACATTTTTCCAGCTCTCTATTTGGACTTACGGTGGAAGGGGTGGGGGAGGGGGCTGTTGGGGGTGGGTCCCTTCTGGAGCTATAAAAGGCTCTCTCTTTAATCACCTAGCGATTAGTCATTCACTAGCTCCTCTCCACACCGTCTCTCAACTCTGCCTTGACTTTACTGCTCTTCCGCGGTCCATAAGAATGGACTTAACCTAACACTCGCCTTTCCCTTCCCCCTCCCCTAATGCGGCAGCAAATTCCTTTATTAATACTGGAAATCCCTCGCTGCTGGTTGTGTGTGCTGCCCACACTGCAGATATATTGGAGATGTTAGGATAGATTTGATTTAATTGACTCTGTCTAGATTGGTCTCATTAAACAGAGGGAGATTTCATTGGTCAGCACTCTTTCATGAAAGACAGCCCTAATGACTGGTGTTTGAGATGATGCTGGCATTTTGAATTCAACATCTGCTGAAAACGGTAAAAACTAATTAGTGGCCACCTACCCTCCCGCCCCAGCAACTACATGTTGAAAATTGTTGAAGAACTCATCTTTGTGGAAATCAATCATTATCCTAAAAAAGTGTTTCACTCTTATCATCTCAATTTCTGGTTATGGCTCAATAATTACCAAGGGAAAGCAGTGAACTATTTGAATTTTACAGACCAATGTAATTCTGGTCTGAATCACATGCCTGGGGGAATTTTAAGCAAGTCTGTTTTATCAGCAGTTAGATTACAAACCGCACATATTGATGGGGTCTGCATTCCAACACACATCCACCCTTGAGAAGTATGGCAAAAGACAGTAGACCACAGGCTTAAATTGCAGGATTAAAAGCTAACTCAGTGAAAACCCTAAGGAGCACTATTTACCAATTAGAATTCATATCCTAAACGGAAATAATTTTCTAGAACAGTCATGTTCTGGAATACTTATTATTTATTTTAACAATTTTAAAATAAATATCTTTATTATATACTACGACTTTTTCTAAGCGCATCCGTTACTTTTCTTTTCTTGATTCTTTTGTTTGTGGACTGCATTTTATAATGATAAAATGGAAAACGATTGTCCTCTGACAATTGGTAATGGTTATAGCTTATCAGTTGTTTTTTTTTATATATATGAAAGCTTGAATGTTTTATGGAAAGAAATACGAGTTTTAGTAAGAAACCAGCAGAGTTGTTCATGGTGGAAAAAATGGGAAGGAAATGGTTCATCTTTCCTTTGACCTTAAGAAAGAAAAGAAGAAGAAGAAGAAGAAGAAGAAGAAGAAGAAGAAGAAGAAGAAGAAGAAGAAGAAGAAAGCAGACTTAGAAATGCCTCCCATGAAATGTGGCATTTATTGAGAAATATTTACTGAAGCATAGTAGTAAGTTTTAAAAAGGATAAATGGTTCTGAAAGGTCAAGAAAGGGGATCTGTCATAGAAGGTGTGCACAGAGAACATTTTCTTTAAGTAAACTGAAATTACTATGTAAAAGTCAAGTTAAAGCAGTCAGATGGTCAAAATAATACTTTAATACTTTCCATAATTTCTATTTTTAGAGAATTTGTATAGTAGACATGCTAGCTTAAACACTTATTTAACTTTCAAGATCATAGGATGATTTTCTAAAATATTACTGTTTCCATTATACAGATAAGGCAAGTGAGGCTGAAGAACAATACATAGTAACTCGAGTTATATATGGTAAAAAGTAGAATGACATTTAATTTCAAACCTCATTTTTATTTGGATCAATCATTATATCAACCTCTTAAAAATTATTAGAATGCAAAGTATAAGCGTACTACTATAAAGTGAATTGGGAATGAGGTAACAACTTCCTGATTGTAATAGTGTTGGTCCTTTATCTTTTCAGTGTATCTAGAAGAAAATTACCTTTTCTCAAATTCAGCACAGCTCAATTTGTAGTTCTCTTTCATGGAATTAAAGAAAATACATAAGGAAAAAGATGAGTGGGTCGTATGATATGTATTCACACTACTGAAGATAAGTTATATTTACATTGATTCCAATCTCATCGAAGCTGCCAGAGTGTTAATAATTAATAATATTCATGAAAACCTATAGAAAAACGCCTTATGACTGTATTCATATAATATTTTATTATTATGAGTAACTGTGCTTTATGAACTTTAATCAAGCGTCTTTACCACAACGTAATTTACGTAGTTACATTTAGTATGTGTGTTCTATAGAACTACATGTGAGTAAAACAGGGCATGTAATGTATCTGGTTTCCCATATATGTTTCACTGGAAGTGCTCAGAATCATTTGATGTTACTTTACACAAAATGCTCACATGACTAATTTTTACAATCCTAGTTTAAATATACTATTTCTAATTAAATCATATTTTAATTAATCACAATGGGATAAAGAGTTTTCAGTTGTAATCAATGAGAAGGAAAAGAAAACTAGCCAGGACATCTTATGCTGATACATTGTGTTTAGGAGACTTTAAGCTTCTGTGTTTTCTAAGGTAGTTAAGAGCATGGTAGAACATAAGCCGCTACTACAGATATTTATTTATTGTTAATAATTTTGCATGTTTATATAGGAAGAAGCTTGGATAACTGTTTTAATATTAATGCAATATAGTTTCTTTTCCTAACAGTATTTGCACTGGGTATAGTTAGAATTGTAAGCAACTTCAGTAAGTAACAAAATTATTTTGGTCATTCTAAAGAAAATATGTTATTTGGGCTCTAATAGTTTTAATAAGCCTTACTTGGAAAAAAGATGAATTTGCAAGGGTTAAGGTGGAAGTGTGTGTTGGTAATAGGATTGTGGAATGTTAAACATAGTGGATTCTATTTCACCACTTTGGTATCCTAGTTAACACATATTTTTATTTGGGGTGTTTACTTGAAGAAAATGGTAATGTTAATTATGCTAACAATTTAATTTCAGCATTAATTGAAATTTGGTTTATCTTTGTTTTTATTCAAAGTGTAATCTGCTATATTTTTGACAGCTAGATTCAATATGATATCAGTAAATTCAGGAAATGTGTATTGAACTATTTAATGTAAACTTTATTCTAAACAGTTGAACTAAAGGAAGATGGCTAACTCAATCACATATTACCTTTCTTCCTGTCATTCTTGCTAAAAGCTGTATTTAAAAACTCACATACAGGATAATAAGTTTTCTGGTGGTATGGAAACTTAAAGTGACACCATTAACCTGATTCAGTGACAACACCTACTACAGGCATAGACATACAGAAACATAAATATGTGGTAACCCTGCCATGTGCTATCAAATTTGATTGGATTTCAAAAATAAAACTGGAGAAGTCAAGGTAATGATGAGTTAAGTGTCCAAGAATTATACTTTTTAAATGAAATGGGCCTCTGAAGACATCTTCTTGAAATTTCTTTAAATCTTTAAAGCTCAGTGGAAACTTTTCACTAGAATAGAACGACAAGTTGTGTTTATTGGTTTAGACTTTATTTTCTATTATTCCATTTACTTTTAAAACAGATTGATTAGACTTTTGACACAGAGTTGAATTTCAGTTTTGATTTGTACAAAGTTGGGTGAAGAGGGCTTTAACAGTTTCAAATATGTTTACTTCTTAAACAAAAGCAACAAGTTAACAGTTTTGGCTGAGTAGATGCTATTGGTATCTTAACAGATTCATTCCCACATCTTCCAAAATATGTAGATCCTCAAGTCTCACATAAAATGGTAAAGGTTTTGAATAGAGCCGAAAGAGTCATCTGTAAATCATGTTTAAAATCTAATATTGTGTAAGTAGTCCACACATAACTGTCAGTATTTGTTGTTTTGTAAGTCATGACAAAATGGTCTGCACATGTTCGTTACAGAAACATTTTCTTTGATATTGTTATGGTTGGTGTGAAGTCCTTTGTTCAAGTTATTGTCCTGCCTCGGATTCACATGAGGCAGGCAATAAAGGCATTCATCGCAGATGAAACTGTGTGTGTGTGTGCGTGTGTGTGTGTGTGTGTGTGTGTGCCCGTGCCCATGTGCAAGTGCTCGTTCATGTCTGAAGGCAATGCAGTTGCATGTGTGAGCATGTAGAATCCTCAAGATGATGTCAGGTATCTTCTTCAATTCCTTCTCCAACTGACCTCCTTGAGACAGAGACCCTCATTGCCCAGGATCATTTGAGACAGGGTTGCTCACTGTTACTAAAACAGGTGGTAACGGTAGGCCATGGTTCTCCCTTTTCTGTCTTCAAGTGCTGAGTTAAGAGCATGCATTACCATGTATGTTGCCTATGTGGTTGTTGATGATGCTTACATCTGCCTTACTGACAGTGAAGCCTTACTTTTCTTGCTGATCTATTTCTACAGCTAAAGGGAATATAAATTTGAAAATACATATTTTAAGTTCTGTATTGGTTGGATTTTCCTAGAGAAAACTGTAGTGTTGCTTATTACTTTAATGGGGAGCAGCCTTACCGGGCCACAGAGGAGGACATGGCAGCCAGTCCTGATGAGACCTGATAGGCTATGGTCAGACGGAAAGAGAGGAGGACCTCCCCTATCAGTGGACTTGGAGAGGGGCCTGGGAGGAGTTGAGGGAGGGAGGGTGGGATTGGGAGAGGATGAGGGAGGTGCTACAGCTGGGATACAAAGTGAATAAACTGTAATTAATAAAAACAAATAAATTTAAAAAGTTTAATAGATGATTCTAGTCTTAAGGAGTCTCTGCCGTATGCGGATAAGATACATGCATTATTGGAATAAAAATATAATACATCGCTGGCAGTGTGTAACACTAGTAGAACATTTTATGTTGCTTTAATCATTTAGGCCATAAGCTATTGAAATCAATTTTATCCACTATTATGTACTAAATTAAAATATCAAAACAATGTTTTGAATGAAATTTTCAATGTACAAATAATTTCTACAGTATATACCTCCATTTAGGGTTTTCTGATTAATAATTTTGAAGGAATAATTTTTTTAATCTTAGATAAATGACAGATAAGTTTTCAAATTATAGTATTTGAGAAAAAATGAGAAATCATTAGTTTATAAATAATCATTAAGGAACTCTTCATTAAGTATGTATAACTTCCATGTGAAAAATGCAGGAAGTTTAATATAAAGTTGTATACACATTTAGAAATATACTTTAAAACCAAACATTTTTATTCTATTTATTATTTAATAAAATTTAATTTTCAAATACATAGCTGTAACTTGCAGTTGCTCAAGTCCAAGGGTTGAAAAGTCAGGGCACCGTAAGCAAAGCTATGTATTTGCTTACTTTCATGTCTTGTTCTCTTTGCTGTTTTTCTTCTCTTGGTAGACTAGTAGAGGAAGAAAACATGCTTGGCTACAACATACTGATAATGAAATTTAATATAATGAAAATGGAAGAGCCTCAGATACAAATGATTCATTGCACATGGCATATCTATTATTAAAGAAATAGTGCTGGTTACCTAGAAGGATATGTGAGAGGAGAAAGATCATCGTTAACCATTGTTCTGTCCACATTTCATGAAAATATTTATATTTTGCTTGTTTTTGTACTTATTACTATTTCAACATTTCAAAGCTATTTATTAAATGAGAAAGAAATCCACACAGTTGTAATCCATATATAATTTGAATATTTAATGTGCATGCAAAGAAATGATTACTACTTACACAAATAGGATTATAAATTAATGGCTGAGTAAAAAGATGCCTGCAGCTTTGTACTGCACTATCATCCATTCCTTTTCATCCAGACAGCTCGTGTTTTGCAAAATAACTGATTTGTATAAATATGTGATCCTAAATCAGTAAAATTAAATTTATGTTATGAAAGCATAAAATACTATTTAAAATAATGTGTTGATTTCAGTTGGCTAATTTTTGTAGCAAATGTGACTCAAATATGAATCCAATGAACTTAAATTCATTGCGCTAACTTGACGCTGGTAATTTTGTTAGCTTGTTTGTCTGATGGTTTAGTATGGACTTGTCATCACTGAATCAAGTTTAAGTGCTGGCATCTTTCCTCAAGTTTCTAAGTAATGGCTGCGCATTGACTTAGATGTGTATCACATTGGGTCAAAGGGATTGAAATTACTAACATGTTTAGTGGTTTTAGTTCCTCTAAGATTTTGATGAATTTTTTTTCCCAATAACTCAATTAGGCTTCAATAAGAGAGATAACCCTTAATATATTGGTCATGAAATGATATTTCATTTTTCATTTTCAGCAAAACCTTGACTGTATGGATGGCACTGATAGGTAGATGAGTCAGATATTAATACCAGCCTGGAGACCCTATGAATAGGGTATTGCAATTCATGATGTTGTTTCATGAGTCTCATGATTAATGAGTCTTGAAGCTAACAAATTAATAGTTGATACTCCAATAAGCCTTAAGAATTCAATTTCATAATATGGAATTCAAATATACCTCAAAATTTATAGCATAGGCTAAGAAGAATGTCAGGTGAGATCAACTTTGAATGTTATTTTTTTGAACTGAAGCCTGTCCAATACATCTCAGGCTTTAGGCAATACAAAACATTTTACAAAGTTAGCTCACATTGTGCTTATTAAATTATCTGTTTAAACATCTACTACCTAATTGATAAGTGGAAACAAACTTTACATTTTCATGCATGAAATTTCACAGTTCTGAGTATATTAAATACTATGGTATCTATTAAGAAGGGACATTTCAGTCTGTGTTAATATTGACATTTTAAGCATGATGCAGAAATATGTATAGGAGCATTTATAATAAAGTTGGTTTCTTGGAATAATAAAGTAAAGTATGCACAATTCAAGACTTTGTAAGTAGGTAACATAACGTAATTTTAAGAAAGATACAGGTTCAATATGAAAAAGAAGAAAAGTCTGGGAGATGATAATGTATTTTAATCTATTCAACAGGTTTTATAGACAATTTATTAAAACAAATTTTCAAAAAGTGACCATAAAACTAACTTAAAGACTGAAGATTATTGGCCATGTGAAGTTACATGTAATGAAAAACTGTAGAGTATATATTGAAAATGAGGAGTTTAAATGATAAATGACAGTGACAAAGAACATTAGTGAAGAAGCTGAATACATTTTCTTTTATTTTTCAAGCCGTACTTTTAAATTATTTATTTATTTATTTATTTATTTATTTATTTATTTATTACAATAATTCACATTTTATATCACCTGTAGCTTCTTTCCTCCTCTACTCCCAGTGCCATCCACCCTCCCTCTTCTCCCCCTGGGCCACTTCCATAGTCTACTGATAGGGGAAGTCTTCCTCCCCTTCCATGTGACCCTAGCCTATCAGGACTGTCTGCATCACCTTCCTCTGTAGCCAGGCAAGGCTGCACGCCCCAGGAGGAGGTGATCAAAGAGCCAGGCACTGAGTTCATGTCAGAGTTCATGTCACCCTCCCCCTCTACTAAGGAACCCACTTGGAAACTGAGTAGCCTATGGGATTCCTCTGAGCAGAAGGTCTAGTCCTCTCCATGCATGCATGATCCTTGGTTGGAATATCTGTCTCTGCAGGACCCTATGGGCCCAGGTTTTTTTGCTCTGTTGTTCTCCTTCTGGAGTTCCTGTCCCTCCAGTTCTCTCTATCTCCCAATTCTTCCATAGGTTTCTGGCATTCTACCCAAAATTTGGCTATGAGTCACAGTATCTCCTTCAACATCCTAATGGGTAGAGTCCTTCAGAGGTCCTTTGTGGAAGCTCCCTGTCTTATTCTTGTCTTCTTCTACTTCTGATGTGTATCCTGTTTGCCCTTCTCGGTGAGGTTTCAGCCTCTTCCCTAGCGTCCTCCTTGTTGTTTAGCTTCTTTAGCATTATAGACTTTAGTAAGTTTATCCTATATTATATGTATGATATCCACTTATAAGTTAGCATATACCATATGTGTCTTTCTGCTTCTGGGTTACCTCACTCAGGATGATCTTTTCTAGTTCCCACCATTTGCCTGCAAATTTCATGATTTCCTTGTTTTTATTTGTAGTATTCCATTGTGTAAATGTAACACACCTTCTGCATTCATTGCTCCATTGAGGGACATCTCTGTTGTTTCCAGCTTCTGGCTATTACAAATAAAGTTGCTATGAGCATGGTTGAGCAAATGTCCTTATTGTCTACTTGAGCATATTTTGGATATATGCCTAGGAAAGGTATACCTGGATCTTGAGGTAGCACTATTCCTAATTTTCTGAGAAAGCGCCAGAATAATTTCCAAAGTGGTTTTACAAGGTTATATTCTCACCAGCAATGGAGGAGGGCTCTACTTTCTTCACAAACTCTCCAGAATGTATCATTCCTTGAGGTTTTTAAAATTTATTTATTTATTATTAATTATAATTTATTCACTTGTATCCCAGCTGTAGCTCCCTCCCTTGTCCCTTCCTGATAGCACCCTCCCTCTCTCATCTCCTCCCATGCCCCTTCCCAAGTCTACTGATAGGAGAGGTCCTTCTATCCTACCCTCTGATCTTATCGGATCAGGTCTCATCAGGACTGGCTGCATTGTCTTCCTCTGTGGCCAGGTAAGGTTTCACTCCCCTTAGGGCAAAAGGGTCTTTTCTGAGACTGATACTCCCTGGAGTTTTTTATCTTAGCCATTGTGATGGGTGTGAGGTGGAATCTCAGGGTCGTTTTGATTTGTATTTCATAGATGACTATGGAAGTTGAGCATTTCTTTAAGTGTTTCTCTGCCATTAGATATTCCTCCCGGATGACGTTTTCTAAGGGTAAGTTAAGAAAGTTTTTCCTGGAGATAGGCGGAATAGGAAATGATAAAAATTTGATGGATATTGGAGATAAAGTACTACAGAGATCCTGGGGAATTAATCATGAAATGTAAATCATACTCAGGTATAAATGAGGGTAGTACATTGAAAGAATAGAAAGACTTTCCCAATGACAGGAATATAGACATAGACATATGTAAATTCACACAAGTAAAGAAATACCAGAAGCCAGATAATATGTCATTAGCCAGAGAAAGAAAAAATGATTTTATTTAACATGTAATCGAAAGTCTAAACCTGCAAGTGAAATGTACCGTGCTTAAATAGTCATGACAGATCTTTGAGTGGAAATAAATTCTAAACTGCAAGCAGGGTGAACAAGAGCTGCTACTGTGGAATTAGGGAGTGGATGGTGGTGTCTGAGAACATAGGAGCAGTAGTAACTGAGACAGACACGGATGGTCAAGCAATGTGTCTAAAGGGAGTACAGTAACGTTCTGTGCTGCAAAAGAGAGAACAGCTCTCTAAGACAATTGCTTGTTGCTTCCTCAACTCATTTCACAGCAAAAGAAAACTAAAGGCAACAGGTTTTACATTCCAGAGTCTGACCTTTTGGGGTGTAATTGGCGACACCTGTTTTGTTGTTTTTATTGTATTTGTGTAGTTTGCAGAACATGGAAATGCAGACTGCAGTGTGAGAAGAAAAAAACACTGAAATTGTACATTTTTCTTTTGTGATGACTATTTGTCTATAATACTATCAGGGTAGAATTAGTTAAAGTTGAAAGGCAACTATGTTATATGCAACTCATACAGAAAAAGTACACAATGTGCAATATAAGCAAAGTAAAATATTTTCTGAAAATCAACTAGACTGGAAAAATGGGTAGGAAGCATAAAAACTACATATAATATAAAAGTAAAATAAGTAAATTCTAAATAGGCATGCTTAATCACATTATTTTAAAAGGTCTTTGGTAATTAGTCTTGAGAATAAAGCATCTATTTTATTTTCACTAAAACCAATCAAATACTTGTACCATTTTTGTTTGTTTGTTTTTAAAGAGGGAAAGTTTTCTGGCAAAGGGAGTTTAACATTAGCAAACAAAAATAAGAAAGATCATATTGTATTTCCTGGGTAGAAGTGCTGATTGGAATCAGTCTTAGGTGGTTCTTTTTTATCTGTACATTTACAAAGCCTCTAATGTGGGTGTTTCTTCTACACTGCATTGTGCTATTTATCTCAAAGTTTAGCTGGGCACAGCTTGTTTGACTTTTGCATAACAGGCAGGCTTCAGATTTTTTGATCCAAGGACCATGCATAGAGGGGACCTAGACCCCCTGCTCAGAGGAAGCCCATAGGCTGCTCAGTTCTGAAGTGTATTCCCCAGGAAGAGGAGTAGGGGTTGTCTTTGACTTAAATTCAGTGCCTTGCTCTTTGATCACCTCCCTCTGTGTGGTGCAGCCCTGCCAGGCCACAGAGTAATATGATGCAGCCAACCTTGATGAGACTTGATAGGTTAGGGTCAGATAGAAGGGGAGGAGGTCCTTCCCAATCAGGGAACTTGGGAAAGGGCATAGGGGGAGAAGGGAGGGTGGAACTAGGAAGAGATAAGAAAGGGGGCTACAGAGGGGATACAATTGTAATAAATACATTAAAAAATGTAGGTGGGCAACAAAGTTTGGGAAAAAATTGACTTCTTCTTGGAAACATTTATCTTTACATCCCTCCAGCTCACATTCATTAACATTTTCTAATTCTAATTAACATTTCTGATAATCAAACTGTACTTGAAATGAATCTTCTAAGTAATTTGAAAGGAATTTCCCTTTAATATTTGTACTGTTGAAACTCAGCTATTACTGTTAGACATAGTACAAAGGTATGTCATTTCTTGCTCATTAATGGTTTTTTTCTACTTAAATCTCTACCTTCTTTCATATACTGTGATATATCTTAAATGTTTGTTATTTTAAAGGAAGTTAAGTCTGCATGAGACAGCTGCTTGGTTTCTGACAATACAATATTAAATGCTACAGAATTCAAAGTTCATGGATAGTTTTTTAAAAAACCATAAAAAAAAAGCAACCAACTCAGTAAGCAAATGAAAAACAAAAATGACCTGCATTTAGAAAGCTTTGATGATCTTGTACATTTTCCACTGACGTGCCTTGTAATTTTACACAGGTCTCCTCTATGATCTTAGACAGAGCATTTAATCTAGTGAACTTCAACTTCCATACAAAATATTAGCAGTAGGCTAGGATTTACTAAAGTGTTTTCTGTAGAGAGTTTAAAAAAATAAACTAGCTGAGACTTTATAGATTAAGAATCAAAATCTTGCCTAATTTAAGGATATTGTGTACATAAGCATATGGTTTTGAAGAAACTCTGGCAACAACAACAACAAACCACATTATAAAGACAAAATTCAAAATTTATTACAGCTAAGAAATTGAATTTAATGTGATTTTATATGTCAATACATCATTTTTGTTTGTTTTTCAAGACAGGATTTATCTGTGCAGTCTTGGCTATCCTGGAAATCTTTCTGTAAAGCAGGCTTGCCTTGAACTCACAGAGATTCACCTGTCTCTGCCTTCCAAGTGCTCAGACTAAAGCTGTGCCCCATGACTGCATTACTTTATATTTATACACATACAAACATACATATGTATATATTTAAAATATATATTAATAGGTATAACCAAATATAAATTTTTAAATATATATACATATATATTTTTTATAATTTACTTTTTGGTTTCTCTGTGTAGCCTTGGCTGTCCTAAATTTGTTTTATAGACCAGGCTGGCCTCAAACTCACAGCAAACTGCCTGCCTCTGCCTCCCTGAGTGAAGATATTATTTTTACTGCTTTCTTCATTTATTTAAACATATACTACAACATCAATCATTTGCTTATGCCAGGCACATCTGAAATAGTGTGTACAGCTACCCGAACACAATAATTCCACAAGGATATAACCACATTCATATTTACATGAACATATAATTCAAATTTGTGTGTTTTTTTTTTTTTTAGGATAGATTCATCAAATCACTTATAGCATTAGAGTAATAGTGGTGTTCCATTAATGGTACACAGGATTTCAGTTTTGATTGGCATAACATATATGTATGTGTGTCTAATACTACTCATGAAATAGTCCTGGCAGCCAGTCCTATCATTCCTTAAAACTGCAGTATCATTCATGTCAGTATGTTTTATTTATAAGAAACTCATAGGATCAAGGTCACAAATATGGGTCAAGTTCACCTAAAGGGATCAAGTTCACAAATCTGACTATTCTGAAGCTAGGAGTAGAATTAACATTGTTTGATTCCAGATACAGGACTCAATCTCTCCATAATTCTAAGAATTCTTGATGACTGAATAGTATATAATTAATGATAAGAGTATGAATCTTCTTTTATTTCTTATTTGTCAGCAGTTAAGGTTGTGCATACTGTTGATTATATTTTGTTAAAACTAATAACAGTTTTATTAAAATTGATAAATGGAATACTAATTGTATAATTAATATGCTAATGTGTTAATGAATATTGTAAAGGTTTTGAGACACTTCAGTGAGTATATAATGAAAACCCAATATAAGCTTTATTAAGATACCTTAGATTTTATCAAATTTCCAAACTTTATGCCAAAAACTGTAACAGTTTTATTCTTCTGTTTTATGCCATAACACGCATAGGTATGCACGTTTGTATAATATTAATACTGAAATAGTAGTGATAGCTATTGTCATTAACACTTCTCATTCTAATTTGAAAGTTAATGAGGACGAAATGTCAGGATGTTCTTTCTTTCCCCCTCTTGCTTTTAGGTTAGCCAGGATTTACTATGCTATTCACAGTGATGTGGTCTGGAGTATCTCAAAAGATATTAAAATTGCTCTATCAAAACATATTTTGGCTTAAATATTATAAGAAAGTCTGTCTGAGTAACTTAAGTTGTACATTTTAAATATAACTATTTAAATATATAATATAGAAAATACATACAAAATACATATGTATAACTTTATACTTAAAGTTTAAATATAATTTTATATATCCTGAAAAACATTCTTAATGAAAAATCCATATTTCTCAGTCCTTGATTTGACAGTCCATTGTTATCTTGTGTTCCATACCACCTTGCCTATTTCTGTTTAGAGGACACTTCTTTAAAATTGTAGAGTATCCCACTCCTTCATTCCCTCCCAATCTCACCCTCTCTCCCCCATCTCCTCCCTGTCCCCTTCCAAATCCACTGGTAGGGGAGGTCCTCCTCCTCTCCATCTGACCCTAGCTTATCAGGTCTCATCAGGACTAGCTGCCATGTTCTCCTCTGTGGCCTAGCAAGGCTGCTCCTCCTTCCAGTGGGGGGCGGGGGGAAGGTCAAAGAGCCAACCATTGAGTTCATGTCAGAAATAATCCCTGTTCCCCTTATCAGGGAACCCACTTGGATATTGAGCTACCATATACTACATCCAAGCAGGGATTCTAGGGATTGGTAGGGAATGAGGGAGCAGGCTACAGCTGGGATATAAAGTTAATAAACTGTACCTAATATTAAAAATAAATAAATAAATAAAACTGTAGAGTAGAAAAGAGAATTGTGTGACATAATCACAAGAAAAAAAATCATATCCCTACAAACTTAAAGCAGATTAAAATTATAAACTCAATAATAAATCAGAAAGAAAGGTAATAATTCATGATCAAATAATAACATGAAACTGCTGCCTTTGTTTTTATAGCTTTTAGGTATTATTCAGTCTAATTGTGTGTCGTTTAGCATGAATGCCTTGGCCTTTCTTCAATTGTGCCATCTGTTGAAGCACAGGATCACATCCCTTCCTCCTGACCAACTGCTTCAGAATAGCTCTTGCTTTGGGAAATATAGAACACTCTAAAGAACAAATTTTATCTATTAATCCAGAAAGGAAGTGTTCTTCCATTTCTTCAGTTTTATTGGAATACGGACTGGTCACAGCAGTGCATATTTTAAAATAGTATGATATTCAAAATCATCTTATTCTAGATATGCACATACTACTCTGAGATATCTGTAATCAATGTTCTTTCATGTACAGAGATCACAAGCCTAGTAAATATTACGTTCTATCAAATGATGTCATAAGCTTCAACTAGTTAACATGTAGTTTCTTTAATATGTTACTGGGTTACTTTCTTATTGGGTATTTTAAAGAAATAAATTTTCCTTAAAGAAGTGTTTTATATACAGATTGATTTTTCAAATGAACTTTTCATTTGGAAAGTTTTCATTTTCATTTCAGAGGACCTCTGAAACAAAAGATCAGTTTACTCTTATTTGTTACAATTTTGTTAAATCATCAAAGAAATTCTAAGTGCTAAAGAATTTATTTTCCACTTCCTTTTAGAATAACTTATAGATAATATGTTTAGTAACAGGTAGATATTTTTGATCATTACAGTACTGAGGTGTAATTTACATTTTAACTTCTTCCTATACAATTTAACTTTCTATACACTTTAAGTTTCACTTAGGTGTTTATGTTCTTGAGTGTTAAATATATATATATATAAAAAACTCAATGTCAGGTTAGAGGGCTGTGTTTGTGAAACGCTTAGTTTTCTTTTTTGAACAGTGACAACATGATAATCAACACGACACACTCTATATTCTTTGTAATTCAAATACTTTCCAAAGCACAAACCATAATTTTTTAAAAAATATCTTGAATTCTCCATTCTCTGTAAGGGTAATGATAGTTAGGTATTAGAGAATTTAATCATTTGGTGAGCTGATAGCAAATCTCTGCTTTGGAAACTTAGGGATAGACTTATATAACATTAGAATTAAATATTTATAAAAAAATACATCAGTGTTCTAATTCACCAAGCATTTATGGTTACATGTTTTAAATACTTACATGTTTTAAAAACTGCCACTTACATTATTATTACTGTTATTTTTGTAGGTCAAGGCCAGAGTATTGATTCATTTAAGAAAGCATTCTGACAATGTGCTGTATTCCTTTCCCTTAAGTTTACATTTTAAAAAAGAATGATGGAGTTTCTCCAAAATCTGTTATGTAGACATAAAAACATGACTCCATATTGTCTATAAATAATAGCAGTAGGACTTTTGTGAATGAGAAATGTGATAGAGCAAGCCTGCCCTGGGTCTATGCTGAAGCAGGGATAAATGCATTTGCTTTTTATTTCTAGCAGATCAATGAGAAGGGGATAACATATTTATATAGCTCTTTTTTAATGAACAATATAACACCTTATTATATTTATTATACTATATTTTAAAGTTTTAAAAGAATGACATAAATTTGTACCCATGTAAAATTTCTAAATGAATAATATGTTATTCTGAAATATAAAACAAATGTATTTGCAAGCAAATTTAATTTCCTGGATTTCATGACATATACTCTTTTATTACATATTAACCAGGGATAATTATTTTCTATTAAAATCAATCAAATTTTATTTCAATTGCAGTAGTCCAAAGGAATTAGTTATTCAACATAAATTGGATTTTTCTATAATAGTTTATAATTCTTATAATCTGTTTGTTTTAGAATATACCAAATTACTGTAACTCATATGTAATTATTAATCACCACTTTTAAAGCATCAGAAAGCTTAATGTTTGAAAAAAGTACTCTGTTTCTAGGAAATCTTAGGGATTGGACTAAGGCCAACAGACTAGTTTGTACCTTTTATTCATTTTCCTCAATTCAGGATAAAAAGCAAATGCTAGTTTCCCAAATATTGGAACAGAAACTCTATGAATATTTTGCTGAAAGCTTAACCTCCTTTTCATACTTAAAAGAATCCTGGCTGGCTTTATTTCAGTAATCCACTCAGAACACTTTCGCGGATTCATGTAAACGGCTATAACGAGTTGTATTTTTCCCTGATCAACAAACAGAGAATTTTCTTTTCTGACAGGAAGGAGAACACTGTGTCAAAACTTCCTTACAAATCAAAACACATAATAAGAGTGTGTCATGTAATTAGCTAAATTTGTTAATCTGTCCATTGAGAGATCAAAAATGTGTAGGTTTCTTAAATGAGTGATACCACCTAGTTCATAAATGTCCTCCAGGAAATGAACACAAATTTAACTTTGAGAGAAAAACCTACCCATACTTTCGTCTTACTGCTCTGGACGAGAAGGTCAACACTCCACTGTATGCTGTAGGATATGAAGAATTATTAAGGAGCAAATAATGAAACTCTGTTGCCTCTTCTGTGTAACCACAGCATGATTCTTTCCATTCCTGTCCTGTAATATGACTCTCACCACTTTGAGACAAAATTAAATGCAATCTTGACCCTGGCTGTGCAGCAAGAATTTTGCTGCAGAGATCAGTCCTCCTTTCCATATGTATATTTTGGGAGCTAGCAAAAAATGACAGAAGGAGAATTTCATCATTTTGGCCCAGTGCACCAAGAAAAGACTGTGACTATTATTCCAGTGTTTACAGAGGGACGAACTGAGTATCTGTTACTTGGAGACAAGAAAATATTGTGAAAATTGGACCATTTGATTCCATGGGTCTGTGATTATTTTAAATCACATTACGTTAGCACTCAAATATTTTAACATTTCCCCTTATCTTGTCCAGTGGAATTTAGCCAGTAAAATACATTTTGAGCTACATTACAAAGAAAAAAAAATTGCAGAGTTGTATTTTGTGAGCTGTGTTTCTACAATATTGTATATATGATGTATGTTATCTAATAATCACAATTGAATTTGAGGCAGAAAACTGTTTCTAAAAATAACTATGTATATATAATCTTTTTGAATTTCACTTTATTATTATTATTATTATTATTATTATTTATTACAATTTTTTTCAGTTTGTATTCTGGCTATATCTCCCTCCCTCATTTCCTCCTGTTCACACCCTCCCTCCCTTTTCTCCCTCTATGTCCCTCCACTAGTCCACTGATAAGGAAGGTCCTCCTCTCTTACCATCTGACCTTATAGCCTAACAGGTCTCTTCAGGATTGTCTGGATCCTTTCTCTATGGTCTAGAAATTCATCTTACCAGGGGAGGTGACCAAAGGGCAGGCAACCAAGTTCATGCCAGAGACTGCCCCTGCTCTCCTTTCTAGGGAACCCCTATAAAGACTGAGAAACCCATGGACTATATCTGAGCAGGGGATCTAGGTCCTCTCCATACATCAGTCTCTGCACGACATGCTGGAACACATTTTTTGGCTCTGTTCCTCTCCTTGTGGAATTCTTGTTCCCTTTCAGGTCTTTCTATCTCCCCTTTCTCCCATAAGATTCCCTGCACTCTGCCCAAAGTTTGACTATGCATCTCAACATATTTTATCATTAATTACATTCTTTTATTTAGGGCGATGTGAAAAGCATGTTCTTTAAACTGTTGTGGACACCTTACCAGGCCTCTAGATACTACTACACTCTAGCACAGTTAAGAAAGAAATTACTAGCTAGAGTGAGGCAGCATCATATTGAATATATTACAATACTGAAAAATATGCACAAGGTTAAAATATATCACCCCGAGACATTAGTCAGGAAACCTGCAAAGTTAATGAGAATCCTCAGTTTGACTAATTGTTGGCATTAAGGAGGAAATTTCAAGGTCTATTAAGAAGGAAAATGAAAACTCAAGTGGATATGCAACTTAGCGTGTGTACTGGAGGCTGGCAAGGACGGAGAGAAAAGGTTATAAATGAAAACAGCAGTAAAATTACTAAGTAGACATGAAAACCAAGTACTGTTTTATGGTGAGAAAGCAGCCAGGAGTGGCCGTGATACCAACTTACTCTAAGATCAAAAAACGAGCATTATTTAAAATGGCATCCATCTTTTAGCTTAATCAAATAACTTGAAGACAAACATTCATGTTTGTTTGATATTTTTACATTAGTTCTGTATCAGGAATATAAAATCTAGCTTTTCCCATCTGAGTAGAAATAGTATAGATGGGTATCACTATATTTTCAATTTTAATTTATTTCCTACAAATATTTCTCTAGGTAACAATTATAGGCAACATCTGTGCATGAGTTTTTTTACTTTTTTAATTTTTTTAATATTAGTTACAGTTTATTAACTTTGTATCCCAGCTATAGCCCTCTCTGTCATTCTCTCCCAATCCCCCCCTCCCTTCCTCATCTCTTCCCTGCCCCTTTCCAAGTCAACTGACTTGTGCCGTTCTCCTCCCCTTCCATCTGACCCTGGTTTGTCAGGTAACTTCAGGACTGGCTGCAAAGTCCTCCTCTGTGGCCTAGCAGGGCTGCTCCTCCCTTCGGGGGGGGGGGATGCTAAAGAGCCAGCCATTGAGTTCATGTCAGAAATAGCCCCTGTTCCCCTTACTAGGGTACCCACTTGGATACTGAGCTACATCCAAGCAGAGGTTCCAGGTTATATGCATATATGGTTCTTGGTGGAGAAACAGTCTCATAAAAGACACCTGTGCCCAGATATATGTGGTCCTTGTGGAGCTCCTATCCTCTCCAGGTCATATTAATTCCCCCTTCTTTCATATGATTCCCTTGCACTCTGCCAAAGGTTTGGTTATGAGTCTCAGTATCTGCTTTGGTACACTGCTAGGTAGAGTCCTTCAAAGGCCCTTTGTGGTAGCTGCTGTCCTGTTACTTGTTTTCTCCTACATCCAATGCCCATCCTATTTATCTTTCTAAGTGAGGATTGATCATCTTAACCCAGGTCTTCTTTACTTTTATAAAACTGCTAGACACTTATGTTGTAACTGGTTCAATTTATATGTTTTGTGAATTAGAACATTGAAATAAATATCAGCTTTGATTCAGTGATGAAAATATGGGTCTGAACTTAGTAGTTTACATTGTTAAAAGCAACCTCATGTTTTGTCCATTCAAAATATGTTCTGTTACTAAGTTTAAAAACAGAAGTTTTGCATTTTTATATCCAAACAAAGTAAACGTGTATTTTTTCATAGTGTGTATGGCTGGTCAATATGATTATAGAAAAGGTCTTACACTGATATTCACAAATACTTGTGGAGATTTATTTCTAAATACATGGAAATAAATGTATCCTCTAATAAAAATGAACATGTGCACTTCTGTTCTTTACAGAACAACATGGCAATAATTAAATGTCTGGATATGTCACTAAATTATCATCTTTTATATCATATAAATGGTACTTAACTAACCTCTGTAGTGAGTTTACCAAACTCAGAGAATATATGGAAAACTTGTCTTAGAATTCCACATTTCATAGGTATGTTAATTAGTTTCAAAGTCTTAAAAGTTTGTGGCTTCTCCCAAGTGCTGAAATTACTTTTGTCGGTGATCTGAAGTAATGCCCTTAATAATGAAGATAATGTGATAAATTAAAACACAACAGTTTCTCAAAAAGATCGATTTTTAAATGTTTCCTGTCACATGTACTTGTTAGATTACACATATGAAAATCCTAAGAGGACTGCTTAAAGATGTGCCTTGTCAACATCTTAAACTTCTTCAGTCTCCATTTGGAACTTTTGGAAATTCCTATCAACTAAATAACTTAATAAATAAAAAAAATCAGACCAATAAAATCCACAAAATATATAAATACTGTGGTATCTGAAGGTTTACTTGGGAATTTGTCAGAGTAAATAATCATTTAGAAGGAATATATTTTAAAAGAAATGTGGAATAGATATGCTCTGATAATTAATTAAAAGTGTGAAGGAGTAAACGGCATACACACCTGAGTTTTACTATAGATGAACTTATGATGCATGGAGTGTTTAGATAGTGAAGTGTTTAAAAGCATTTTTAGATCTGGGCTCCAAATTAGAAAATGACAAGCTCAGTGGTCCCTTCTCTTACAAATTTTCACTTTCCACACTTTGAGTAACCTCGTGTCAAAGTCTAGCTCTAAATATCCAATGAAAAATTCTAGAAATAAACCATTTGTAAGACTTAAATGAATGTGCCATCTCAAGCACTTAATGCAGTCAGGACTACTTATCCACTCACTTCTCCAGTGTTTCTGTGCTTACTATCCTCTACTACCTAAATACGCATCTTGATTATCAGATCTGCACGGGGTGGAGGGGTATCTCAGTGCTTCTGTTTTTGCTACACTTTATTTATTGATGATTTCCAAGTCTGAGAGCAGTAATGAGAACAAGACACAAGGTTTTAAAAACTGCAAATACTGTCTTCTTCTGGTCCTATGTAATAATTTTACAAAACACAGGAAAACGAGAGGAGGGGAGACTTTCTGCTGAGGGTTTTGGAAGGTATGTGCCCCACAGTTGAAGTTATCTGAGTCCACACCAAAAATCAAGGAAACGGCTTAGTTGAAAATCAAGTTGCCAATAAGAGATGCAAAAAAGAACATTGAGAAGGTGATTAAGCAACATGCCGTTAAGATCCATGGATGCTGTGTTAAAGAAATTGAACTTAATCCTGAATTTCAGCGGTTTTAGTATTATAATGCGATCAACATTAGTTGTTAAATAAATGAGTCCAAAAGGAAAGACAATGTAGTATTTTTAACATGATGCTCAGTTCCAGCCAGCTGTTGCCATGGAAAATTGAGGAATAGGATTGCCAGATTGATATATTCTTTCAAAATCAGCCAAAATTCTGGTTTATTTATTGAAATTAATGTCAACCACATATTACAGTACTTCTAAAAAAATTTAATGTTTAAGCCAGGGTGAGATTGTTTATTGTTCACAAATTAGTTGAGAAGAATACAGCCATATGCTGATGTGTCAGCTCCTTTTCTCCAATGCTGTAGGCAGATACTCTCTGTCTACCTCACTAGTCTGAAATCACCAAGGGTCTGGTATTGTGACAGTGGATTAGTTTGTCAATGCAGCAGGGAAGCTAGCCAACGGAGAATGTGGTTTTGGTATCTATATGACAGAGGTTAACTCCCATATATTTCCACCCTCTACTCTTAAGATAAAAAGCCATGAAATAATATTTAAAAGAAATAAGCGCTCTTTGTCCATTAAATACCTTATTATGGTATAGAATAAGTATTGGATGATTTATTCACAGCATTACACAGAATACTTAATTTTATATTAATCAAAAATGTTCAAAATCTGTTCACCTAGCGTTATCAATAACATGTATGTGTGGGTATCATCTATCTCTGAGCTTGTTAATTTTATTTTTAAATACAGAGAAATTAATCATATGGAATGTAAGCTTCTAGTTTTTTTGTAGAGTCTTTGATTCTAGGATTTACTGTATATTATTCGACATTATTGAAAATAAGGAAGGTGCTCATAATCTTAAGAAATGGGACTTTATGTGTCTATTTTGGAATAAACAAAGAGAAAGAACTAAAGAATTACTACTACAGTTTCAGTCTCAATTATCAGAGGTGACCCAATTTTGGAAAAAAAAAATATATATATATATATATTAAAAATATCAGCAGCCTTTCCAGGCGGCAGAGGAAGACAATGCAGCCAGTCTGATGAGACCTGATAGGCTAGGGTCAGAGAGAAGGAGAGGAGGACCTCCCCTATCAGTGGACTAAGGAGTTGCATAGAGGGAGAAGAGGGGGAGATGTGGGGTGGGACTGTGAAGAGACAAGGGAATGGGCCCACAGTCAGGCTACAAAGTGAATAAATTGTAATAAATAATAAATAAAAAAGTAAAAAAAATCAGCATTTTGTGAGTAAGGATGAGTCCATTTTTCTTTACATAAAGAGGAAAAGCTTTTTGCTGGAAGAGTGTGAACATCTTGACATTGACACAAAATATGAATGAGAGAATTGAATTATAAATACAGTCTTGGGAATTACACAGTAATACAGATATAGTTATCATAGATGAAACCATCCAGTCTCCACAATAGCAGGTTGTGGGAAACAGTGAGGTTAGAACAAAATTCTGAGGATATTGTTTGTGTGTGTAGACATGAAAACGTGAGACTAAACTCATGCCACACGGAGGTGGGAAAGAGTGAACGGAAGTATGAATCTGAGTGTGGCAAACCTGCTGTGAGTAAAGGCACAGCAACTCACTATGGGGTAGTGTTCAGTCAGTGAACTTTCCTGTCTAGAAAACTACTTGCTGGAATTTGGGTCAGTTATTAAAAAGAGATATAATGGCTGTAAGTGCTACAAATACATTATTTTGTGTTTTGAAAATTAAATAATGTGTGAATATAGTTAAAGTAAAGCAAGGTCGAACGTCAGTTCTTTCTTGTTTGGAATAAAGGAAAAGTGTATTAATTAAACAAAAGAAGAGCAGTATGATGGAAGACTATAAATATCGTATTTGATATGCTATCAGTTGATCATTTCTGACCTATGAACTGGACCAACTAAAGTCTGATGAAAAAATTTAAAAAAAGAAAGGAATGGATTACCTGTAAAAGAAGAACCTTTGCCAATGGCATTGTTCTCAATAAGCTTCAGTTTTGAGAAAGATGATTCCTTGCTGATACGCTGATAATAATGTGTTTCTTTTTGAGTCAGGGTGGAAAGCAAATAAAAGAAGCAGTTGAAGAAAGTATTGAAATTGAAAAAAAAATAAGAAAAATTACAAAGTGTGTGTGTTAAGCTTTTTGTTTAGTTTTAGAAAATTGCATGAGAGCACACACCAATAAGGACCCAGGTATAATTTTGTTGGATCTATGAGGCAATTCATAGTGTCACAAAAGTTTTAGAGGAAATATTTTGGGGAGAAATATCTGGTGTATTTCGTGACTAAGTGTTGTCATTCAAACAAGAGAGGGACTAGAAAGAATAGTCCTAAGAGGCATGAATATATTTGAATAATTAAGATAAGAGACATCTCCTAGAATATCAAGAGCAGGTTGGGCAGATAAGCTTCTAAGACAAATGAAAAGAAAGAAGGTTCCAGCTGAGGTGATGAATGCTATGAGCTAGAGCAGATACATTATAATACAAATGCTGAACTCAAGTGGAAGTTCAGTCCTAAGATATTGTATTCTTCAAGATATTTAAAGATAGCTTAGTTTCTTTATAGTAGAATACTTTTATCTGCTTATACATAGACACATGATTTGTTCATTAGGAGAAAATCATGGCTGTAGGTATATGGAGATATGTGTTCTTGTGTGGCATGTGAGAGAAGTTAGGAAAAGGGGAAGACCCTTCTCACCAAAGTAGCAGAAATATTATTTAAGACTTTACAATTACTATCTAATCTCCCTGAAGTACAACTACTTACTTTTTATATTTATATAAGCCAGCTTTTGTATGGTCTCGTTATGTTTGGTAACCAGCAAAGCATAGTAATAAGAGATGGAGATGCCTTCAAAGGGTATCAGCTCACCTGGAACATTAAGTAGCAGCAGGACTAAGAGCATCCTTTCCCACAGAGGCCAGACAAGGCGTCCCAGCTGGGGGAAAGGGATTAAAAGGCAAGCAACAGAGTCAGAGACAGCCTCCTCCACTCCAATTATTAGGGGACCCAGAACTCCTTATAAACATGAGATTTTTCAGAAACATGTCTTTTTAAGTTAATCGAATGGAAAAGGACCAAGGGCATTTTCCTTAGTAAGCGTGAGATATCCAGCTGAGCAGCTATTGGGGATCTCAGCAAAGTAACAGTCAGCTGCTAGCCTTGGTAAAATTATTCTGACCTGACTGAGTATTGTAGCCTATGTCTTTGACACCACCACTCCACTGGGAAGGCAGGGACACGCAGATCTCTGTATGAGACTAGTCTCTTCTGCATATCAAGGTCCAGACCACACAAGACTGCACAGTCAGATCTTTTCTCAAATAAATTATTCTGACTTACTACATTATATTTTTCTCTATTTACAGGAAAGCAAATCATTTCAAGCTCTCATTTATTCATCAAGAATTATAACTAGTGTTAAAATGCAAATGTTTATAACTTTCTTCATGTCTTCGCAAATAGTTGTAGTAATTGCAAAATATGTAGCAGCATGACTATTTCAAGATAATATTTTGTTAACAGATTTCATCAGAATGACAGCCATCTATCTATCTATCTATCTATCTATCTATCTATCTATCTATCTATCTATCTATATACATTCCCTAGAGACTTGAAGTTAAAGAAGTGTTCTTAGTTGGCAATATGACTGTGTTTAGGCAGGCACATTTCTATTCTTTAAGGGTTTTGCTTCTGATAAAGTATGTTAGCAGACATCTTAACATACCAATCTGCTTTGAGATTTCTTCATTTCCTTTCATGGAACAATGTAATTGCTTCCTTGCCGTCAATGGTCATCCCCATTATTAAATAGCATCCTTGAATAAGTTCCAGTGTCTCAAGTTTGAACTGTATTTGTTTCTCTAACATTATTCCATTGAATTACTTTTTATGGTAGCAAGATGAAACAAATCCATTTTCAAAACTGCTCTCAGTGATCATATAAATGGTGACATATACTAGTGCTTCCCAGCTATGTCTATCAAACGATGCAAATTCTGGGTAGTAAATGAGAATATAATAGAACAGATTATCACTATTAGAAAAGAAAATTCTGTTTCCTCTAGTCTGTCAAGAGGAAAATTTAGACAGTTCAGCTTAATTTATTCACTAATAAGTTTAAATTAGCACCTGTTTTACATATGAGTCAACTAGTTATAATCTTACACTGAACTTGAAAACTGAAATGACATATGTAGTAACAGTTTGTCATAGACACAAAGACTGAATGCCTAGGTAAGATTACCAGAGAGACAATATAACAGTGTTTATGTATTGTAAAACAGCCTGACCTAGTTTCAGTTCTCCCAGACTCTGCCAGGTAGAGGAGTGACAGGATTCCTGATATGTAGAGAATTTCTGTCAGCATTGCAAGAAATTAGAACTCTCCTTGTCTGAAGAATGTATATATAGGCAAATCTACACTTCTGTGAAATTATTTATTTTATCTCTTAAAAACACAAATAAATGTTTCTAAATGATAGCATTTTAAATAAATTTTTAAAACAGATTAATTCATAAACAGTCAAATTAATGAACTCCAAAGTTAGTGAATTTAAAAAAAACATGAAAATCAAATTTATTATTTAAGATATTAACATGCATTATAACATGCTGTCCTGAATAAGGCAATCACATGGTTCTCTTCTGTTAGCCACTGTGCCTACAACTTATTATTCTAAACTGTGACAGAAATACTGTGTCAGCAACATTTTGTAGACACTGTTTGGGCAATGTTAAAAATAATTTCGAATGTTTTAATTTACCACAAAATAATTTTGCTGTCATTGCTTTCCAGCATAAAGTATTATATATAGACTATTTTGACATTATTTTTCAAATATTTCTTAGATGATTTCACTTCATTTTTCAGGAAATAAGAAAATGTATTTCTCGAAATGTTGCTTCTATAAATAATTGTTTTTTTGTTTTGTATTACCAACTACATTTTTTTTAGTTATGTACCGTGATACTAAATATTTTGGACACTCTTTTATCAGCCTAGTTACAAAAATGTTTTGAAAGAACATAGCCATCATTCTTTCAGTGTTTATTAGACCATATGTGTATATATTTAAATACTACAGTTGAATTATCTTAAGTGTGTAAGCTTTGAATACAATTCACTTATATGAAATGAGCTTAATTTTTAGTTTTATGAATGAATTACAAGTTATAGAGTTCAAAATATTTTTTAATTATTCTAAAGTATAAAAAATATTCTATATAGATAAGTGTGTGTGTTTGTGTGTGTGTGTGATACAAACAAAAAAACAAGTAGGGGTGTATTTCTGGATTGCAGGAACTTATTAGTATTTGTTCTAATGTGATTGCAAAGGACGAAAATGCACATAGATTAAATTAAATAAAATTTATTCATAAAACCTGAGTCGTACACATAAGGAATTCTATAATTTACTACTCCATAGAAACATCCAAAAGAACACTGAGGTAGGCACATCAAGTTTTGAATTTCATAACTCAGAAGAACTTGCTGAAAAGACTCTGTCTTGGTATGGTAGCCATAAATTATATATTCTTATTGGCATATATTATCACTAATTTAAATTAATTCCACTTTCTTGTTTTTGTTAATTTTCCCTCTCAAAATTATCATAGAATTTCGGAGAATTTAGGGAGCAACTTAAACAAAAAGAAACTGATATTTTGGGCACGGATGAGAAATGATAAACTGTCATTTTGGGGGACATGGATTAGGGATTCACCAGGCAACCTTGATCATTAATGACTGGTTAGACTTAGATAATATAAGTGAGTCAAAGTGCTCCCACAATATCAACACAATCAACGTCCTCGTAACAGGGCACGAGCACGTGCAAGTAGTTATGAAGCCTGTCTGTGGGTTATGTTAATATCACAGCCCGTTACACACTCACTGTTGTTGAAACAAAGAAGACAAATGGAAAGGAAGCCTCAAAATGCATAGCATGTTTTGTTTTAGCACTGGAATGGAATGCATTCTTTTATACAAAAAGAGAATGTTTTGAACACAAAACTTAAGTAAAGGAACAAAGAAAACAAAAGTGCAAGGTAAGAAAGACTCAATAAACATCTCCTCAATGAAATAGTTCAACTTTGAACAATAGTTGTCTTAATCACTGTTCATGTCTGTGAAGAGACCCCGTGACCAAGACCACTTTTATAAGAGAAAACGTTTAACTGATTGGTTGTTATACAGTTTCAGTGGTTTATTCTGTTCCGTTATCATCATGACATAAGCATGGCGGCATGCATAGAGCTGGCACTGAAGAAATGGCTGAGAGCTTTATATTTTGATCCACAGGCAGGCAGGCAGGAAGACAGACAGAAACAGAGAAATAGACACAGAGAGAGATAAACAGACAAAGAGAGAGAGACTGGCCATGGTGTGGGATTTTGAAATCTCAAGCCAACCTCCAGTGACACATTTTCTCCTAAAAGCCCCACCTTCTAATCCTCCTCAAACATGTCCACTCACTGGTGACTAAGCATTCAAATATATGAGCCTATGGACCACTATATTTCAAACCACCACAGTAGTTTCATTGGCACTACAGAAAAAATAATATATGTACCTGAGAAAGAATACCACATTAATGAGCCTTCACAGGGCTGGGAGGACAGCTCGGCCTCCCAGAGTTCCCTGTTCATACATCATAAGGCTCAAAAGTAACTGTACTGCTAGATCCAGGCTTTCTGGAACTCTCTTCTGAACTCTGCAGGTACCTGCACACATACGGCATGTGGATTCATAGCCAGGAACTCATAAACATATAAATCATTAAAAAAATTAAAAATACAATTTTTTTGTAAAAAATGAGCCTATGTAGCAATTGTGTTTCTATATGCATGTATTTTTATATATTACTCATATAACATACTATGTATTACTGTTCTTTCATTATGAAACAAATGATTGATAATTTTACTCTCATTTTTTTTCTCATTTTAAAAATTTATTTTATTATAGACATAGCCTATGGCAGTCAGTATCCAAGTGGGTTCCCCAGTAAGAGGAGCAGGGACTGTCTCTGACATGAACTCAGTGGCTGGCTCTTTGAACTACCCCCAACCCCTGAGGGAAGAGCAGCCTTGTTAAGCCACATAGGAAGACATTGCAGCCAGTCCTGATGAGACCTGATAAGCTAGGGTCAGATGGAAGGGGAGGAGGACCTCCCCTATCAGTGGACTTAGAGAGGGGGAAGGAAGAGATGAGAGAGGGAGGGTGGGATTGGGAGGGAGTGGGGGAGGAGGCTACAGCTGGGATACAAAGTGAATAAACTAATTAATATAAAAACTAAAAATTTAATTAAAATTATTTTTTATTATTATTTTTAAATTATTCACTTTATATCCCAATTGTAACACCTACCTCATCTCCTTCTGGTTCCTCCCTCCTTCCTTCTTCATCACTATCTTCTTCACCTAGTCTTCAGAAAGGGGGAGTTCTCTTCTTTGACCATCTGGCCACAGTTATCAAGTCTTTTCAGGCTGCCTGCATCCTCTTCCTCTGTTGCCTGGCGAGACCATCCCACTTGGGGAAGATGATCGAGGAGCATGCACTAGAGTTCATATCCGAGACTGTCTCTTACCCCTTACTAGAGAACTCACGTGGAGCCTGAGATGCCTATGGGTTATATCTGAGTAGGGTCCTAGTCCTCCCCATTAATGGTCCTTGGTTGGTGCATCCTTTTTGCCAGACCCCTAGTCCCAGGTTTTTTGGTTCTGTTGTTCTTGTTTTTTAAATTAATTTATTATTTTATTAATTAAAGTTTATTCAATTTGTATCCCAGCTGTATTCCCCTCCCTCATCCCATTCCAATCCTATCCTCTCTCCTTCTTCTATTCCCATGCCCCTCCTCAAGTCAACTGATTTTTCACAGAACAAAATACTTTATTTAGGATTCTTTTTTATTTTTATTTTATTTTTATCAATTAAAGTTTATTCACTTTGTATCCCAGGTAAGCCCCTCCCTTATCCCTCTTCTCCTATTACCCACCCCCAGTCTAATGATAGGGTAGGTTCTCCTCCCCTTCTTTCTGATGCCAGCCTATCAGGTCTCATCAGGGCTGGCTGTTGCCTGGTATGGCTGCGCCCCCATCAGGGTTTTGTTCTCATTTTGAAAGGGTTAATTCATTAAGATTTTCTCTGTCATTACTAACACATATCACTTTGTGCAGAAATGAAGGATTTCCAAGGATATTAAGCTTCAAAGCCTTTGTGTATGTGCTGAGTGTGTGTTAGTTTTTCCTGTATGCATGCCTTTGACACATATGCTCATGTGTGTCTGTGTAACTGTGAGGGAGCACCAAAGTATTTATGGAGGTCAGAAGACATCCTTCAAGTTACGTTTTCCTTCCTTCTTCTTTGAGCCTGCGATTCTTGTTCTTAAATGCTACACATACAGGGTAGATGGCCTATTCTGGTGAGTTTTCCAGTTTTTCCCTTTCAATTTCTTGTGTGATCACTGGAATTCAGACACACTATCACAATGGGCTTACTTGGGTTCTAGAGATCTGAACTCAGATCCATGGCATGAACATTATTACTGAGTCACCTTATTAACTCAAAGGATATGGGATTTTTAGTTCAGGAAATTGGACAAATTTATATATCAACTTCACTACGTACTTTAAAAGACAGTAAAACTAATAGAACATGATTTTTTTTTTAATTTTGTCCTCAAAAAAATTGTGGAGGATCATATTGCAAAGCCTGCTATCTGTTATTCTAAAAATAAAAATGGCTTCATTTTCTCAAATGTTTCTTTTCTCTGTACAAAAATGTATCTCCCCCTCTATCTGTATCTGAGTGGCTCATATAAAAATTAAAATCTTCATCTGATAATAACTACTTTCATTTCCTTTGCAACACTGATATGATTTTGACTGTTTTTCACACCAAGAAAATAGGCATATTTTAGCTACTATTAAGAAAACAACCTAGAATATCCAAATGAATATCCAAACTATACCAAGCTATTTGAACAACAACAACAACAAAAAAAGAAATCAAAATTTGATATATGATGTTTTAACACAGAAATAAAAGCACAAATGACTAGTTTTCATAAATAATACATACATTATTTTAGGTCAGTGAGTTGTTCAGTGAGTTTTCCTTCTAAGAGTAATAATAAATATTATCCTGCAAAATTCTAATATTTTGTAAGATTGCTTGTTCCATCAGCTAATAGAAATGTGTCCTTCTTGTGTTATGCTTCCTGTACAATGAGTACTTTGTGATTTGGCTTGTGTGCTCCTTTGGGCAGTTTATTCTGCGGCTCCATTTCAATGTCAGGGTTACATAAGAAACAACAGCAAATATACTGGCCTCTATGTTTATTGAGGCTGTAATTTTCTAGGTCATACATGTGTGATATAAAAGAGTGATTTGTTAGTAACAAGCTCCTACGTTTATAGACTATATTTCCTTATCCACTTCTTGGAACTGAATAATTCTAACTTAATTGTCCTCTCTAAATCAGATTTACTACAGTTATTTCCTTTGCAGCATTTCAAGAATAACCATATTATTCTCCAAGGGAATATATAATGGAGTCTTTTAGCTTGGATACTTCCTTCAGGGCCTACTTGCACAGATCAACTGGGAAAATAACATTACCCCTCTTCAAAATATCTTCAAGATAGCACTTTTTCCAAAGTCTTTTTTTTTTAAACAAAGGGAGGTTTATTGTGATATTACATTGATGAAAAATGTCTTAGATGCAACACAAAATTCATAAAAGGAAGAATTTGATTCCAGCAAAATACAGTTTCTCTTCTCTGATGGTATTGTTAAAAATTAAAACAAATAACCAACATAAGCCTTGTCCAAGAGAAAATGTTAACAAATTGCATACTAAAAAGTTATAGAAATATGAAAGTTTCTTAAACTCAATATTCAGAAGTTAAATGACAAGAAATGGATAGTAACTGAATGGTCACCTTCAAAAGCACCATGTAAATGTCAGCTGATGAAACGTTCAGCATCATTCATCACCTGGAAGATGCAAACTAGATATCTTCAAAGTGAAACCTTTAGATACCTTCAAAAACCTATTAATGTCGTTAAAACATGTTTTTGAGAAGATGAAGTGTTAGCGAGGACCTAGGGCAGCTGGGAATTTTTTCTGTTATTAGTGATGATGCAAATTATTAGTGATTGACAGCAGCAGTAGTAAGACAGCATAATCACTTAGAAAAACGGCTTTCATCCTTCTTAAATAGTGAAACTGTATTTGCCATGCAACTCAGTAATCCTACTGCTTCCTACCAAGGAAATCACAACCTATGTGCATACAAGTATTTACAGTGATTTTATTAATAAGCTAAAACTGTAGATAGGTTATAGAGCTATGAGGGCGCCTCAATTTCTTCAAAGTCTTAACCAGTACTCTACATTTTTAGTAAAATTATTTGTTTTTCTCAATAGAAAATTGTCATCCGCCAAAACAAAACTTTTTTTTAATATTCCATGGCCTGAATATTGCTATTAAAACTTTACATTAATTATTTATGTACAGAACATTGTGAGAATCAGAACATTTTCATTCTGAAATTTGGTAATTTCTTCATAAAGTATTACAATTTGTTTTTTTTTTAAACCTAACACTCCAAATATTCTACTATATCGTAGTGCTAATCTTTTCTGTTCTTGAATGCAGAACTGTCTTCATCCTGTTCCTTACTTTTCTTTAACTTATGTAACCTGTTTTCCTTGTTTGGTTTGTTTTGTTACTGTTTTATTTTATGTTCTAAGAGATAGGTCTCACACATCATAGACAAATGCTTCACCACTGAATAATTAGTCTAGCCATTTACTATTTTCTTTAACACTTTCCTAAAACTGTCCATTTAAGGTTTATTAGAGAAATCACATTACTATTTTTTACTTCTCGCTGATTAGTCCTTCCTTAAATTTAACATTTGAAAGAGGTAACAATACATGTCTTCTGAAAGCAATTATTTTCAGTTATCTCCCAACATTTCAGTATTGGTGCTTCCGTTTCTCCCCCAGTGACTCCTTCCCCTCTGCTGGCTTATTATTTCACATTTGTCTAAAATACTTTCTTTTTGACAGAAACTGAGCTGCTTCTTTTTTCAGTCTGTGCTTACTGTCTAGCATTGCTTTCTGATTGATAATACTGATCATCATCTTCTAGGAAGGGGTGAATATGTACCTCCTGTGTGTGGACTGGGTAGCTGAAATTGACGCTGGCGTGTCTAGGAAAATCGAGATATGTTACATGGCCTCTTAAGACACCCCCCGCCCAAACATACTTGTTTTCTACCCAAGATATCGCCATCCTGAATTATTCAGATCAGATCCAGTAATATTATTTTCTTTATTTTTATCTATTTTCTCATTCCTTGACTTACACACACATACACACACACACACACACAAACACACTCATATAAACACTCACATAGTTCAATTGGACCTTTTCTTCCAACCTCACACCTTCTTCCCCAGGAAAATGTTATAATGATTTAATATTTCATGTCATATTTGAATTGTTGTAACATTCTTACGTCTAATTTTCTAGTTTTTTTCTACTCAAACATTCCAGTTCAGACAGCTTCTACGAATTCTGGGATTTAGTTTATATCATTTCAAAGCTCTGTTGAAGCTTTGAAACAGTTCTCAGTTTACTCCATAAGGCAACAAAGTCCATAACAATACTCACAGCACGTTACATGAACTGCATTGCAACTTTGAAGTTCTGTCCTGAATCATTATGCCATAGTATTATTTGCATCTGAGTATCTTATATTTTATTTATTACTTTAATTAATACACTAATTTTGACACAACATTTTAAAGCTTTTATAAATTCTTTATTGAGGACCATGAATCATGGTTGATTTGAATGATAGGTTGGAATGATGAATATAATTAGCTTTTAAATGCAATGTTACTAAATTTGTTATGCATAACACAATGTTTTTGTTTGTTTATTTGTTCTTTTGTTGGTTTGTTTGTGGGGTCATAAGTAAAGTCATTAGTCTCTGAGGAGTTTATTTTCATAAAGAAAAAAAATATTCTTTTTAAATTCAATTTAATTTAAAAATATATTTATTTTTTATTCACTTTACATCCTGGCTACATCCCATACTTTTTCCCCTCCCAGTCTCACCTTCCCTCTCTTTCTCCTCCCCTTTCCTATTCTGCAGAAAGGGGGACCTCCCTTTTCCATCCATCCCAGCTCATCAAGCTGCATCACCAAAACTAAGTATGCCCTCTTCCACTGTTACATGTCAAGGCAGTCCTGTCAGGGTGAAGTGATCAAAAACCTGGCAAGTGAGTCCCTTTGCAATTCAGTCCCCACTTCCCTTAGCAGAGGAGCCACGTGAAGCCTATGTTGTCCATCTGTCCATATTTGTAGGGAGTTTAGATCCAGTTCTTGCTTGGTCCTTGATTGATGCTTTCAAATCAGCAAGCGCCTCTGGGCCATGGTTAGTATCTTGTGGAGTTTCTGTCACCTCCACGTCCTTATCTCTTTTCTCCCATTTTTCCACAAGACTCCTTATGCATAGCTCAATGTTTGGCTGTGAGTTTCAGCATCTGTATTGAGGCACTGCTGGGTAATGTCTCTCAGAGGACATATCTGACAGGTTCCTGTCGACAAGCTTACCAGAGAGAGCTTAGTTTATTCAGAGTGTCAGAGGTTAGGCCAGGCATTGGTTGATTATTCCCTTAATCTCTATCCTATTTATCCCAGCACAACTTGTAGGCAGGGTAAATTTGTATTCAAAGTTTTTGTGGGTGGGATGGTGTTCCTCAACCTGTTCTAGGAGCCTATTCTAGTTTAGAGGGTGCACTCTTCAGTATCTATGGCCTCTCTTGAATCCCTCTCAAGTTCTCTCAGGAGCCTACCCTGACTTAGGTCTCCAGCTTGTTACAGAGATACTCCCACCCTCCTTTTCTCTGCAGGTCTTGTGTCTTTTCCTCTCTCCCCAGGTCTGATCTTCACATTCTTAACTCTCTACCCCCTTCTTCTACCTTTTTCCCTCTCTTCATCCACTACCTCTGTCTATTCTGTCTCCTCTTCCAAGTGAGATTTATGCCTCTTCCCTTGTATCCTCCTTGTTTTTTATCTTCTGTGGGTCTGTGCCGTGTGGTATGCTTATTCTGTATTAAATGGCTAAAGTCCCTTAAAAGTTGAGTGCATACAGTAAGTGTCTTTCTGGGTCTGGGTTATCTCACTCCAGATCCATTTTCCTGCAAATTTCATGATTTCTTTGTTTTGCTTTTTTATTATTTATTATGATTTATTCACTTTGTATCTCTGCTGTAGCCCCCTCGTCAACTCCCAGTCCAACCCACCATCACTCTTCTACAGCTATGTCCCCTACTTTGTTCATAATAGTTGAGTCATATTCCATTGTGTAAGTAAGATAATTCTTGAAGAAGATACCCAACAGTATAAATTCAAAGAATGATAAGAAAGAAATCTTGCAAAAGGGTTAAAGAAATTTTTTTAAAATTAATTTGCATATCTAGGAATGGACCAAAATAGAGAAGAAAAAAATTTCCAATTACAAGTAAGAATAAAGGGAAGAAAGGAAGAAGAAAGCTATATCAAAGACATATAAAGCAATAATAGTACTTGAGAAAGGACAAGTACATAAAAGAAAAATTTTTTCTTGCAGTCTTTGGATTTTTAATAATAAAAAATGTTCACAGAGATTACAAAACTTAGATAGGATTAGGAATTTGGAGAGGACGTAAAAGTAGGTATTACTATCAGAGAGAAAGACTGGTATGTAGTATATTCTTTTAGTCGTATCTTATTTCCTTTGATTCATGAAGACATGTATTGAGAGTTTTGAAGTGGCTGTGTGAAGTGAGAGTGGATTATTTAACATACCTTTTTGGAATGTATGTTCATTGCTAGAACTTAACTATTTAGAAACACACATATACACAGAGATAGGGTAAGAAGGCTTCTGAGCATTTAGATCAAGAAATTAAATCAAGATCTTTGTTCCCTAGTAAGGAGAACAAAGGCTGACATGGACTCTTGCTGCCTGCTCTTTGATCACTTCCGCCTGGTGGGGCAACTTTTCCAGGCCACAGAGGAAGAGATTGAAGGCAGTCCTAATTTTACTTGATAGGCTGGGGTCAGTTGGTAGGGACAGGAGGCACCCCCTTTCTGAGGACTTGGGAAGAGGGACACAGGGGAAGAGAAGGAGGAAGGGTAGGATGGGAAGGAGACAATGGAGATAGCTACAATTGGGATTTAAAGTGAATAAATTAAAAAAAAAAAATTAGATCAAGAATGAAACAGTGTGCCTGCAAAATGACCAGCTTATCAAGTGAAAGCAAGTTTATGCTTTAAGGTGACTGGAATACAGTGAGACTTACGCAGATGAATATGAGATTTACAAATACTGTTATTCCTAAGTACAAAGTAGATATAAAATTATTTATTATAAAAAGAGTAGATCTAAGATTTATACAAAGGATGCAACATTCATCAAAGGTGAAAATATTTACAGTCTCAAATAAAGAGAAACAAGGGAAACATATTCTTCATGATTTTTAAGACCATGTAAGTTATTCTGGGAGAATTACATGGATTTAACCACAGTGAAACCATTTAGGATTCTGACTTTGTAGACACTTGCATAAGAGAAATAAAAGATAACTATGTTAGAAGAGTGGCAAGGTTATAACATTGTTAATTATTAATTTTAATTATATTCAATAGTTAAATTACATATGGTGCTAAGACATCAATACATAATGTTTAAATAGGTTATTCTTAAAAAGAAAATCTTTTATTTATTATGTGACAGATAGATATATCCCTTGAATTTTTTAAGGGGCAGTGTTGAGCACATTGTGAAACAAGATGATTCAGTCAATGGCTTGCAGCATATATAATAATAATTACCTTAGATTGTATCAACTTCTAACAGAGTAGACATCTCAGCTTTTATAAATGTCAGCTATGATCTTTACACAGATATGACCTTTTTAAAAATTATTTTATTTATTATTTATAGGGTATCTTACCTGCATATGTGCCTGTATGTATTGCCTGCAAGCCAGAAGAGGGCACCAGACTCATTTTAGATGGTTATGAACCACCATGTGATTGCTGGGAATTCAACTCAGGACCTTTGGAAGTACAGCCAGTTCTCTTAAACTCTGAGCTATCTCTCTAGGGGCCCCACCCTTTTTTAAATATTTATTTCTTAGATATACAGTGTTCTGCTGGCATGTATGACTGCAGGTCAGAAGAGGGCACCAGATCTCGTTATAGGTAGTTTTGGGCGACCATGTGGCTTCTGGAAATTGAACTCAGGACCTTTGGAAGAGCAGCCAGTGCTCTTAACTTCTGAGCCATCTCTCCAGCCCAATACAAACTTTTTTAATGTTAATTATCCCGGAATACATAATTATTCTTAAATAATGCATATCTACATATATATGTACATGTTTTAATATATTTTAATATTTTTCATCATTTAGTTTGCTTGTTATTCTGTAGGCTTAAACTTTTTATCAGGTAATTAGAATCAACGAAATATGTTGACTTACTTTCACACTGTTAATTACTAGATTTGGGACTGTTTCAGTCTCACCAAAAAGTAAAAGTGATTCAGAAAAGCATCTTAACAGAAGTCTACTTCAGTGTCATCACACCTCAACTAGTGTCTTTAGGATATTAACATTATAAACTGCTACTCTGTGAGTTAAAACATTATTTTCTGGAAATAATGAAAATATGCAGAATAGTAAAAATATAATGTGAATATGCAAACGCATAACCTCATTTAGTCAACATTACTGTTACTAATTTGCCCAAATTACCTTTATTGTATTTCTGGTTAAACATGATTATCTGTAATTAGAGACTAGTTTGTGGTGAATGCTCTTCTAATGCTCAAAAAATTTAGGTACATTTAATGATTGTGCATTTCAATTCTAAGAAATCAAATTTATTACTTAGTTAAAGACACATAAATTTATTTATTTTTTAAGACGAAAAAATAAAGACCATTTTAATTTTTCTTTTTTTTAATTTTTATTTTTATCAGTTACATTTTATTTATTCTGTATCCCAGATGTGCCCCTAACCCTCATTCCCTCCCAGTCCCTCCCTCCCTCACTCATCACTACTGTGCCCCTTTCCAAGTCCACTGATAGGGGGGGACCTCCCCCCATTCATCTGATCCTGTTTTATCAGGTATCATCATTGAGTTCCTGTTAGAAATAGTCCTTGTTCCCCTCACTTGGAGAAACCAATTGGTTACTGAGCTACCACAGGCAACATCTGAGCAGAGGTTCTAGGTTATATCCATACATGGTCCTTGGTTGAATGTCAGTTTCAGAAAAGACCCTGTGCCCAGATATATTTGGTCTTCGTGGAGCTCCAATCCTTTCCCCATCAGACTAACTCCCCTTCTTTCTTATGATTCCCTGTACTCTGACAAAGATTTGGTCATGAGTCTTTGCTTTGAAAACACTGCTAGTTAGAGGCTTTCAGATGCGCTCAGTAGACGCCTGTCATGCGTTCAATGCACAACCCAGATGTCCATCAACGGAAGAATGGGTACAGAAATTATGGTATTTCTACACAATGGAATACTACTCAGCAATCAAAAATGAGGAAATCATGAAATTTGCAGGCAAATGGTGGGATTTAGAAAACATCATTCTGAGTGAAATATCCCAGAAGGAGAAAGACAAACACGGTATATACTCACTTATATAGACCTATAAGATATGATAAACATAATGAAATCTATACACCTAAAAAAGATAATCGAGAGAGCGGACATGGGGTAAGAGGATCAATCCTCGTTTAGAAAGACAGATGGGATGTGCATTGAACACATTTTAATTTTTCAAAAGTAATGACATTATCTGTTTGCAGATAACATAAATGCCCATATTTCAAATACCAACAATTATATAACATATACATTTTTATTATGAATGAGCTTCAAATGTTTACAGGATACAAGTTAGTTCATAAAAGCAAGTGATCTCTTAGGTACACAATTTGAACTAAAATAGAATAACCTTTCCTTTTATAATAAAACCAAGATAAATGACTATCTGTAAATTTAGAAAAACATGCAAATTATTTGCCTCAAAAAGTGACATGGAGAGTAACAGAGACACACAATGTTGATCTCAGTCCTTCACATGTGCACATGCCTGACCCTGCATAATGAACATGTACATATGTGCTAACCCACACAGAGGGACACATAAACAGAATATTATTTTACATTCTCATTTTATGAAGTAAAGGGGTTCATGTGTCCTAAGTTCAAACAAATCCACGCAGTTCTAAAGGCAATGTAAATATACGGACACTCAGATGGTAGAAGAGTGAAGGAACAGGGGATGAACTGAAAATTCATATTTATTTTCTACCTCTCCAACATAAAAAAATTGCTATAATATTTGAGTGTGTTTTCATCTTTTCTTGGTGCTTTCATGCATAATATACTGTATTTTATTTAAGTCATGGTGGACTTCCTTAAGCTGTCTCTATCAAAATGTAAAGCCTTATGAAGAACAGGGAGAAGCTCATTAAAATAGAAAAGTCTAGGTATGAATATGGATGACTTTTATTTGTTACATAAAAAAAGAAGAAAGCAGACTATAGTGAAAGCTATTTTTAATGTAAGACTCTTGCCACAGGGTTGTTGTAACAGAGTTTGACTGTCATAAAGCAAAGGACCTCGGAAGGGCTCTTTAGTTTGTAAAAGTGTCCTAATACGTACTTCAGGGTACATTGTTTTCAAAACAATCACAGCCCCAAAAGGTGAACACCAGTAAGATAGCCACAAATAACATTTGCATTTATAACATTTAAAAGAAGGAAAAACTCTTCCAACAACAACAAAAAAGAAAACCTTCACAGGACCAAATAGATATCTAATTTATTGTTATTTTATGCAAAAAGCTACAAGAAACTAAGGGCAACCAAATAAATATGTACTTCACTCATCAAAAAGCATTTGTTTAGCTACTACTGAGAATCCAATATTTAGTGGCTCCAACAATTTTACCAGAAAACTCCTTCAGCTGATAAACCTCTTCAGCAAAGTGGCTAGATACAAAATTAACTCAAAAAAAAAAAAAAAAATCAGAAGCCCTCTTTTATTCAAATGACAAACTGGCTGAGAAAGAAATTAAGGAAACAACTCCTTTCACAATAGCCAGAAATAACATAAAGTACCTTGGTGTGACTCTAACCAAGCAAGTAAAAGACTTGTATGCAAAAACAAGACAAAACAAAAACTTCACATCTCTGAAGAAAAGAACTGAAGAAGATATCAGAAGATGGAAAGATCTCCCATCATCATGGATTGGTAGGATTAACATATTGGCAGGATTAACATGGTGAAAATGGCCATACTACAAAAAAGTATTCTACAGATTCAATGAAATTCTCATCAAAATAAAAACACAGTTTTTTTTACAGACTTTGAAAGAACAATTCTGAATTTCAAATGGAGAAACCAATATTTATAAAAAATAAAAAATAGAGTAAAATCCACTGAAGACACATAAATTTAAACAGCTTTTTAGAATGAAACAAACCTGATCAGGAGACCTATGGGGTAAAAAAAAAGCAAAGCAACAACACAAAAAAAAATAAATAAATAAAAAAATTAGCCTATTCATGCGAAATGTCTTAATGTCTATCTAATTTGCTTTACAATAAGTGTATACTCAGAAAATGGTGAGATTTATTCAAATTTGTATTACAATAATTTACAAAGCAATTCAAATGTAGACTCAAACTTTTTACCTCATCAAGTCATCAAAAAAGGCAACAATTCATTCGTTATTTGTCACATGATCACATGTGTTCCTATAACAGAATAAATTTTTCCCTCAGCCATGGATCTTCATCCAAAGCCATTTTTAGGACATGGGGTTTTGGTGGAAAAACATATTATTTTCAGTGTGGTAACTATCATAAACAATTTAGTGAGAAATAAAGACCTATAAGTAACTTATTATTTCTTACTGTAAAAAGTGAATGAGAAAAGGAATGACACATCCATTTCTTATTCAGGAATTTGCACTATGTTCAGAAATTATGATAATTATTGCACACAACATTGATTCAGATCTACTTTATGACCACCATGGCACTGAACCTCATTACTTTAACAGACATTTGTAATGTTGAAAAAATGTTTTTGAAATATATGTTCTGTTTCTGTTGACCTAAGTACAAATATATTGATGCTATATATATATATATATATATACAAATATATATACAAATATATATATATTAATTAAAATTTCAGTTAGATTATACTACCTATCTGATCTGAAAGGCAATTAAGATTATTCAGAATAGACTGGGCATAGATGCCTACCATAGCTATCCTGTTAGAAAACAAAGAGGCTTCCCAGTTCCTTCATCAGAAACATTTAATTTACATGGTAGTCTACAAAATCAGTAGATGTGATACCATTCTTTTGATTTACTAAGGTGATTGATTATTAATATATTTTGCTGTCATTTAAACATTTTCTCTATAAATGTAATGATTCAAAATTACATTGCATAAAATGTATTTCATGCATAAAATGGATCTGGAATTTTTCTGTATGTGTAAAATAATGTGTTATGATGACTTTTCCTTTGGAGACATGAGCAAATGTTTACTTTTCCCAGCCTCTATCAAAGGTTATGGTACCATTTCAGCATAGTTTAGTGAATGAATGAATTTATTGACTTACATATTAGAGTATGGTTGAGAGGTATTTACAAGGTTATTAATTACTCAAAAGTCATTCTCTTACCAAAGAATATGCCTCAAGAAGGATGCCACTCATAAAAGTCACACTTCAGCTGCTTCCTACATGTCTTATAGCTCTAAAGTTTGTAGAGTTATCTTTTTCCAGGAATTGTATATATAACATTGGGAGGGAGGAGCATGGAGAATCCTAAAAGTTTCCAGAACTTCCTGACATTGAGATTTGGTTACTTCCTGAGCAATGTAATTTTTATTCATCTCTTGAGTCTTCAAAAACCTCATTCAGGTCAGAGTGTCTTATTTTTGGAGGAAGTTGAAGAAGAACAAATACTAACGATGCAGTGATTCTCTGGCATAAGAATCATTGTTCAAGGACACAAAATAAAACGTGTGGACCAAATGATGTTTAGTTTCTCTGGGGATGTTATTTTCAACATAAATTCATAGAATCAAATTAGACTATACGAGAAAAGAATCCAGAAAAGCAACACATAAAAACTATTGCAATATCTCAAGTTAAATTCTATGAAATTTATACTTAAGAGTCATATGTATAAAAGATTTGGAAAATCTCTCAACAGTCTATACATTTTGTGGTTTTAGAATCAACAAATGTGAAGAAAATTTTTGTTCCAATGGTCCAATTTTAGATTTCTTTGAAAGAGTAAAAATGAAGGTAACTTCCTCTATACATGACTTTACTTTTGCTACTGAAGTCAGGAGACTTACCTATCAGTTACATATGTAGCCCAGTTATCTACTCTCAGGAAAATTTCCTACTGTTTTGAGTGTGGAAAATGTTGGTTCATATTAAATGCCTGTGGAGTTGATGGCCTACAGACTACCTTGATCAGGAACCCCTGAGATTCACTGAGCTCTTTGATAATGCAATCAATGGTACATGACACTTCATAAGAGTTCAGGAACATTTCTGTTTAATTCATTCCCAAAGAATGACTGTAGTGTGAAGTACAGAAGAGTTTATATTTTTAGTATAACTACTTGACTCATACAAATATTTTTAAGTGAATTGTGCAAGAACACTGAAAGAGAAAAGACCTGGCATTATACTTTTAAGTTTTACATAAAAACAATAGCCTTTCCATGCATGAAAATACTTGAATTTCTACAACTAAACATATGTCTTAAGAAAGTATAAAAATACACCATCCAGTTTTAAGCCATTTCCCTTGACCTGCTTTACTCCCTTCATGCTTGCTATTTTGTCTTCTCAGTGTCTCATATCTACTATAAATAGATAGTGATAATAATAGAAATATCTATATTCTGAAATAATATAGATAGACATATAGAAAGGATTTTTATTTCTTCTCACTAAAACCATGCAGTCACACAAGTGTTTTTATTTGCATGTTCAGATGGCTGACATATCAATTTTATTATTTTATGGTTTTGCATGTATATAGGTTGTCTGTGTGGAGGTACACAGATGTGTGTGAATGCCTATATGTGTATTGGTGTGACCATGGGAAGGCCCAACGTTGACATTAGTTATCTTCCTTGAAAAATCTCCACTTACTTACTGAGGGAGGGTCTCTTGTTGAAGATGAAGTTCATTCATTCTGCTGCTCTAGGTAATCCCTGCCACTGGGATACCGTCTCTCCGTCCTGAGACTGCAGGCAAGATTCCACACTTCCCTGTCTTTTATGTGTCCTCACTCAAGTTCTTTAACCAGGACATAAAGCGTTTACCCTGTGCCATTTTGTCAGCCTTGTTTATTTCAAATAATGTAAACAATTTTCAAAATATTTTGGGTTATATAACATAATGTAGGCACAATTTAATTACATATTTCTATCATAAAAATTATTTCAATTTAGTTTCCTTAAACATACATGTTTAATTGTGTATTTTATGCTTTCTTAAGAAAAACAAAGTAGCTGATATACATCATTAAATAAATATTGTTTTACACTAATGATTAAATTTATAAAACTGCCTTTTATGAAAATTATTTGTTTCTCATTCCAAAACTAACAAAAATAATGTCATTGAGGAACACTGGTGAATTTTTTGGACTTTTAAGGTATTTGTTTCAATGACTAGGAAAAATGTTATTAAAAATAAATAAATCCTGCAACCATTACTGAATTAGAAGATGAGGAAAATAAGATTGCTACTTTCAAACATCTATTGTTTCATTAATATTATGGTATTTAAACAAACCTTACATCAAGAAATATTAGAACTATGCTGTTATGAAGTTATTGGTTATTGTGGATGGTGGGTGGATTCAAGGAAACCTGACAAAAAAATAGAAAAGTTTCACAGTAGATATAAAAATTTTAAGGAACATACTAGAAAAAAGGGCCTGAAAAAATATTGAACAATGAACAATGGGATTGTTCAATTATTCCCTGTTGCTCAGGAACTTACACTGTTCGCTAGTGCTGAGAATCAAGTAACCTTGACTGACCATGACATGGTACAATCAAGAAGAGATTCAGAGAAAAAACTGAAAACAGCCGACTTGGAACTTAACTCCTAATTCAATCCCCCTAAGAGGAAAAAATAGTTTTCCAGGTGCTGTGCCTTTTAAAACAGTTGAGAAAATATGCTCTTTGGAGAGATAAGAGATGATAATTATATTATAGTCTCAAATTTAGCTAAAATGTAAGACATTGTACATTGTTGGCAAAATATCCCTTACCAGGAAGCAAGATTAATGAATAAATTGAGTTTTCTTGGTTTTGGCAATAGATATATTTTTAAAAGAATCAGAGAACATAGTTCTGTATATATGTCTTTCTTATGTCCATCTGTCTTTTAAAAGAATGCCTCAATTTGTTATATAACCATAAAAATAAGGATTCATGTTCTTTTATCCAACTGGTTTTACATGTAAGCTCTAATTTGGTGTATGTACTAGGACTCCCTGTTTGCTAGCAGTGCATAAATGTGTAATACATACCTAGACCCTCTCAAGTAGACTTGGACTTCCCAGCATATTTCCTATTTAGACCCACATGTTTAAGATAATCCAAAATGAATTACATCCACTTCAGTCTAGTCGCCATTTTCAGGGTTATTTTCACAAGAAAAAGAGGTCTGAAGATCATTTGTTTCCAAGAGACTGAACATGAGTTTTGCAAACCCTTCTTGGAAAGAAAAATTCCAGCATTTAATTTTATCACAAGAGTATGCAGCCAAGTTTATATTGTTGAAGAAAAGTAGAAAGCTAGCAAGTGTTTAAAAACTCAACAGTGTAGGAATTTGATCTCATAGTTGTACTCAGAACATAGGTAGATAAAAACCCTAATTCATATTTATGTACTTTTTCATGAGAAATGTTAACATACAATGATGTCTACAGCAATGAAGTATAGTCTCAGGACACACACTCATGACTGAGGTGCTACAGAGTTTTTGTGAAGATCCATCACCCTTTCTAGAAGCAGCGGCCCACAGTACTGGCAAAGCACCTTTCTCACCGAGGCAGCAGAGAATGAGGTGACTTCATCTGCATAGAAATGATGCTCACTGCAGTGACTACCCTGGGCAAGGCTTGGCTTGGGAAGGAATAGTGACAGAAAAACATCAAAGCTACTGAAGCATTCAAAGACCGCAAAGTAAACAAAGCACTTTAAGGAAAAATTGAAGCAGAATGTTAAGTGATTGAGGACTTTTACTGATGCCTGAAAATTCCTGAGGCTGATTAGTAGCTTTTTGTGTAATTGAAAAACCTACAGCAACAGGTTCTGAAAGGGCAATTTGTAGTGCAGGTTTTTGGCCTGTATGCAGATTAATTTTTTTTTTCATTAAATTTTATAACATATATCGTCTTTAACTCAAGAAAACACTGCTTCAGTGATTTGATTAATAGTTTACTGTGCATTCTAAATCCATGAATAAGGCAGAGGCCCTTCTCAGGTGCAGCTACAGAGCTCAGTAACCAGCTAGAAAGAAGTGTTTAGGATGACGGAGAGTACAAATTGAGTGTGCTCGCTGTGACTTTTGAGGCTATAAAATGTATTGGCCTGTAGAATCACTGGCTAAAAGGATTGTATAAAGTCCATTAATACTATTACATGGAGACTGTTCAACAAAAGGTAGAAAGGCACTTTGGAGAAAATAAAAACATATGAAGAGGAAAGTTCTCTTTATATGCTTTTAACCCTCTTCAGTTAATATGTAAGTTTACTGAAGTACTTTTTATCTGCTGTATACCCTTCCTGGTGTTTATCTGCCTTTTCAGTATAGTGAAGTAGACTAGGAACCAATACATTCTACCATTACCCTTTGAAAAAGTCAATTATTTTCAGGAGCTCTTTCCAATAAAATACTTTTGTTGTAATACTTGTATACTTTTAAGAAAAGTCACCACCCTTGCTGATATAACAAAGTACATAATAACTGGCAATAAATTTTTTCTTAATGGTTGGAGGTTGTGCTGGTTAGTTTTATGTCACCTTGACACATGCATGAATCACCTGAGAGGAGCTAACCTCAATTAAGAAAATGACTCCATAAGTTAGGGCTATAGGCAGTCCTGTAGGGCACCGACTGATGAGGAAGGGCCTACCCCATTATGGGTTCGGTCCTCACCAGGCTGGCTGAACTAGGTTTTATAAAAAAAAGCAGGCTAAGCGAGTTGATGAGCAAGCCGATAAGAACCACCTCCCCCTGGCCTCTGCATCTCTTCCTGTCTCCTGCCCTGTTTGAGTTTCTGTCCTGACATCCTCTGGTGATGAACGGTGATATGGAAATGTAAGCCATATAAATCCTTTTGGCTCAGGTGGCTTTGCTCATGAAGTTTCACTGCACCGACAGCAACTGCAACTGAGACTGATATCTTACTGCCTTCTGCCTTTGTACCTAGATTCAGATCTGAGAATGATTTAAAGTCATTATACATTATTGTCTAAAGAATAATTATTACATTCATTAGCTAAGATCAGGTTATGGTTTTTGTCAAGTTTCACCATTACAATAATCTGACCTAAATAATACAAGAAACTACAAGAGGACAGACATTTTCAGTACTTCAGCGTACAAATTAGTTGGTAGTAGTCCACAATATAAGAATTTAGAAAACAAGAAACTTAACTCTTTAGATAAAAATTGTCAAGAAATTTTCGAGTTCAGAGATAGTTATCCACTAATCTTATTAGGTTTTAATTTTTTTTACACTCCACTGGTAAGAAAACAAAGTTGAAGAAAAGAATGCCTTTTACAAATTGTAAATCTGAGTTTTAAAACAAAGCTTATTATGATCTCTCTATAAGCCTTTGCTTTCAATATTTCTATAATTGCTTTAGATCTAATTTGTATTAGTGTCTTAAAAGATAAGTCACACATATTATACCATGAAATCTTCTCAACAATGTTATTATTTTGTGTTACTTTTGTTCAATGTATACGATTTCCAAGGCTTAATGGTCCTAAATTAATCATTTAGAAAGTATGAAAGCTTGGAATAGAAGCCAAGCTGTCCATTTGATATCTGCTAGTATTTCCGTAGTGCTGACTAAAAACCAAAGCTTGTATCACCTTTGGTTTCTCTATATGGCCATAAACTGAGAAAATTTCTAGGACCATGTGTATTTCAGCCTGTTTCTGAAATGCATTCGATGTAGCTTCATTTCTACTTTTCTAATCTAACTTTTCACTATATTATCATCCATATTTTTTTAATAACAATGCACCATATTAAGCATCTCTATGGTGAAAAATTTTGTACATCAATTGCTGTAGACTATTTGTAATTTAATTCTACTTTAAAATCTTGATATTTTAAATAATATTTTTATTTTTAAGATAATTGATTTAACATAAAAATTGATTTAGTTATTGTGTCATTGAATTTATAAAATGTAACAGGGACTTTATCATTTCCTGAAACTGAAATATGAACACATGTTTTCAAAATATTGGCATAAGTTGGAAGACAATATATGAAAATTGGAAAACTGTTGAAGTAAACATTATCATTTGCTCAAAGGAGCCTTGCTGATTACATTGAATTGCATTTCTCATTATAAATATACAGATGAATGCCATTCTTTACAGTACAGCTTCTGTGTCTAAATGCTGGCCCCACTAACACTTCTCTTAAGGGAACCAAAGGGAAGGAGTATAGAGAAGCCCTTGTTTTATTGACATTTAGGCCACATTGAAAACACAAGCTATGCACTGCTTTAGAATACATAAGTTCCTCCATCTTAAGCCAAATGCTGGAGACTGTCAACACTCATCATGTAGTTTTGAAAAGAAATACTTCATGGGCACTTTTCCTTTTAATATCCCCTTAATCGTTTCTTGTTTTAAAAAGTTTTGTTTTGTTTTATATTGGAGAATTTGGTAAACATATATATTTACTCATTTAATTTTACTCCTGTTTCTCACTCTCAACAATTCTGAGACTATCCAGCCATTCTTCCTCCAACTTCTGAGACTCTATTTTTAACACATTTGTCTAATTAGTGCTACCAGTATATGCCCAGTATAGGCCATCTGACATAGATAACCTATCAGAAAACACATATCTGAAACAAGCAAGCAAGCAGGCAAACAATCAATCCTGACTGTCTTTCATCAGTTTTCACCTTTCTGAGTCCACACCTATCCATGCCAGAATTTTCACAGGATTGATCCTGTGAAAGCAACTGCAGCCAGTATGAATTCTGGCATTCACTGGCACTTTAATATCTGAAAGTTCATTTTCAAGTCAGTTTTCATTGACCTTTGACTTGTGCAACCTCTCCTCCTCCTCTTTTTCCTGTTCCTCCCTCTCTGCCTCCTCTTCTTCTTTTTCTCTTTCTCTTCCTTCCCCATCTTCTTCTTCTTTTCTTCTTCTTCATCATCTCTTTTGTCTTCTCTAACTTCTCCTTTTCTTCTCCTCTTTATTACTAACTGATCTATGATTTGGGAGGATAGGGTGTGATACAGATATACCACATAGAAATTAATAATTATGGTGGATTGAATGAGAATGTAATAATAGACTCATATTAGAATATTTGGTCCATAGTTGGTGGAACTATTTTGGAAGGATAATTAATGTGGTCTTTTGTTGAAGGAAGCATGTCACTGGGCTTTGAGGTTTCAAAAGATGATCTGTGTTCCTTCTTGACTCCTACATGCATTTAGAAATATATATACATATATATATATTTATAATATATAAATATTATATATTGTGTGTGTGAGACAGAGAGAGAAAAAAAAAAACCTTCTTGTATTTCCCAGTCTAGTTTCAAATTCACTCTTCTACTCTAGCCTCCCCAGTATTAATTCAACAGATATCACTACAGATACCTTAGCTGTTTCATTAATATGATTTCAATGGGATGATTGTTTTATACGTTTATGCTATTTTTATTTATCATTGATAGTTACTTATTGCTTCTTATTTATCTAAAGGTTAAAATCTACCATAAGACATATAAGACTATATTAGCACTAACTAGGCCTTAACCAGCTAAACTTTTAAGCATCTACAGATAGTGAACGTATTTCCAAAAATAAGTCAGAATTATATTCTAGAGGAAACAATGAAATTGATAGAAAAAAACACAGGGTCTTTTCTGAGACTGACACTCAACCAAGGACCATCTATGGATATAACCTAGAATTCCTGCTCGGATATGGCCCATGGTAGCTCAGTAACCAAGTAGTTTTCCAAAGTAAGGGGAACAAGGACTATTTCTAACAGGATCTCAAGGGCAGGCTCTTTGACCTCCCCCCCACCGTCAGGGCAGGAGCAGTACTGTTAGGCCACAGAGGAGGACTTTGCAGCCAGCCCTGAAGATACCTGATAAAACAGGGTCAAATGAAAGGGGAGGAGGTCCTCCCCTATCAGTGGACTTGGAAAGGGGCAGGGAGGAGACCAGGGAGGGAGTGTGGGGTTGGGGAGGGAATGAGGGAGCAGGATATAGCCGGGACACAGAGTTAACAAAATGTAACTAAAAAGAAAAATAAATTAAAAAAAATAAAAGAAAAAGAAAGAAAATAAAAGAAAAAACAAGTGAATAAAAGTCAAAGCAAAAGTAAATGTTACCTCACATTGTCATTTTAGCTGCACTGCATGCAAAACAGGTATTGATAAGATATTTATCTTAGATTGAACAATTACAGGAATTTTAAATAATTTTTTTCATCTGCTAGACAAGGTCAATGTGATTTTATTTGAGTTAATGTAATCTCAAGCTCTGTTAATAAATCCTGCATGGTTATAAGTGCTTTGTAAATTCAAAGAACTTGCCAGAATTTACATGCTTAACGTCTACCATTATATTCAGAGACTTCCTTTATAACCTGATTTTGCATCCTTCTTAAATTTTTTCCATGATTATGACAAGATTTTCCTAGGTCTAAAGGTAAAAAATATGAAGATCTTCAGACTTTACATTCCTTCAACTTTCACACAAAATCATACTGAATAGTGATATCTAAGCCATCTATGGTAAATAAAAAACACATAGTTTTAGCTGTATTATTTTTCTCTTTCTGTTAGTGCATTCTATTTCATCACACTGTATAAGCTACACAACCCATAGAGTTTCTGCCTTTATCTAACAGCAGTCTTTGCCAGTCTTCAGCTTTAAATCTAGTTCTTACATCAAAACAAAACCACCCCCAACCACCTCTGACATTCTCCACCAGCACCTCATGCTACACCCATCCTCAGACACTTTTTCACTGACAGCAAAGCAAAAACCTCACAGAACTCCAAATGCAACAACAATGTGCTCTGTTGGAAGCTGCTCCCATGACCTGAATATCCCTGAGCACCTTGACCTTCCTGTAATGTCTTCTGCTCAGGATGTGAAGCAGATGTGATCATTTCTATCAATATGAACACTACAGGAATGCTTAGCTCCCAAACACAATGAAAATAATACAAGATTTGGATTGACTCAGTTTGGATTCTACTTCTTGACAATCAAAACACAAATTTCATCTTTCTACGGTTTTCAGTAACTCTTTGAAGGCATTGATGCAATGTTGATAGGTTGAGCAGCATTGCGAATAAAGTGAAAAATTCTCCAGTGATGCATGTTGACTTTTATTGTTTGCCCTTCCCTGTATCAAGCTCCATTGCATTGTTACATGTATTTTCAGGCTAGGAGTTAGATTATCACTTTTTGTAAGCATTAACACTTCCCCTTCTATCAGCTCTCATCAGAGCATGATCTTCCTCTGTGGCCTGATACCCACCAGGAGGAAGTGATGCCAACCATATAAAAGTGAAGATAATAAGTAAATGTTATATCTGAATATGATAGTTGCCTTTTAAATTTGAAAATAGCAGTGCCTGCAGATTGACTAGATAGATCGTAACGTACAGACTATGGATGACTATTATTTTTTTATAACTTGTTGTCAAATATATTTTGGGATGTATGTATACATGTGTGAGAGAGAGGGGAGAGGAGAGACAGATGGGAGAAAGGAGAAAGTGAGAAAAGAGAGGGGTAGAAGTGGACAGAGAAAAGAGAAAACAGGAGGGAGAGAGAGAATCCCCAGTGGAGTCATCTGTAAACTAAAACATTTTATTTCAGCTTGTTTTTGTTTGCTTTATTGAAAATAGATATTTTTCCACATAGCATCATAATTAGAATTTCCCCTTCATCTACTTCTTTTAGTTTCTCCCCATCTCCCACCTGATATGAATCCAACTTTTCCTCTTCTTAGAAACAATCAGTCTTCTAAGGATTAATAATAAACTAAAATACAACATAATAAAATAAAGCTATAACTAACAAACCAGAACCTGACAAAACAAACAAGAAAGAAAGAGCTCAAGAGAAGGCACAAGAAACACTCATTTGTATATTCAGGATTCCCTTAATAACACTAATATGGAAACTGTAACACATACACAAGGAACCTTTAAGGTAAAGAAGAGAAATACACACACACACACACACACACACACACACACACACGTATGAAACAAAACAAAAAACTCCAAAGAAGTTCTTGAGGTTTATTGTTGTTTGTAGCCATCTACTGCTGGATATACAGCCTAATCTTAAGATGAGATTTTTCACAGTGAGATTCAAAATAACAAACAAACAAACAAAAAACACCACATTTTCATTTGCAAGTGATTATCAATTGCAGACTAATTCTGTGTTAGGGATGGAGAAATATGTCTGCTTCTCCTTTCAGCTGTAGAATCTTATCTGGTACCGATATATTGAGGCTTTTTATTTGCCATAAGCTCTGTGAATTCATGTGTGCATCGACCTTAATGATTTTGAGGGCTTCCTTATCTTATGACCTCCACCCCTCTAGCTCTTTCACTTTTTTCTATTTTTTTCTTCCGCTAATTTATTTAACGAATCAATTTCCAGAGTAATCACAGCCTCCTCCTTACTCTCCACCTGCTCCCACCCTCACATCCGCCTCTCCCACACCTACCTCCTCTTCTACTCAAAGAAAGGAAGGCACCCCATGTGTAAGAACCTGCCCTGGAACATTAAGTAGCAGCAGGAATAAGTATATCCTCTCCCATTGAGGCCAAATAAGGCATCCCTGCCAAAGGAAAGGGATCCAGAGGCAGGCAACAGAGTCAGAGTTAGCCCCTGTAACAATATTAAGAGACAAACATGAAAAACAAGCTGCACATCTGATACATATATGTAGGAGGTCTAGGTCCAGCCCATGAGTGTTCTTTGATTGGTGGTTCAGTCTCTGTGAGACCCCATGGACCCAGGATTGTTAACTCTGTTGGTCTTCTTGTGGTGTCCTTGACATCTTTGTCTTCCTCAGTTCTTCCTCTTGACACTTGCAAACTCGCTGAGCTCTGCCTATAGTTTGGCTGTGGGTCTCTGTATCCCTTTCCATCGGCAGTTGCATGAAGTTTCTCCGAAAACAGTTATGCTACACCCCTGTCTACAAGCATAGCAGAATATCACTAATAGAGTCAAGGGTTGGCTTCCTCCCCTGGGCTGGGTCTCAAGTTAGCCACCATACCATAAGGACCCTTGCTCAAATTTGTCCATAGCAGCTTTATTCAAAATACTGAGACACTAGGAACAACCTAGATGTCCCTTAACCAAGGAATAGATTTAAAAGGTGGTAGATCTTACCAGGCCACAGAGGATACAGTGCAGCCAGTCCTGATGAGACCTGATAAGCTAGGGTCAGAGGGAAGGGGAGGAGGACCTCCCCATCAGTGGACTTGGAGAGGGGGATGGGAGGAGATGAGGGAAGCAGGGTGGCATTGGGAGGGAATGAGGGAGGAAGCTACTGCTGGGATGTAAAGTATTTAATTAATATTAAAATTAAAAATGTGGTACATTTACACAATGGAATACTACTCAGCTATTAAAAACAAAGGCATCATGCAATTTACAGGTAAAAGGATGGGACTATAAAATGCCATTCTGGAAGAGGGCGGGGTCGGCCCCAAATTTGTCCTGCTTATGCAAAGCGCAGGGATAAAAATAGAGCAGACATTGCGGGAATGGCCCTCACATGTTTTGTGACTACTCTTCCACAGTTTTCTGAGTCCGAAGAGGATGGATTTGATGAAGACAAAACCCTTAGGACTAAGTGTTTCAATTTCTCTCTGCATAAGTCTGAATGTGGGTCTCTATACGTGTTCCCATCTGCTGAAGGAGGAAGCTTCTCGTAGATGAGCAAGGCCCTGACTCATGAGTACAGTAGAACATTATTAGGAGTAGTTTTATTTCTATCTTTGTTCATTTTTACAATAGTATTTGATTTTACCCTAGGTCCCTGCACTATCTAGTCTCAAGTTTTTGATTCCACAATGTCAGGTATGGTTCTGTCTCTTGGTGTGTGCCTTAAGGAAAAGAGACCCTAGCATATCTTGCAGTCAGGATATCACTGTAGATCAAGGGGTTTGTGGTTGGCTTGGTGTTTACTTTTCTCCTTGGGTATTTTAGTGTGCAGGAGCTAACCTTAGGGGAAAGGCTCTAGGTAGGCGCCCCTGGAGTTCTCCATGTGCACGGAGCGGTGTAGGTGTTTTCCTTAGCAATAGGCCCTTGCTGTCAGTTTGTGGAGAGCAAAATTAGTCCTAGCAACTGCCTTTATGCTTGTGGTTTCCTATGGAACCCTTTTGGCCATAAAGTTAACAAGATTTATGAGTCATAGATTTTAAGATGGCCATTTATATGACCAGAAGCAGAGTGAAACAGACAATAGAAGTAAGAGTTCCCTGCTAAAATTTTCATTCCAAGTGAACGGTGAGAAAAAAAAAAAAAAAAAGCAAGGAGATATGATCAAGCTAACAAGGAAAATCCTGCATTCATTTGAAAAGTTGAAAAGTTTTCAAGAAATGTTACACAAGGCAACCTTTGGTTTTATTGTTTCAGTGTTCTGAGGACCACATAATCCCTCCCTGAAAGTCATGTGCTTTGATGTTCACAAGTTTCCTACCTTTCACCTACCATCTGGCTTGCAGCCAGCAGATAATTCATAACTGTCCCTGACATTTATTTTAAAATGTTCCCTTGTCTGCTAGTACACTTGCAGACCTATGACTCAAACTTAGCGTTGGAAAGATCAAATTACACTGCTCATTTTTGTCTGGCTGAATTCTTCATCTCTTAGCATAACATGTCAAATTAAAAAGGTACTCTTTTATAAGGAAGAAAGACGAGCAAAAGAAGAGAGTACCTCCCCAGGCATAATGTTGTTATTCTGTAAATAAATAGAAATTCGCTAATTGTTTGTCTCCCTTACCACACTGTAAGCTTTTCTACAAAGTATGTTTTGTCCTTTTATTCCTGAAGCCCAAAGCATTTAGCACTGTGATGCCCAGGGATAGTGGAAGTGAACAGACATAAGGAGATATGATGAGAAACAATACAGCTTCAGTGTACATAAATATAAAAAAGAAAATCAAGCACATGGGGCATGCATGGTGGCTCATGCCAAGCACTTTGGGGTTACAGAGGAAGGAGGTTATCTGTGAGTTCAAGGCCAGGTTTGTCTATAGAATGAGTTCCAGTATAGCTTATGGGGCTAGACAGAGAAACTCTGCTTCACCCCCTCCCCCCAAAAAAGAAATAAATGAAGGAAGGAAGGAAGGAAGGAAGGAAGGAAGGAAGGAAGGAAGAAAGAAAGGAAGGAAAGAGAATCAGAGAATTAGTCCTAGAGTAGTAATTTTTTTTCTTTTAACTTCTGATATCTATCTATTTTATATAAAATTCCAATAGAAATTATGTATTTACTATAAATAAATAGATAATAATGCATTTTACTATAGTCTGGTGTCTTATAGAAGCATACTATTCTTATCATATTTTTCAGCATGGAATTTATTTCTAAAACACTTAGATGTGTGTATATTTATACTAGTTTGTGTTTGTGTGTGTATTAGAGAGACATGTTCCTATGCTGGAATTACAAACATTTAAACACACACAGACAACAGCACAGAGACAAAAAAAATCACAGACACACAAAAAGGCTTGAGATGTAAATGTGAATTATAAGAGGCATAACAAGACTGTTTCAGGATTGAAATAACAAAATGCTTAACTTGATAGATTAAATTCTGCGATGGTTCATTTTGTACAAAAAGCACAAAATTATTGATAAAACCAAGCTGCTTTTTATATTTCAATAGTAGTATATAAAATATTAGTTCCACCAGAGAGAAAAAGCATACAGCACATGTTTATGAATGTGTTTACATATAAGGGTATGCAAGGCTTTTCATATAAATATGGAACATAGATATTTCAGGTCATTAAGATAATCAGCATTTCATTTTAAATGTGATTCTATGTTTTATGTATAAATGAATAAGACAATGTCCTAATAAAATCGCTTCATTAATGTATGTATGTATGTATTGATGTATGTATATCAACATGAAAGGAATTGAATGATGGGTAGTATTTGTAATTCTTATAAATTATTTTGTTTACATTACTCAATTGAAATAAGATACTTGAGAATTAAAATATTTATATATTATATTTTAATAGAGTTTAGCATTTCAGTTCTATTTTTTCTTTCAATATGGAATGTTATTTATGAAAAATGTTAATTGACCAATGAAAGTATATTAATATCTGTTTTTAATTTACTTAATGAGGTAAAAGCTTTGTTTATTTTCACGATTTGAAATTCCTATTTTGGGTACTGTTGATACAAAAAGTACTGCTTCGTTTGATGTAGAATAATTACCAAAAAGACTCCACAGTTTTTCTGCAGTACTAAATGTTATGTTTTATATTTTATAATGGGTTTTTTCTAAAAGCTAATTTACTCTTTCCCTCCATTGCTGCAACAAATAGTTACAATACATTTCACAGCATCCTGGCACTGGATGCAGGGCTGTGACTTATGAATATGCTAATGCCATTGCATTCTGTACTGGCAGAAATTCAGGACGCACACACAATTACTGTCCTGGCAGTTCTTAGTCCTATCATACAACCCTGACAAGGAGTATTTAGGTTAATTAATATAAGATATAGCTTTTGAGTTGGGATGTGCAACAATTTCAACATTGTTACAGTTTAGCAATCAAGATATTTTAGATACTAAAATATTTTTTCTGTTAATACTATTAGAATTCTTGACAAAATTGTCTATCCGTAATTTCTATATGTTAATATTGTTAGGTCCCTGAAACTTTATTTTCTCTACACTCTCTGTAGCATAAATAATGGCTAGAATAATTTTATTTCATGAATCAAAGCAACATTGGATGTCAAAAGCTTTTCTCAGCCATTTGTATACATTGCTCTAAGGATAAACCTAATGTTCAATGGAATCACTCTGCAGTTGTACTTGGTTCAGATTTTAAAGCGATGCTTTTTTCAAATGGTATAGCTTGCCCTTAGTATTTCAGTTTCTGCAGTACAAGAGGTCTTCTTGTAAATCTCTTGATTGAAAGTGTTGGACACTGTCAAGTGTAAATCATATCAGTATTCGTGCTTTTACTAAAAAGTGTCTTCTTTTTTAAATGGATGAGTTAAGATAAGTTTACTCTAGGACTAATTTCCATGAAGCAAAAGAGAAACAAAATGAAAAGTGATCCTTGTAAAGTCACACTGTATTAAAACTAAAGCATTCCATTTCACCATGAGGAATTTCATTAGATGCCTGCTGTCCCTAGTGTTTTCTAGGGATGTGTTGTAGTTACTGATTCACAACTTTAGTTTTTTATCTATTTCACTGTGCAACAGATTAATCACATTTTTATACAAAATATAAACTAGAAGCTGGAGAGATGGAAATCATGAAATTTGCAGGCAAATGGTGGGATCTAGAAAAGATCATTCTGAGTGAAATATCCCAGAAGGAGAAAGACAAACACAGTATATACTCACTTATATAGACCTATAAGATATGATAAACATAATGAAATCTATACACCTAAAAAAGATAATCAAGAGAGCGGACATGGGGTAAGATGATCAATCCTCATTTAGAAAGTCAGATGGGATGTGCATTGAACGCATGACAGGAGTCTACTGAGCGCATCTGAAAGCCTCTAACTAGCAGTGTTTTCAAAGCAAAGACTCATGACCAAACCTTTGGCAGAGTACAGGGAATCATAAGAAAGAAGGGGAGTTAGTCTGATGGGGAAAGGATAGGCGCTCCACAAAGACCAAATATATCTGGGCACAGGGTCTTTTCTGAAACTGACATTCAACCAAGGACCATGTATGGATATAACCTAGAACCTTCGCTCAGATGTAGCCTGTGGTAGCTCAGTAACCAATTGGTTTCCCAAAGTGAGGGGAACAAGGACTATTTCTAACAGGAACTACCTGTTAGAAGATACCTGATAAAACAGGATCAGATGAATGGGGGGAGGTCCCCCCCTATCAGTGGACTTGGAAAGGGGCACAGTGGTGATGAGGGAGGGAGGGAGGGACTGGCAGGGAATGAGGGTTCGGGGCACGGCTGGGATACAGAATTAATAAAATGTAACTGATAAAAATAATAAAAAAAATAAACTAAGTGCTCCCACATGATAAATACTTTAGATTTCTCTCTTGGCTTCATGCTAACATATAGAACCATCATTCAAATTAGGGACCAGTTGATTTTGAACTGCTATGAAATAAAAATTATAGTTGCATGTATTGTAGCTACAATGGATTTTTTCATTCTGTCTGAGACATTACTAGACAGAAATGTTATGGCATACTTTCAGTAAAAGAAAAGCTTTAAAGTGATAGTAAATGAAATGTGCATTTGAAACTTGTCATCATGAGTATATAATAGAAAATATTTTATGCTTATAAATTTTGTCATGTTAACTTTAATGAGTAATTTCTAAGTAATTTCATCAGTACTAACACTACCGTGTGTGCATTTGCCAAGTTTTCCTTGTTTTGTCAAAGGCCTCTCACAAGAACATTTATTACTCAGGAGGCTATTTCCAAATTTACTGTCTGCTGTAAGAAATGTACTATTGCTCCCACATATATTTCTGTTATTGTCCAGATTTTCAAGTAAGTCATTGACATGCTCATCAGTAGTAAATCTGAACATCTGCATGGTAATAATAGAAGACGATCTTTACATTATCATTTAGAAAACAATACAAAACAAATGAACAAATTGTTAATATGTAGCAGATATTCACTGATATGACCATAATAATATTTGATCTCTGCTTTCATTTAAATTGAACAGAGCAATGGTGATGCCAAGTTGCACTGTTCATTAATTTATTATTATTATTATTATTATTATTATTATTATTATTAATTACACTTTATTCATTTTGTATCCCCCCATAAGCCCCTCTCTCCTCCCCTCCCGACCCTACCCTTCTTACCCTTTCTGCATGCATGCTCCTTCCCAAGTCCACTGATAGGGGAGGTCCTCCTCTCCTTCCTTCTGATCTTAGTCTATCAGATCACACCAGGAATGGCTGCATTGTCTTCTTCTGTGGCTGGTAAGGCTGCTACCCCCTCAGGGGGAGGTAATCAAAGAGCAAGCCAATCAGATTGTGTCAGAGGCAGTCCCTCTTCCCATTACTAATTATTTTGAAGACTCCAATAAAGTACTATTAAGCCATTGAAAAGATCAATCAGGTGTATGTTATGGTTATGTGCTTAGGAGTGGTATAGCTGGATCTTGAGGAAGCACTATTCCTAACTGGTTGAAAAAGTGCCAGATTGATTTCCAAAGTGGATGTACAAGTTTCCATTCCCGCCAGCAATGGAGGATGGTTCCACTTTCTCCACATCCTCTCCAGTATGTGTTATCACTTGAGTTTTTGATCTTAGCCATTTGGATGTTTAAGATGAAATCTCTGGGTCCCATTTGCATTTCCCTGATGACTAAGAATGTTAAGCATTTCTCTAAGTGTTTCTCTGCTATTCAATATTCCTCTATTGAGAATTCTCTGTTTAGCTCTATACACCACTTTTTGAAAAATTGGATTGCTTAGTTTGTTGGTGTTTAACTTCTTTAGTTCTTTATGTATTCTGGATATTAGCCCTTTGTCAGATGTTTCCCAATCTGTAGGCTTTCATTTTGTCCTGATGACAGTGTCCTTTGCTTTATAGAAGCTTATTGCTTTAAGTCAGGTCCCATTTATTTATTGTTGATCTTAGAGCCTGTGATGTTGGTGTTCTGTTCTGAAAGTTGTCTCCTGGGCCAATGAGTTCAAGGCTCATCCCCACTTTTTCTTCTAAAAGAATTGGTGTGTTTGGTTTTATATTGAGGTCTTTGATCCACTTGGAGTTTAATTTTGTCCAGGATGGTAAATTGGGATCTATTTGCATTTTTCTACATCTAGAGATCCAGTTAGACCAGCACCATTTGTTGAAGATGCTCTCTCTTTTCCAATATATTGAAAAAAATCAGTAGCCCTCCTGTATATGAAAGATAAAAGGGCTGAGAAAGAAATTAAGGAAACTACACCCTTCACAATAGCCACAAATAACATAAAGTACCTTGGTGTAACTCTAACGATGAAAGTGAAAGTCCTGTTTGAAAAAAAAAAATCAAGTCTCTGAAGAAAAAAGAAGATATCAGAAGATAGAAAGATCTTTCATGCTCATGGATCGGTAGGATTAATATAGTTAAAATGGCCAAAAGCAATCTACAGATTCAATACAATTCCCATCAAAATGCCAACCCAATACTTTGCAGAACTTAAAAGAACAATTTTCAATTTCATATACAAAAACAAAATAAAACAAAAACAAAATTGCTAAAACAATCCTGTACAACAACAGATCATCTGGAGTTATCTCCATCCCTGATCTCAAGCTGTACTACAGAAGAATAGTAATAAAAACTACATGGTTTTTATTACTGCATAGAAACAGTAACAGGACAGGAGCCTACCACAGAGGACCTCTGAAAGAATCTACCTAGCAGGGTATCAAAGCAGATGCTGAGAAACATAACCAAACGTTTGGCCGAGTGCAGGGAATCATATTAAAGAAGTGGGAGTTAGAATGACTGGGAGAGGACAGGAGCTCCAAAGGACCAACTATATCTGGGCACAGGAGTCTTTTATGAGACTGTTTCTCCAACCAAGGACCATGTGTGTATATAACCTAGAACCCCTCCTCAGATATAGCTCATGGTAGCTCAATATCCAAGTGGGTACCCTAGTAAAGGGAACAGGCCAATTTCTGACATGAATTCAATGGCTGGCACTTTGACACCCTCCCCACCAGGAGGGAGGAGTAGCCTTTCTAGGCCACAGAGTAGGATATTGCAGCCAGGCCTGAAGAAACCTGATAAGCTAGGGTCAGATGGAAGGCAAGGAGAAACTCCCCTATTAGTGAACTTGGAAAGGGGCAGGAAGGAGATGAGGGAGGAAGGGTGGGATTAGGAAGGAATGAGAGAGCTGGGATACAAAGTTAATAAACTGTAACTAATACTAAAAAATAAAAAAAAGAAACAGTGGTGGATCAATAGAATCAAATAGAGGACCCAGAAATAAGTCCCACACACCTGTGGAGACTTGATTTTTGACAAAACCAAACCAAAACAAAAAAAAAGCCAAACTGTACCCCAGTTTTAATTAGGTAATTTAGTTTTTTGTGTTTAATTTCTCGAGTTTCTTTTTTTTTTTTTTTTTTACAATTATTCCCTGTGGAATGTTTGGTGAAGATCTTCGCTACACACCGCACAGGAAAAAGCCAATCTGTAACACTATTAATGATACTCTATTACGTGTAGCCATAAAATTATTGTGTAAGTCAAATGCTGATTTCTGTATTCTCCATACCTGGCTTCAAACCTTGTTCTGAGAATATCCTGTCTACGTTGTAGAAACTCTGCTCCCCAATGGTCCTCTGATATGTCAGTAAATCAGCTTAAAGCCAATTCGTGAGCAGGAGAGAAAACAGGGCTGGTCATCCTTCCAACCAGAGGAAGATGAAGTAGGAGATGCAGTCTGGGCATTAGGCTAAATGTCCAAGAGGAACCAGAGGGGAGTGTTGAAAAGTAAAGCAACAAGGTGCAAATACCCAGGGATATATGCTGGGAGGAAAACAAATTAGCTTAGACGGTTAAGAAGAGATTGATATCTACACAGTTATTGTGCTGTAAATCGTATTGTAAACAAATATAAAAGTTTCAGTTATTTATAGTGAAACTGAAAAACAAACACAGTTTTATAAAAATAACTGTAACAGTTATGCTGGCAGACAGAAGCCTAAATATCTTCTGAGAGGTTACATCCAGCTGCTAACTGAAGGAGATGCAGAGACCCTTAGTCAAATCAGGTCTAGCTCAGAAAGTTTTGTAGAATTAGTGGAAGGCCTCAGGGAGGTGGAGGGGTCAAAGACTGCACAAGAAGGCCTGCAGAGTAAATGAATATGGGACCAGTGGGTTCACAGAGACAGAACCACCAACCAAAAAGCCAGCATGGACCTAGGCCCCCTACACATATGTAGCAGGTATACATCTTGGTCATCATGTAGGTCCCCTAGCAATGAGAATAGGTATGGCCTCTGATTCTGTTGCCTGCCTTTGGGTCCTGTTCCCTTCAGTGGGCTGCCTTGTGTTTTCTCAGTGAGAGAGGATGTGCTTAGTCCTGCTGCTACTTGATGTGCCTGGTTTGGTTTGGTACCTGTGAGGGCCCTCCCTTTCTGTATATTCATCGCATAAATTGCTCTATAAATATTATATAAGTTACTAAGCATTATATTACTTAATGTGTATGCATAAATATAATTTTATAATGTTCATGCTTAACTTTGAATGGTTAGATGATATATGTATTTCTCTTTTTTATGCATTTCATATCTACATTCTGAATTTCTAGTGGTTTGTTTTGATATTGTGTTATTGTGCATTTGTGCATATGTGTACTTGGGGTGTGTATAAATGCCTTGCACATGCATGTGTACACATAATTACATAGTTCTTGAGTAGATATGACATGTCTTTTTCCATCATTCGGGGCCTTTGAACCCACAGCTTGTTTATTTAGCTAATGTAGATAATCAACTTTATCTAAAGAACCTGTGTCTCTCTTCCCCACTTTGGGATTACAGAGACCCAGTCATGCCCACACACTATTGTTTTGGGGGATGTGGATATGAGATCCATTCCTTAAATTGGCATCTCAGAAATTTATACACGTATAAGCTCTCCAGCCTATTGGTATTATCTTATAGGAAGTGTATATTCTATGGAAGAGACAAATATTTGAAAGAGTTGTGCAGAATTTGTGACAAATTGACTAAAGGAATAATGGAAAAGGGAAAGTCCTGATCAACTGTCTCCTCTTTCACTTATTTTCCCTACTGAATCCATAACTCCTTCTTATTTTTTCTGATAGATCCTTTCATATTCAAATCTGGTCTCATACTTGCTGCTTAGCAGAGGATGTCTTTAAAATCCAGGTCTGTCTTCATCTGTCACCTATGGGCTGAATATACAAGCATATACTTTACACCCATTTTTATTTTCTTATTTTCAATTATGCTTAACAAAATAGTTTTGTTCATCACTGAATTAATAGAAAGTTTGAAGAAATAATTCTTTGATGAGGATAGAAAAGATTTTAATTTTAATTTTTAATAGCTTTGACAATTGGTATTTGGGGTATCTGCTACATTTATTTACTAAGGGAAATTGATGACATCTGAAAGTGTTGCTATTGCTTATGTAGATTATGGTTCAAAATCTATAGCAAGGTGGTCAATGGTAATTTTTAAATTAAGTTATATAAACACTTTTTGTACATCATGAGTAGTTGAGTTTATAAGGTCAAAAATATGTTGGCAGACAAGACTAGGCCTTGAAACATTATTTTCAAATATAAATAATCAATATTAGACCTAAGTGAGCATTGAGAACATTCTAAAACTCAACTATATTGATTCCTAAAATAAACCTACACTAAAACAAAACAACCAAAAATTATCTCATCTAAAATTCATCAAGGTTACCAATGTATACAATTTTGGATATTCAATCTGGAGTTCCAGAGCAGGTTAATGAACAACTTTATGGTGTTTAGCACTTGCACAATTTTTTATACACATAACTTTTTGTTAAATCCATAGCAATTTGTATATTAGAAGTGAATATGGTTAGTGCCAGTTTACACCAGATCAAAATGTCAAGTGGATGCTAAGAAAAAGAGCCAAATACAAACTCAGGATCTCTTCCCTTGCTTTGGCATTCATTTAGCACTATAGCATCTTTCATTCAATATGCTACTCAGTCATGTAGAGTAATTTATTATCTTACAGTTTCAAAGCAAAGAATACTGAGGCTTTTTTTTTTCCTTTAGCTCACTCTACTAAAAATAAATTTGACTTCAGGGATAGAAACACAATTCATTTTTGTCACAACAGAATTGTATATGATACTATTTTAATTACATATAAAATTGTAATGATATGTAGAAAAACATATTTGTAGATCCCTGAGATGTTATTTCTTCTCATATTAGAAATTCTGCCATTGAGAACACAGTGAACAATTCTGGTTTTATGAATGAATAGTTAATTCTTTAATCTGCCTTATGTTCATTTTTTTTAATCCCATTTTGAATTTAGCCTGTGATATTTGGCAAGCATCTCATCTACGTCTGAGAACTGGAACACTTAAATATTGCTGATTAAGAAGCTGACTTTAGTCTTTAATAGGTTAATCATGCTGTCCTATTATGTTTGGCACATAGGACAGTCAGATTTCTCATCATTTTCAAGGGATTAGTTTCTTAAGAAGTCAATTATTTGGCTCTTTACTTCTCTTTTTCATTAAACTTTCCAACTGCTGTAGAGTGGCACAACAGGGTCTTTGTAAACTGCTTAGAGGAACTATTTGTCAATTGTCTTGCTTCAAGGACTGCCTCTTTTGTCTGTGTTCTTCCACAGATCCAAAAACTACCTCAACAAAGAAGAAAACTGAAAGAAAAAAAAATGCAATTTTCATTCATTGAGCATTTCATTACAGATGGAAAAGTTTTATTTTTTAACTGTGTAGTTCAAAACTTACTTTACTTAATTGAGAAGTAAATAATAACTCATTATGGATTTACATTTGTGAGAGAAATAAAGAAACTATTAAAATAGAATTATATATAAATGAAAAAGAGCAATCTTCTAGCTCTGATAAAATGACAGTGTTACACATGAGGCAAAATGAAAGAGAAGAGCAGTATCTCCAGCTCAGCCTCTGATAAAATGATGTAAGAAATAGGTTGCTGTTCAGGAGGATGGTTAACCTCAAGATTTTTTTTTTGTATTATCTAAACAAGTATATGGCTTTCATAGGTGAGAAAATTGTATCCCAGAGAAATGAAGTAAAACTTATACTCTAGAGCATGTGTCCACAAACTACAAGATTTAGATTATATTGTTGAGCTGCAGCAAGTGGCTGAACATGTAAAAATCATACTGCATTTGTTTACTAGTTGAGTGTTATGCTTTGTAATGAGACATTGCCCCATTCACTGTTTCATATACCGATGTAGCTTATGCAACCCATTTCTAAGTACATAATTTGAAGAAGGTCACCTTCTATAATTGTCTTATCTACACTCTCTCATAGTTTTTAGTTCTCTAGTGAGCCTGCTATTTACGAATAAAAATCACAGAGCCTGTGTGAGTCTGAACTTGTTCCTCTACGTATATGGTATGGTTCTTGTGGAACTCTTAACAGTGGAAATGGGGGTGCCTCTGACTCTTTTGCCTGCTCTTGGGACCCTTTTTCTCTTACTTGGTTGCCTAGTCCAAACTGGATATGAGGGTTTGTGCCTAGTCTTATTGTAACTTGATATGCCATGTTCCATTACTATCCCTGGGAGGCCTGCTCTTTTGTTATGTTTGAGAGAAGGGGTGTGGGGGTTGGGGGATTTCTGAGAGGTATGGATGGAGAGGAAGCAGCAGTAGGGATGTAAGGTATGATAGAGGAATAGTTAATTAATTAAACAAACAAACAAAAAATAGTTTTGGGAAAAATTTTAAATACATGCCAGTACACATTCTGAAAAAAAAATCCTATATATTCCCTGTTTTTTTTTTTCCCTTTTCTTTGTTTCAGTGGCACACAATGATTTTTATGGTAGGCTTATATTTTAATGTGCAGCTTATTTGTCAGCTTTAGTACAAGATTTAAGTAGTTAAAGGAGCAATATATAAACCTTAACATTTTTACTACGTGTGCACTTAAAAAAATTGTGTTTCTATGAATGAGCAAGAACTATGTTGCGCAGAAACAACACAGTGAGGCTTTAAAAAACCAAATTCTACAAGACGCATGATGCTATACATACTGGAATTACATTTCAAAATGAAAGTGAGTGGTCTCAGGGAGAAGGAAAATATTTCCCACTGGTTGAAAAACATATTGAATGATGCTTCTTTTGGCACTTACTCTTTCTATAAATTAATTTTCTTTCTGAATTTGTTCTTTAGTGGATCCAGGAGAATTCTAACGACTTATGTGTACCAACATGTTCAAAGATACTAGAAAAACCACTCCGAGAGTAGAGAGAAATCTTTCCTAACAAAACAAAACAGTTTCTTGAAAATGCAATTAACCTTGAATCCCTCTGTTCCTTAAGCCTACAGAAAAGATTTTACCTTGGGAAAACATCCCTTTTTATATTCAGTGCTGGAAGATTGTGCTGTCCTCAAGGCATTGCTACCTAGAGGGACAGTAACTTCAGGACTCCCTCTTAATGCTTGTGTGGTGATGTCTGTCTTCACAGCCACCATCTGTGGGACAGTGGAAATGTTATACAGACATTTCAAGGTCTTTGATACATGTGCCCAAAATGACTGTGAGACCAACTTGTAATCTGTGTCAAACATATTGTATATATGTTTCCATAGAATCAGATGTGCTGACTGATCACTATGCACATTAAATCTTTGTATGATGTTTTTTAAATTGTACTTAATTCATAGTTTCTCAGAATATTCATACTGAGGGATTTTATCAATTTTTTACTAGAAGAAAACATTGTTTACAAATACAAATCATATAGGAGGTGTAGAACTTGTGCTTATTTACTGCTGCTCTAACAACTTTCTTCTGAATTTGGAATTTATTCATAAGAAGGTTTCATTAGCTTTCCTTTCTACAAAGAAGCTAGAATGCAGAAATACTGGACAATGTTTTCAAGCTGATTCGTATGAACTCTGGGATTTCAAGGAAGTTTATAAATAGACAAGGAAGTTTGGCTGGGAAGGACTAGAGGGAGAAAATAGAAATGCTGTGATGTAACTTTATTTCAATTAAAAATATACAAACAGAAGGAAATAAAAAGAACAATAATTTAGGCTCATTCTCAGTTACTTTTTTATTAACAAAGAAGTATTAACTTTATTAACTTCTTTATTAACTTCTTTATTAACCTACCCATATCTTTTTTCTGATAGTTTGTGTATGATTTTCCTTGTCTCAAAGTCTTGACTATCAAAGCACAGGTGAATGCCACAGACAAAATTAACTCTTGTTCAAGAGCGACCAGAAGGAAACGGTATGGAATTGTATTTTTTCTATGCAGAATGCTCCAATACCTTTCCTCACAGATATTTTATAAGACAGTTTTTTTTTTTTAAATAGGATAAGGAAATTTGAGCCAACCTCTCTGAAAGCAATCATGATAATTAGTAACTTAAATTGTGGGAAAGTATATTCATGTTTCAGTGAAACTGCAATAACCAAATAAAAATAGCTTTATTAAAAATAGGTCTAATAAAACATCTTAACAAATTTGATGAGCTACAAATTTAGTTATACAACCTATTTTCTTGTTTTGCAAAGGTACATAAAAGTACCCTATAATTTCACATAATTCCTGGAAGGTTCAGGACAAGAGCAACGGCCCATGCTTTATACTAGAATACTAATTTGTTTATTTTAAACCTAGTTATTGTCAATCATAGACTAAGTTTGAGAAACATAATTTTACTTGCATGCAAATCGACTTAATTTTTATCACAGCAGACTCACAATAACATCAAGCTATCTTTGTTAGGATAATATGTTGGTAAATTACTCACTACATTTCTCCATGAGTAATTCTGCTAGTATCAGAGTAGAAGACACATAACTCCTATAATCTGACAATTTTAAAAATCTAGAAATATGGCAAAGTTGTGTAATTCATATTATCATTAATAAAAATAAAATTTAGTACTATTACTAGTAGTCATGCAATTTTATCTTTATATTTAATGCAGACAATAAATTCATTTGCATATGTATTTCAAATATCTGCTGTCATCCTTGGTTATATCTGTAACTCCACTAACATGTATAGAAACTTTTATGTTAGTAAGAGTAATGATTTCACAAATCCTATTCTTGTTCTCACTAGTTTTCTACACAATAATCCATTTTTTAAAATAAAATTTTTATTTTTTAAATATTAGTTACAGTTTATTAACTTTGTGTCCCAGCTATAGCCTGCTCCCTCATTCCCTCCCAATCCTGCCCTTCCTCTCTCATCTCCTCCCTGCCCCTTTCCAAGTCCACTGATTGGGAAGGACCTCTTCCCCTTTCATCTGACCCTGTTTAATTAGGTATCTTCAGGACTGGCTGCAAATTTTCATAATTTGATATTTTCGTGTATCACTAAACTAACATTATTCTGTTATAATGATTTGGAAACTATTTAAATTATAGTTTATTAGCACAGGATATGATTTACTACCTTATTCTCAAAGCAGAAATAGCATCTTTTTTTTCTAAAGCATACAGAGAAACTAGAATTGATCCTTATTCATAACATACAGAATCACACACACAGAGAGAATGCAGTTATCCTTCACCTTTGTAATACTGTTTCAGTTTCATCTGACCTGCATTCAAGCATTTGTCTGTAAGCATTTCCCTTCTTTTTCTTCACATACTGGGACAGACAAAAAGAAATGTGTGAACATGTACACATGCTTGTGAATGCACACTCTTAGGCATGAATGGAAAAAAAATGAAGAAAGTCAGAAACGGACAACAGAGAAGCTTTCGTACTTTATTTTCCAGATACTGAAATATGTAGGTGACAGTGAGCTCCCTGATAATGACAATTTTTCTGTCCTAAAATTAATCGTTGTCATAGCATCAACATAATTTGAGGATTCGTAGAAACTTTCTATGCTTATCTAAACTGAAGCAAATAAAAATGATATCATAAAGGTCTATGGATAGAAATAGTTTCATTTAAAAAATATTCATTCTAAGCCACAACTAAAAGTAATTTGGTATGTATTTTTAAAATCAAGGTAATCAAGAAAAATTCTAAGATTGGTATAAATAGCCTCTAAACCTACTTTCAACCACTTTTTTATTTAAAATTATTGGCTATTTATTTGTTTGAATTTTTACGTTACTCTCTGAATATGTGTTTATGAATTGAGTAAAGGTTTTTATTTATCGTTTAGAGCACCAGCTATTCTTGCTGGTGTTTGTATTCTCTTGGGAAGAATGCCCTTAAGCAGTCTATATATGCTGAGTTAGAAGGCATTTGTTAAGTGAAAGAGAGAACTGGGCTAAAGTCAGCAGCCTGAATCTCCTTCGGGTGTATGAAAACAGTTAAAGGACAGCAAATGTAGGGGGCCTAGGTCTAGTCCATGCAGGTGCTTGTTGGTGCTTCAGTCTCCATAAGCCCGTCTGGGCCTTGGGTAGTCGGCCCTGTTGGTCTTCTTGTGGATTTCCTGTCACGTCGAGGTCCTTTCGTCCTCCCTCCCCCCTTTTCCCACAAGACTCCCTAAACTTTTCCCAGTGTTTGGCTGTGTGTCTCAGCATTTCTCTCCTCTGCCTGGTGGAGCCTCTCAAAGGACAGCTGTGCTAGGCTTTTGTCTGTGAGCATAGCAGAATATCCTTAATAATGTCAGAGGTTGGCGCTATCCCATGGGGTGGGTCTCAGGTTGGACCACGCATTGAATGGACGTTTCCTCAATATCTGCTCTGTCTTTAACCCGGAACATCTTGTAGGCAGGGTAAATTTCATGTCGAAGTTTTTGTGTGGGTTGGTGTACCTCTCCCTCCACTAGGAGTCTTGCCTGGTAGACGGTGTCCTCTTCAGTCTCCATGGCCCCTGCTACTAGTAGTCTCAGCTGAACTCACCACCATATCCTCCCAGAAGCCTGCCCTGTCTTAGCTCTGCAGCTTGTCACAAAGATGCCCCTGCCTGAAGTTTCTCTTCTCTCTGCAAACCCTCTGACCCCTCTCAACCCACCGTAATCCCCATGACTGATCTCTACCCTCATTTCTCAGTGTTCGCTCTCCTACCTTGTTCTCTCTCTTCACTACTTCTGTAATTCTATTTCTCCTTCTAAGTAAGATTTAAGAATCTGGGCAGCTAAGGCTTCATGTGGGTACCCTAGTAAGGGAGCAGGGGCTGCCTCTGCCTCTGATGTGGATTCTGTTGCCTACATTTTTGATCATTTCCACCTGATATGGCTGCCTTGTCAGAGCAGGGGCTAAAAGGATGTGACTAATGATCTGGGATAGGTTAGTCCCCTCACCTTTTCCTGCGGGTGGGAGGGGGAAGAGAAAAGGAGGGTGGGATGCGAGGAGAGAAAATGGGGGCTATGATCAGGGATGTAAAATGAATGAATAAACAAATAAATAAATAAATAAACAAATAATTTTCAACAGAATAGCAAGTGTGGAAGTAGTAAAATGATGTTTATAATGATGTAAGGAAGAAAATGTGAGGAGCACTGAAGGAAACAGTACACTATGACCGAGATCTGTTTCTTTTAGTATAACTGTCATTTAGTGAAATAGAATTGGAAGGCGTAAATAGTACACAATAAATTAAACTTTTGTATATTCCCAACTCTATAATGTGAACTTTGTCAAATAGCTCCCTTTTTAATGTTTGCTACATCGAGAGAGAAACATTTAGGGTGTTTAAAATGTACAGTAACCCTTCCCAATTACTGTGACAGCTCACGGAATTCTACCACTGTCTTATTGTCCTTCCTCTTTCCTTAGAGGCTGTCTTTAATGTTCTAGCGTTGTTAAATACCACGGGTGGAATACTTTTTCAATACTTTTTCTTGTGTTTGCTACATTTTTTTTCCTTTCTTTCTTCAGTTATGCTGAGAGTTTTATTTGGGGGAATGTTAAATTCATGAATTCTATTAAATTCAGTTGCTCACCTACAGTTACTCATTCTCAGGGCTACACAATAAACAAAAACAACAGATGTTCATGACTGCTAATAAATTTTGCATGAAAAGCCTACAATAGAGCTTGAGAGTGTCCTTTAATATTGAATTTTTCTCCTGCACACACTCCATCATTGTCCCTGGCAATAATTAACTACCTTTTCTCAAATTATCAGCTACAGTTGGTAACCTTAAGCATTTTATTGGCAATTCCAGTGGGTTACATATATCAACTCCCCATCAGTATCTTTAACAATGGACACTTTGCCTCTTTCCTGTTGCAATGAATAACCTATCTGGCACCGAGGCATGATACCTGTTTTACACAGGCATGTACATGATGCATCAAATCCTATCACTCTGACCTGTTTACCTCTAGCATTCCTTATGATCATTTTGTCCTTTACCAAATTACTTATTTGATATAACATATACTAAAATTTATTTATTTTTTATTTAATTGTTTTTATTTTTTAATAACAGTCTATTCACTTTGTATTCCAGCTGTGGCCCCACCCTTGTCCCCTCCCAATTTCTACCCTCCCTACCTCTTCTCCTCCCATGCTCCTCCCCAAATCCACTGATAGGGGAGGACATCCTCTCCTTACATCTGATCCTAGCCTATCAGGTCTCATCAGGACTGGATGCATTGTCTTTCTCTGTGGCCTGGTAAGGCTGCTCCCCCATCAGGGGGAGGTGATCAAAGAGCCAGCCACTGAGTTCATGTCAAAGACAGCTCCTATTCCTCTTACTAGGGTGACCAGTTGGACAACGAACTGCCATAAGTTATATTTGTGCAGGGGTTCTAGGTTATCTCCATGCATGGTCCATAACTTAAAACACACCTTTTATGCACCCAATTATCCTTCTTTCTGCTCTTCTTCCTTCACTGTGCGATCGACTTTTTGAAAGAACATGTCTTGACTCTTTTACCAAGCTTTCCCCACTTTCTTTTAAACTCATCTCAGTCAGATTTTTTCCTTTTTAAAATTTATTTATTTATTAATTACAATTTATTCACTTTTTATCAGTGCTGTAGCCCTCTCCCTCTTCTCCCCCTATACCATTTTCCTAGTTCCCTGATAAGGGAGGACCTTCTCCCAATTTGTCTGACCCTAGCCTATCAGGTCTCATCAAGGCTGGCTGATTTTTAATGTCCTTTTATAATGAGATATTTCCCACCAAAGTCATTAATATCCTCTACAAGAATTTGTGTCTGATAATCACTCATCCTCCTATACTAATGTTCTGCCTTGGTGGACACTACTATAAAACTTTTCTCCTTTTAATTATTTTCATATATTCATTCATAGTGAATTTGTGGGAGAGAGTAGGTCATTCAGTGTCTGGTAAGCACACAATAAGTTATTTTTACATATATAGTGACAATGTTGACATCTAGTCTCCATTTTCACTTTCCCATTTACCCAACTCTCTCTTGCATCAATCTGCTGTATGTTTACTTTTCCCCCTGGGAGCTCTCTGTGTTGCTTGCATGTATGTTAGCTCCAGTCACTTATATAGATACTGGCAAACCATGATAGTCCTTATCCTGATATGTTTTTCACATCTATTATATGTAGCTTATAAAATTATATGGAGATCATTCATTGATTTGCTGGTGTTAGAATAATGTCATTTACTTCCAATTTGTAAGTGATACAGTGACATTGAATGACATTTACTTTCGTACATCCCATTCATAGGAGTTGTTGTTTACAAATATTTTCTGACTGGATATGTGAAAACTTTTAATGACTTATTTTTTATTAAGTAATAGAACATATATAATAATGCCAAGTTCTTTGGCACAATGCAAAGCATACATTATATTCACATAAAATATAATTTTAGTAATATTTTCTCATTCTCTTTTTAAATAACAGCATACAGAATGTTAAAAATATCTATTTAAATGTCATCTCTTAGTTAGCAGGAAAATTATGTAGCAGTCACCCAAGAGAGGAGCTCAGTATTTGCTTTTCAATTTTCTCTATGCAGATAATGGTATTCAACTAGTGTGCTCCCTATGGCTGCACCATATCTCTTCCTTACTGTAGAAGTTGTACTAAGTAGAAAATTTTTACATTTATATTATTTACCTAGCTTATTCTAATAGTGGAAGTTTTAATCTCCTTATTTTCAGGCTATACTTTCAATTAATCAGGACTTCATTTTTCATAGATAAAAATGGACTAATTCATCTCCACTAATTTCATAAAGTGAATGATCTTGAGGATATAAAGAATATTAGTTTCAAATAATAAATTTACATTTTTAACTACTGGAGATAATTTAATAAGCATAAAATTAAATATTATATAAGGAATTAGGATAATCACTCAGATTCATGCTGACTCATTTGTCAGAAAGCATTTTCACCCTAAAATGTTATGATATGTGTTATGTTTCAATGCAAAAAAGAAAGTTATGTTGTGACACTTTCAGTAATATTTTCATTACCAATAAACAACAGTTTTTCTTTAGTAATTAGACCATTTAAATTGACATAAGAAAATGCTAGAAGTTTGGTAATCTATAAATAAAAGTAATTAATTTCTCTCGATCCTGTGGCACAGGAAAATCAAAGAAAAGTCAACTTGAATTCATTTATTTTTGTCAATTAAACACCTAATTCACTTCCAGAAGCCAGATATTATAACAAATTGTATTTATATAGACTGTACAAGGGATTTAAGGAGATTGTCTACTATCAAATCTATCTATCTATCTATCTATCTATCTATCTATCTATCTATCTATCTATCTAGATGTTGGCTTAGCATAATTCTCTATTTCTTTCTTGCTTACAAGCACTCTCACTCTTGCTCTTCTTGCTCTTTTTTTATGAGGGGTATTTCTCTGTAGCTCAGAATTGCCTTGAACTCTTTATCTCCTACCTCATGCCTTGGGTTGCTGGAACTGCAGACATGTAGCACAGTGTTTTCTTCCTGATTAAATTTCAAGTGCAATTACAGGACATTGCTTATGTTGTTTCATATCTTCCTTCATTCCTTAGCATATGCTCTTTGAATAAATTTTTCCCAATAATCTACAAAAAGAATCCTCAGACTTTTAGTGAGATTATGGTATATATTTTTTCAAATGATGACATATGTAACTTAGCTAATGCTACATAAGAAAAAATTCGACATTTGCTGTTACAAGAAGATTGCATAGCAATAATCTTACATGTTGAATGAGAATTCATAAACATATATTCTCTAATGCAATTTCTGGGTTCAAAGCAATGTCATTTTTTATGTAATTAAATACCTCTAGAAACTGTCTACAGGGCATGATTATACTACTATAAGATTGTGGACTTTTGGATCATACATCTACTTTTTTAGAAGCTTACATAAAACAAAACTTAAATATATTTGAATAGCTTACCAGATTAGAAATATAAACCTAGACAGGATCAAGGGAATAAGTTCCTTTCTCCAGAATGCAGAAAGTTTTTGAAAATCATTATTGCTGTCAACAGTCTAATGCCAGACACATCTTACATTCCGGGTGATCATAATGATCATATATTGAATAAAATACAAAGCTACAAAATATAGTGAAGCTTCAGGAGATATAGCGCTGCAATACTAATTTCAGATAACAACATGGAACATTAAAACTGAATGTGGCTCACCGTATGTTTTGGGAGGCTAACAAATGCTTGAGTTACAGATTTGCATTGACAACTTAATTACAGGGACCAGTGTTATCTGACAGCAGCTCACGACAACACATACTAAGAAGAGAAGAGATTTTAAATGAATATAAGTCCCTGTTGTGCCTGAAAATATCTCAGGCATTGTCAGAACAGGCCATCAGTAATTATTAGAAGACTCTCCTCTGAACTAAATTAATTGTAGGGGTGTGAGTAGGGAACACAGCATGTCATTAGTCAGTGATTTTATATAACTGATTTTGATAGCGGTATCTCCTAACTGTGTTAACTCCCTGAAGCACACAGCCTTTGAGATGGTGTATGCTATTCATATATGTATAGGTTTATCACATGTATAGGTTCATAGATATAATAATTTAGCATCTGTACGAGTGTCATCTATTTGGACAACACATTAACTACTTGTTTTATTTCTGTATCAGAGTATAGATATAGTTTATCGTGCATATGTAGTGTAAGGTAAAAAGTTTTGTGCATATTTATAAGCATACAGATAGATAGTGATGATAGATGTCAGAGATTATAGATAGATGGTAGATAGATAGATAGATAGATAGATAGATAGATAGATAGATAGAGGATAGAGAGGTGATAGATAGATAAATATATTCACACACTCATTCTTCTTTGCTTCTATTTTTTCTCTAATTAGGTTTAGAAAAATATTTTTTCTTTTTTATTAACCAATATCATTTATGTAATTGTATCTTATTGATATAAACTACGAAGAATTTTTAAAAGATTAACAAGGCATTTCAACTTGCCAAGTTGAGTATGATGTGAATAAGTCTATCCTTCTGTTGAAAGAGATTTGCTGCATTCTAAGGAAATCCATAGTAGTGAGATGTAACAAGATCCTGCATAGCCAGTTGAGGCATTTGTAAACCATCTGGTGCAAGGAACATACTATAATATTGTAAAATGTATTTAAATATAATAATTTAGCATCTATATGAGTGTCATTTATTCGGAAAATGCAGTAGCTACTTGTTTTATTTCTGTATCAGATATTCTACTTAAGGTTCTTACATCTAAGTATCTAACCCAATGTAATAGAAATATAAAATAAAATACCAAAGGAAGTTAAACTTGAATAAACTATTGGGTTAAATAAAATATATTATTAAAATTGATGTTATTACTAGCTTTATTTTCTAATGTAGTTAGTAGAATATTTAAAGTTAAATGTGTATTTCTATTTTATTTTATTAGATAGTAGTCTTATGGAGTGTTTAAATATCACAAAATATAGGCTTTATGTAATGAATATCTCTAATTATGTATCAGCTTTGTGTTTCTAAAGTAAAAAAATTTTGAAAAATTAAAAAAAAAACTTGAATAAACTGCTTTATTTTTAATCTGCATTAAATATTTTGACTTAAATTATTTTATTGAATATGTAGTTATAAAATATTTTAGGATTATATATTCTTTACCAATTAATTCCTCTTGTCTAACAGAAAAGTAAGTAGCATGCTCTGCCTTCTTTATACCCCCAGTCCTTTGTTTATGTGAGAATTTCATCACTGCTAGCTGAAATTAGAAATAATGGAGAAATCCTTATGCAACTTCAGTGAAGAGAAAAGTGAATATTGATAGTCTTGCTTAGGGGAAGTAAAAGAAATGAGCTACAAATAATTTTATTCAAACTTAGTTAATTACTTATGATAAGATTTGACAAATAATTTTCTCCCACTATTAGAATCAGTACTTATTGATTCATTTTCTTATATAAGCCGAATAGAGAACATTTACTTTCATCACTGGTTTCTTATAGAAGAGCTCAAATGTGCGAATTATCAACAGCATTCATAAACTACACTTTTGTATGATACACTTGGTGTTCATAACACACAGGATAGCTTCAGTTTCTGCCTATGATATATAAAGCTTAGGAGTCACATGAGGTATGTGATGCCCTGTTTTCTAAAATCTCCTTAACCACTGAGAACTTTGCAAGATATTTCTAGAAAATTTTCTTCTACACATCTTCATTTAAAATTCCTCTTTATTTTATAAAAAAAAAAATGTGTGGGCTCCTGGCTCTTTATTAACTTTTGATTTCAGTCACATAATAAAATATCACCTCAATTTCAAAGCTTGTTTATCACCGTTCAATTGTTAAAGAGACATGAGATCACCCCAGATGTTTTCAGTGAAAAATGTAAATACTTCAGTTGAACAACAAGAAAACCAAATAGATATACACATCAGGTTAACATACCAATAGACATCCACCAGCACCCTTGTGTTTTACCTGTAACAGTTTAGAGAAGACTGATATTTTTGTCTACATCGCTCATTAGAAATCCATATTTAGGAGAAGCAGTACAACAGGAGCTGCACCATGAGTTCCAGATATCAGTGGGCATCACTGGTATTCTGAAGACACTTAGTAATAGACCAGGAACAGTGATGCTCTAGCCCATTCTAAACAACATCAGCAATAAAAACAAAGCAAGGTCCAAGGACTTCAGTCCAGTGACTCCAACAGAAACCTCAGAAATTTTAGCTTTAGGTGAAGAAGATAGTTCACAGTAGCAATCTTCGGAGAAGCCACATCACATTCAGTGTCCCAGGACCTGACACACTTTGAAGTAACTGCTGAGATAATGGGAAAATTGAGGGTGAATAGAAGCAGGTAGTATCCAGGCTGAACATTCCTATTCCAAGGTTTTATTTTCTTTTATTGCAATGAGTGTGATTCTTAGAGGTGAGGAATGTGATCCTATGTTTCCTACTGGTTATAGAAGTACAAAAGACAGGAAAAAAACACACACAAAACTGGAACTTTCAAGTGGGAGAAAAATAGAAGTAAGAGAATATGGTAAGATAATCGAAAAGAAATCAGTGATTTATCAAGGCTACCAGGTCTAGTCTAGATTTATGTGACAACAAAGGTTAATACTGAGGAAAAAGCAAAAGAATTTCAGAGAGAACTGCTATCATACCACCTACCTTCCAGGGAGAAAAAATACCCCCAGATTTTCCCTGTGGAAAGGGACTGGTTCTGAGTCAGAGTTTCCCAAATATCTGTGAGGAACATGGTAGGCAGAGATGGTCAATTGAGCCCAACAACTACATCCTGACACCTGCAGAACGACAGCACATGAAATAGTGCTTAAGCTTTGGAAAGTGAAAGCATAAGCAAGTCAGAAAAGGGGCTAAATACTATGTTGTTGGTAGAAATGCAAAAGAGGATGATGGAAAACCATTGACCCATGTGTGTGGATATTCTCACAAAAAAAGTTGAGTCTATTCAGTAGAATTCAGAACCACAAGCTGAGTCAAATACACCTATAATCTTAAAATTTAGGAGACAACAACAGCAACAAGAAGATTGAGTAATATGGATTAAGAATTACTCTGTAGAGTGATAAATATGGGTCTATTTGCATTTTTTACATGTAGACATCCAATTAGACCAACATCATTTATTGAATACGCTATCTTTTTTTTTCCAGTGTATGGTTTTGGCTTCTTTGTCAAAAATCAAGTTTCCATATGTGTGTAGCTATATTTCTGGATCTTTGATTTGATTACATTGATCCACTACTCTGTTTCTATGCCATTACCATGTCATTTTCATTACTGTTGCTCTATAGTACAGCTCTAGGGAAGATTCTTAATCTTCATTCAGAAGGTCAAACAGAATAGACATTGGAAGTAGGAGAAAACAAGGAACAGAACAGGAGCCTTCCACAGAGGGCCTCTGAAAGACTACCCACTACTATATCAAAGGAGGTACTGAGACTCATAGCAAATCTTTGGGCAGAGTGCTGGAATCTTTATGGAAGTAGAGAGAAATAGACCTGGAGCAGACAGGAACTCAACAAGGAGAACAACAGAGCCAAAAACCCTGGGCCAAGGAGGCCTGCAGAGACAAATACTCCAACCAAGGACCATGCATGGAGAGGACCTAGACTCCCTGTTCAAAAAAAGCATATAGGCTGCTCACTCTTCAAAAGGATTCCCTAGTAATGGTATCAGAGGCAGTCTCTGAAATGAACTCAATGGCCATTTCCTTGAGCACATCCCCCTGGGGGGACACAGTCTTGCCAGGCCACAGAGGAAGATGATACAGCCAGCGTTGATGAGACCTGATAAACTAGGGTCAAATAGAAGGGGAAGAAGTCCTTCCCTAAAAGGAGAGTAGGGAAAGGGCATAAGGGCATAAGTAGGGAAAGGGAGAAGAGGAAGGATGGGTGGGACTGGGAGGAGAGAAGGGAGGAGCCCACAGTAGGAATAAAAAGTCAATAAATGGTAATAAATAAACAATTAAATAAATAAATAAAATAATTACTCTGGAAGAGAATAAAAATAAATATTTAGGAAACACTTTGACCTCAGGTTTATTCAAGAAATTAGTAGAGGTCTATGATACCTGAATTCATGTTTTCTTCATTTCTTAATGTGATTTTTACTGAGTTTTCAATATACATATTACCATACCTGTCATGCCACTCTTCAACAAAGGCCAATTTTGTGGTTAAATCATTGATGATATTGTTCTCTTACTATAAAAAGGAGATAGTGGAGAGGAAATCTTCTTTCTCAGATTGAGATCAATTTCTTTATGCTTTGCTAAATATGATGCATCTTCAGCAATAGGATTTTACCACCTATTCTGGTAAGTACTAGAGTGTAATGACTATAGATTTCATTGTTTGGGGGGCCTCTGGAGCATACTTGACCAATCAATCACAAGAATGTTTCCATTATCTGCTACAATGGTTCTGGGAACAACAATATCCACCCACACAGTGTCTCTTCATCTAAATTTACTAAAATTATATTTTATTCTTATGCTAAAGAGGAATACATTCATGTTACTTTTTCATACATCTTTCATTTTTATATATTCTCTCTGACATTTTGATAATGTTATGAGAAACATAGTTGGTTTATTATTTGCTATTTTAGAAAATAGTTTGTTGAGAAAATAAGCTTTTATCTCATCACTGTGAAGAAATATTCTCAATTAAAATGAGGAGCAGTAGTTTAATATTTTTAATATTTTCTCTTTTAATATTTTCTCTTTTAATGTTTATCTTTTACTTGGATATATGGATATTTTATGACCAGAAGAGAGCTTTTTAAGAATGTAAATGTAAGAATTTTTTTTGAGCTTCTGTTTGACTTTAAAAATGTGAATAACAGCATTAAGTAAGCGAAGCAATAGTTTGAACATTAGGAATAGTTTTGTAGATTATTTACATACCAATGTGAATTAGACGCATCATTGAGAACTCTCTGTTACCATTATCATCATCATCATCATCAGGCTCACGAGTGCAAGAGGCTGTATGAGTCACTTCTCTAGACTGTTATTGGGTTTAATTTTATTCATTGATATAATAGTTTGCATTAGATACCCATCACATGGTAGCTCATCCATTTTCAGTTTTTAGAAAGCATAACATTAACTGAACTAGACAGTGATTAAGCAATCACCTCAAGAAAAAGACTGTAGAAAGAGATGAGAAATGCCTTTAGATACTAAACAGGGTGGCAAGTATATGACCTACCTTCCTTGGATGAGTGAGTTACCTCTCCAGATGAGCACAATGGAGAGATTAACAGATCATGGGGATACTGGCCCCAAAAGGTACATCTACATCACAGCTCCTACATATATGACTCCAGGAACATGATGCAACAGAGAATAGAAAGATTACTTGAGCCAAAAATATTAGAAAGTCTTCTCTGTGGAACATTGTCTTCTAGAATTAGCTGCACAAACAAAAACTAAAACTCACAAATATCAACAGATATGTTAATGTGGAAGGGGGAAATTTCACCAGGGTCCATTCCTAGAACATGCACCATAGTCAGCCATTGACTGTTGGGAGAAGGTGAATTAGCTTCTCCTGGGGATGAGGATCCTGACTGGTGACTAGGCTTGAAGCCATACACAAGCAAATGACAAAAATAAACTCAGCATGTTGTTAAAATGTATTTGTGCACACACACACAAGCCAATTTGAGTCTGGGCAGGCATGAGAGGGATTCTAGGGAGGTCAGCTGGGAGAAAGAATGGAAGGAAAGGAAGATAGGAAGTGGTATAATTCATATTGCATTAAAACATTTAATGTAAACTAAATACAATTTCATTGCATTAAACAGTTAAAATCAATAAATAAAAATAACATAAAATAAGTAAAAAAATGGTAACACCACAAAAGAAAATAAATAAATAAACAAACAAAGAAATTGTTATGAGAAAATACATATTAGTTTACAAAGTCAAGCTCTTATACTGTGAATGCTTTGCTTTCATGTTCAAGTGAACACTGTAAATAAATATTTGCAGTGCTATTAAACAGAGAGCTGCTGTTTTCTGTGCATGTTTGCTCAAGATGACATGAGTATAACTTGAACACACTACCTAGATTTAAATAATGGTTTCCTTATTATTATAATTATTTTCTTAAAATTTTTATCATATCAATTTTTTTATATTTTATTTCTTTTTTATTTTTAATATTACTTACAGTTTATTAAATTTGTATCCCAGCTGTATCCCACTCCCTCATTCCTTCCCAATCTCACCCTCCCTCCGTTATCTCCTCCTTGTCCCTTTCCAAGTCCACTAATAGGAGAGGACCCCCTCCCCTTTCAACTGATCCTGGTTTATCAGGTATTTTCAGGACTGGATGCAATGTCCTCCTCTGTGGCCTAGCAAGGCTGCTTCTCCCTCGGGGGCAGGGAGAGGTCAAAGAGCCAGCCATTGAGTTCATGTCAGAAGTAATCCCTGTTCCCTTACTAGGGTACCCACTTGGATATTGAGCTACCATGGGCTACATCTGAGCAGAGGTTCTAGGTTATATCCATACATGGTCCTTGGTTGGAGAAATAGTCTCATAAAAGACCCTTGTGTACGATTTTTTTAATATTCATTTTTTTCTTTACTAATTACACTTTATTCACTTTGTATACCCCCACGTGGTTCCCTCCCTCCTCCCGTCCCAATCCCTCCTTTCCTGCACCCTCTGCATGCCAGCCCCTCCCCAAGTCCACTGATAGGGGAGGACTTCTTTTCCTTCCTTCTGATCCTAGTCAATTACGTCTCATCAGGAGTGGCTGCATTGTCTTTTTCTGTGGCCTGGTAATGCTGCTTTCCCCTCAGGGGGAGGTAATTAAAGAGCAGGCCAATCAGTTCATGTCAGAGACAGTCCCTTTTCCTATTACAATGGAACCCACTTGGATACTGAACTGCCATGGGCTTCATCTGTGCAGGGGTCTTAGGTTATCTCCATGCATAGGCCTTGGTTGGAATAGCAATCTCAGGAAAGACCCCTGTGCTCAGATTTTTGGTTCTTTTGCTCTCCTTGTGGAGTTCCTGTCCTCTCCAGATCTTACTGTTTCCCACTTTTTCCTAAGATTCCCTGTACTCTGCCCAAAGGTTGCCCATAACTCTCAGCATCTGCATTGATAGTCTGCAGGGCAGAACTTTTCAGAGGTCCTCAGCATCAGGCTCCTGACTTGTTCCCTCTTTTGAATGGCAGAGAAACACTTAAAGAAATGTTCAATCTCATCAGCCAATTAAAATCAAATCAAATAAATGCAAATCAAAATGACCCTAAGATTTCACCTTACACCCATCAGAATGGCTAAGATCAAAAACTCAAGAAACAACACATGCTGGAGAGGTTGTGGAGAAAGGGGAAGCCTCCTCCACTGCTGGTGGGAATGTAAACTTGTACAACCACTCTGGAAAGCAATCTGGCGCTTTCTCAGACAACTAGGAATAGCGCTTCCTCAAGATCCAGCTATACCACACCTAGGCATATATCCAAAAGTTTCTCAAGTACACAAAAAGGACATTCGCTCAACCATGTTTGGAGCAGCCTTATTTGTAATAGCCAGAAGCTGGAAACAGCCCAGATGCCCCTCAGTGGCAAATAGATGCACAGACTGTGGTATATCTACACAATGGAATATTACTCAGCAATAAAAAACAAGGAAATCATGAAATTATCAGATAAATGGTGGGATCTGGAAAAGATCATCCTGAGTGAGCTATCCCAGAAGCAGAAAGATGCACAGAGTATATACTCACTCATACAGAAATATAATATAGGATAAACCTACTAAAATTTGTACACCTAAAGAAACTAATTAAGAGGGATGACTCTTGCTAAAATGCTCAATTCCTATCCAGAAAGGCAAAGAGGCTGAACATCAGAAGATTTTTTTGATAACGTGACTTAAATTGTTTGGGTACATCTTATAAAACAAAAATCTAAATCATTTCTGTAGCAATTGGAATAACTAACAATAGAAATGAATGGATCTTTATAAGTGTTCAACAGCAGCATGAAATGAAATTGGCAGGAATTAGAGTAAATATACATGGAATTTAAAGAAATATATATATATATGTATATATATATATATGTTTTTATTATTTTTTTCTTTATTTAACACACTTTACCAATGATGATCCATTAGACAAGATGAATTGATTTCTGAAATTATAATTCTCCAAGTGATCTGTCCATATGTCTCTGGGCTAAAATATTTCTATCTTATCTCAAGAAAATTATTTCAAATAAGATATTTTTATGTTATCTGTAAGTAATTTTATGTTATTATTGATATTTATTATATTCAATGTGTTTTATCTATTTTATGTGAAAATTATGTAACATTGTTAAGGAATATTTAATTCTCACTTAGATGTTACTTTTTTAAAAGGATTTACCTATAGATTTAAAATTGTCAGTTTCTAAAAATAGTTTAAGTGATTAATTTAATTTTACTTATATTTATTCACAAGAAGTATCATATTTGGGCATGGCTTTTCTCTATTTGAAAAAGGTTCATTTTTCTAATATTGAAATATATTAGTTGCTCCTCTATCTTCCTGAACTTTAACAGGAATTTAGCTGATGGTCCTATGACAATGGTCATAGGAAACTGGCCATAAAGCATCACAGTGAGTCAGGCATCTCTGCAAGCTTGACAATGCCCTACTCGAAATTCTCTGAGTTATATCCATTATTCCAGAAATGTCCTGGGTGCACAAGGAACAGCCTACAAAGAGATTACATTCCTTAAAATTGTTTCTCACTGGTGGTACCAAATGTACTGTACTCCTGTATTTGATTGTATTTGTACTGTATAAGTGAACTCAAAAGTCTTCAGTTCATGAAAGAAATAATTTCAAACTTTTAGAGAGGATATGGGGATAGTAATCATTATCTAATATGTATATATATTTGTGTGAAATTGACAAAGAACAAACATGGTAATAGTAATAACATTGATGACAATGAAGATGATGATGATGATAAAGCTGTGGGGAGCCACCTTGGGCTGCATAGAGACTCTGTCTCTAAGCAAACAGTAAACAACCTAATGAATAAATACAGATACCTAATGAATTTATGAAAAATTTTATGAGTATGTCCAGACAGAGTAAAATGAACAAATAAGACATGTTAATTATAATATTAATAAGAAAGAACCTGAAACATGAACAAGAATATTTTTTTCATATTTGCCTTAAATATTTTAGAAAATAGCAAACTTGATGAGATTTCATGGGCAGCAACAGGCAGGACAAAATCTTAAAAGACCTTTTTGAGCAGTGAACCATCAAGACATTTTCAGTGCAATAGTTGCACAGTGTAACATAGGGTTCCGGGTAATGTTCAAGTCACAGAGGAGAAGGAACATGTTGAAAGGTACAAATTACAATGTCTTTTTTCTGGGCAAAGAATGTTAAGCTCTCGAAGGGGCTAAATGAGAAAAAGGAAACAAACATTTAAATGCAATACCCATTCAGACTATTAATTAACTATGCATGGAGTATTCTGTCAAACACTTATTGATTTCAGCCAACATTCACTCAGTCTTATCATTGAGGATATAAGAACAATACACCTTGAAATTTCGGATCTTATATGGTTTCACATGGGAAAATGCCAGAAATAAATATGTTGTACTTGAATACGCATGTATGTAGTTTTTGATCTTACATCTAAAATGCTGCTATTTGGGTAATAACTCCAGACTTTGGGTATAAGGTGTGCCCACTCAGTGAATAAAGCAGTTGCCATGTAAGCATGAGATTGAGGATCAGATCCCTATAAGTCATTTCAACATGAACTCTAGAGACCCTGCCTCAATAATAAAGTGGACAGTGACAAAGGAAGGTATCAACATTAACTTTTGACCTCCATAAGCATGCATGCGTACATCTATGCACCAACAAACATGTGTTTACCCAAATACATGAATACTCATTTGCACACATCACATCAATACGTTGCACAAATATTAGATACTTTTTAAATCCTCAAGATGTTTGTGATTATACTTTTGATCATGCTACTTGGCTTATTAAGATAAGAGCACAGTGGTATTTTTCTTCACTTGAAGATTATGGAATTATATAATTGTAAGAATCCATCTCTGCTTCAGAAAAGTCGGGAAATAGGAAAGTTACCAGCGTGAGGGAGAAAGTACATCAGTGGGTGTGGGTTCGCAGCAGTGGGAGATGAGAAGTGGTGCCATAGAGTGGATAGTATCCTCAGCTCCAAACCTGTGAATGTCATCTGACACAACAAACAAATTGGTTGAGGAGAGGCAGTGGTGGTGTATGACTTTGATCCCACCACTCAGGAGGCACAGAGACAGATGGACCTCTGAGTCTGAGGCACAGTCTGATCTACAGAGTGAGTTCCAGGATGAACAAGACTACAGAAACCCTCTCTCAAAACACAAAATAAAAATAAAAATTAAAAAATAAATGCTGTTGTAAATGAAGTCATGACCTTAGATAGGGATTGTATCTTAACTCATCTCAAGATAATTAACTTGCTTATCTTGGGTTAATTAAATTAATTACTGAACATGGACAGATTCTACAGCACAATGACAGAAAGGGAGGTGTGAGGTATAACAGAGAGAAAACTGAACACGTTCAAATTGTGAGTGGAGATGGCTTGCTATTTCTGAGGACTAGGATTAAAAGGGAAGACATGGAAAAAGCAATATACCTGAAAAGCATGTAAGAAATAATGATACATGTAAGGAGAAAAGATGGCCCTTACAGCTCATAGCTTGCGGGGGATCTAGAACCTTAGCCACAGGTACAGATTTCACCCAAAACAGACTGAGTTTGAATGTGACTCCTTTGCTGGAGCTTGTGGGATGTGAGGCATCCCCACTGACACTGATAATGACTTTTTGCGATCCTACAATAAAATCAAAAGTTTAACCTTCCTTCTGTCCTACAGAAGCTAGTTATCCAGCAAATAATATTTAAGACCAAAAATGTGGTAATTTCTTACAACAATAAAAAATGGAACATGGTAGACTAAAAAGAAATGGTTTCACTTCAAGGATAAATGTTTAGTTACAAGATTTGAATACACGTAAGCACATTGTGATATCTATGAAAGAACTAATACTAATTGAAACATATTAACAAACGTGCTATTAAAATAATTGCTTAATATCCATATAATCAGTATCATCAGAGATGTGAACTGAAGTAAGAAAACCACAGCTGCTTGGGCTAAGGTGGTTAGTCCATTTACTTTCTGGAATAAGAATCTCAGAAATAGCCTGACCTTTTCAAAAGCTTTGCTCCTGGACAAAGTTAAAACCCAAACCTCAGCATATTTGGTCTTTTGGATGAAACTGCTCAATTCATCTGTCTTTGTTTATCGTTTTGATTTGCTATTAGTATGACATTTCATTAGGTCATGGATCTACATTTCGGTATTTATCATTTCTTTATTTCATGATATATGCATATATAATGAAATATATAATATAATGTATATATACATTATATGATGTATATAATATATACATAAGAAAGTATATATATATACCTTCTTCTTCCCAAATCCTCACAGATCTTCTCCAACTCACTCCTTCCAGATTTTCTTACATTTTCTCTCTCTCTGAAAATAACACAAACAAAAATTAAAAAAAAAATATCAAAACAAAACAGGAAAAATAGAACCCGTTTTGCACTTCACAACTACTCGTAGCTGTGGGACCTAGTATTGTGGTTATACACACAGTGAGACCCTATTAGAGAAAAGCTATTTTCCCTTTGCCAGGAAGTATCGATTGCAAGTAGCTTCTTGGTTAAAGGTGGAACCCCATGTTGACTTCCTGTATGTTGTTGGACCTTGGCTGCCTTGACTCTGAGCAGGTCTTGTGCATGCAGTCACATGTCATAAGTCTCTGTGAGTTCATTTGTGAACCACTCCTGTTTTGATTGCAAAAATATTTTCTTGGAGTCATCGAACACCTCATACTTTGCAGTCTCTCTACCTTTTCTTCTATGTCTATTCCTGAGCCTTGAAGGGAGTGGTTAATGAAGTTATCCCTTATACGGTGGAGTCCTAAAAATAAATCTCTCACTCTGGACATTATTCAGCTGTGAATCTCGGTGGAACATTTACACAGTGAAATATTATTCAGATGCTCAGGAAAATGTAATTATGAATTTGTAAATAAATGAATGGATGTAGAAGCAATCACCCTGAATGACATAACCCAGACTCAAAAAGACAAATATTGAATGTTTTATCACATCTGTGGATGGTAGTTTTGAAGCTTTATATATATATGTGTTTCAACCTAAATAATGACAGAGGTTTGGTAATTAATAAGGGGTCATGGGAAGAAGGGCTTGTCTGAGGAAATGTAAAACAGAATGCAATGTAATAGAGACAAAGGGGAAACAAGCATAGGAGAATTAAATAGGGAATTTGATGGGAAGGCAGGACAAAATAAGGAATATGGGGAATGACAACCAACATTAAAGGACTTTTAAAAATCCACATTAAAATATACAAATGCCGAAGCTTTCTACAATTTAAATGGAGTCACCATATAGTGGTGGGGAATAATGTATCAATTTGACATCTTATGCTACCTATTAAAACGTCCAGTTCAAGGAAAGGGTTAAATATTGTTGAGTTGTTGGCCAAGGGGGTACCATAAATCTCCCAAATATTACAGGCTATTGCCATAGCTATACATTACTATCCACAATCAAGCTTAAATTTAGTATTAATGTTAGAATTTTCAGTTATTGATGAGAATAAAACTGTATTTAAAATCATCAATATATGAATGGGGGGAGGTCCCCCCCATCAGTGGACTTGGAAAGGGGCACAGTGGTGATGAGGGAGGGAGGGAGGGACTGGGAAGGAATGAGGGTTTGGGGCACGGCTGGGATACAGAATTAATAAAATGTAACTGATAAAAATAAAAAAAATAAATAAAATAAAATAAAAAAAGAAAAAAATAAAATCATTAATATAAAATCAATACTTTCAAGTATTACTAGAATAATTAAAATATTACAAATGCCTATTTGGTCTCTGTCTTCTATGTGTAAGAGAATTTAAAAGGAACAAATATTTTACATATCATATTTAACTTTATTTAAAATCATGAATTAAAATAATGTAATCTTAATGGCAATTCTAGAAGTAAATGAAATAATATGTTAAAGGACATTTTGTTATGGGCTCCACTTAAATCTGACATAATTCAAACACCAGATCAATGCACATGACAAAAATTTATTGTAACAAAGCCACTATTGATTGATTAGTGCCGCAGAACAGACGAGGGAGCTGAAACACAACGAGCCAGAATAGCCTAGAACATGTGATTTTGTCATATGCATCTCCCACAAACCGGGACAGGAGTTGGTTCCTGGGCCAGGGAAAATAGACCAGCTTACCCCCGTCAGCAAGATGAAAAGTTGTCCCTGAGGTGGCTGGGCTCAAACCACTGTCTCTTTAAATTTGTTCCTGTGATGGCTAGACTCAGACAGCTCTCCCCTGACAGCTGTACTGTTTTTAATTCTCAATTTGGAATCTATGTGGGGTACAAATGCTGGATGTGTAAAAGCCAAAGCCTGTCTGTACCTGCTTCATTTATTAGCACAATTCTTTTTCATTTTTATATTTCAGAATATTCCTAGGAGCACACAAGCTTGTCTTTGCAATTCAAACTGATTTTCTTTTCTTGTCTCTGAGTGAGCTGCCTAGATCCTAAGGTTATCTCTTGGTTTTCTCCACAGGCACTGATGAAAAGCTAACTAGAAAAAAAGAATACATAGAAAATCTTCAACAAAATAGCATACACAATGTTTTTAACTAGCAATTTGAAATATGAATGGATCTTGATCCAAAAGCAATGGAAGATAAGGACAAAAATTTTGTGAAAAAAAAAAAAGACTGGAAGATCAAGATTGTCTTTGGAAATATCTAAAATAAAAACTAGTTCTTACTAACTAAAATAATGAAAATGAATGGCCTGATTTAGACAATGCCACTTTCTCTAAATGAATGAAATCACGTTTCTCTACTATTACTTTCATACACCATAACCAAAGCATACTACATATAATAAATACTTAATCTTCTAAAATAATATTTTGCTCCAAGAACAATGTCTACGTTATTGAATTCGTAAACTAAAATGATAAAACCATTGATCATAATAAAAACATTTTTATAAAGAACAGAACATCAGTTACAACTTTAAAACAGTAGTAAAACACAGTCTTTGGATGTTTTCTCTGTGCAGAAGATAAGTCATATGTTAGCAAAATTTAAGGATAAGAACCAGAGAAACCAGATTATCAGTCTGCTGTGATTCAATTATAATATTATGCATCATGGATATTTGTAAATTAACATAGAGCCATCTAAAGATAGTAAGCTTCTGATTCTCTGGCATTTAAAAATCTATTAAAGTAGTATGTAATGAGGGAAATAAAAGAGCAATGGATCTATTAGGAAGAAATAAGTCATTTAAACATCAGTAATTATGTAATATGTATTTACCAAAATCATTAATGTTCACAGAGTAGATAGTAAAAGAAAATTCTACTGAAAATAACTATAATTAAGTTCATATTCCCTAGTAATTTTATGAAAGTTAAATATTTATTTAACATTAAAATCACATTTTTTTAAAAGTTCTGCTTGTATATCAGGGATTCCAATAAAAAATTTTGAAAAGATTAAAACAAATTTTCTACTAAAAGTCAGAGGCAGGAATACAAAGTAACAAAATATCTATTGAAATAGTATTTCCTGTGACGATACATACAAATTTATTTAATTTTTTCATTACAATTTATTCACTTTTTATCCCAGTTTTAACTCTCTCCCTCATCTCTTCTCAGTCCTACTCTGCCTCCCTCTTCTTCCCCTATACCCCTCCCCTAGTCCACTGATAGAAGAGGTCCTCCTCCCGTTCTAACTGACCCTAGCCTATCACGCCTCACCAGGACTGCCTGCATGGTCTTCCCTTAATTATTTCTTTTATACCACTAAATTATAAGGATCCGTTAGTAAATAAAACGCTCATGTGAGTGCTGCTCTGAGTGTACATGTGGTCAGTCTTCGTAATAAAGTTAATTGGAAGTACTGAAGATTATTGTCTGTAATGTATCTGATTCTGTTTGAGTCATTTGGAAGGATTGAATGTGCATAATTGAGGTAGCTCTTAGAAAAATGAGGTTTCAGGATCAAATTTTGACAATTTTCAGCTTTCTCTCTTTCAATTTTCAAGAAATTTCAGGCTGGATAGCCTCATAAATATTATGGACTTATCTTTTGAAATGAATATTATGTAAGGGTAGATGGCAGGGATAGATTATTGAGACATTAAACATTACTTCGTGTTTTTTTTTTTTTTTCATCTTACTTCCCATTCTCCTGGGATCACCGACCACTCTGTGAATCTTTTGGTTAATTTGTCTATAAAGTTCCTGTTAGCCTCTAAAACCTTACCAATGAAAATATGTAACTGTATCTCAGTACTGCTAAATTAATTATTTTATACATGTATGGCATACATTCCACCCATCACTTTTACACTTTACAGCAATATCAGTTCCAGTCTTCTGTATCTATTCTTTCTCAGATCCATGATTCTTATTTGGTTTTGTGATTTATTTTTTTTAATTTTATTTTTCTTATTAGTTACATTTTGTTAATTTTGTATCCCAGCTGTATCCCTCATTCCCTCCCCAATCCCACTCTCCCTTCCTCATCTCCTCCCTGACCCTTTCCAAGTCCACTGATAGGGGATGACCTCTTCCCCTTTCATATGACTCCGTTTTGTCAGGTATTTTCAGGACTGGCTACAAAGTCCTCCTCTGTGGCCCAACAGTACTACTCCTCCTTTGGGAGGTGGGGAGGTCAAAGAGACAGTCATTGAGTTCCTGTTAGAAATAGTCCTTGTTCCCCTTACTATGGGAAACCAATTGATTACTGAGCTATCACAGGTCACATCTGAGCATAGGTTCTAGGTTTTATCCTCTCATGGTCTTTGGTTGAGTGTCCATCTCAGAAAAGACCCTGTGCCCAGATATGTTTGGTTCTTGTGGAGTTCCTATCCTTTCCACATCAAACTCCCCTTCTTTCATATGATTCCCTGCACTCTGCCAAAGGTTTGGTTATGAGTCTTAGTATCTACTTTTAACTATGGCTACTTGCAGTGTCATTTTATTGAGACAATCTGATGGAGAATGTTAGAGTAACTAAACGATACAACTGAAGAAGATGACTCCCACTTTCTCTATATCTATTAGCAATGTGCTGTCTGGCCTCTGGACTACCTTAGCATCAGTGCTTTCCTGCTAATTACACCTTTATTGTTCTCACCTCTTGCACTGACTCACAGCAGAAGGGAATCATTAGAAGAAGAATTTGTAATTCCTCTCCCTGTGAAAATCAACGATAAAAATTTGTCCCAGGATCTCCACAAGGACAAAATATATCAGGGCATAGGGGTCCTCTGTGAGACTGTTTGTCCAACCAAGGACCATGCATGGATATAACCTAGAACCCCTGCACAGATGTAGCTCATGGTAGCTCAGTATCCAAGTGGGTACCCTAGTAAGAGGAATAGGAACTATTTCTGACATGAATTCAATGACTGACTCCTTTACCTTCTTTTTTCCCCAGAGGGAGGAGTAGCCTTGCTAGGATACAGAGGAGGACATTGCAGCCAGTCCTGAAGATACCTGATTAGCTAGGGTCAGATGGAAGGGGAGGAGGACGTCCCCTAGCAGTGGACTTGGAAAGGGACAGGAAAGAGATGAGGGAGGGAGGGTGGGATTGGGAGGGAATGAAGGAGGGGGCTACGGCTGGGATACAAATTAAATAACCTGTGATTAATATTAAAAAATAAAAATTAAAAAATAAATAAAAATTTAAAAAAATGTTTCAGAACATGGAAAGTAATAAAAATAACAAATCTAGAGTAAACCTAGTATGTCCCAATGTCTATTTCATGATTTATTCATTTTATATTCTATATATGAGTATCTCTGTCTGCATGTATGTCTATGTAACAAGTGCAGTCTAGTGCTTGCTGAGATTAGAAGACAGTGTTGGGTGGCTGTGAGGCACCATGTGAATGCTGGAAAACTAGATGCAGGTACTCTGCAAGAGCAACAAGTACCAGGCCAACTCTCTAACCCAGATAACTTTCTAAATGTCAAAGAACTTGCCTAGAAAATAAAAAAGAGCTCTTTAAGTAACAAGAATAGAGAAACATAAATTGTTTGATGCAGAGAAAGAAGACTTTTATCAAGCTTTTTTAATGGATGCTCAAAGTAAAGGAAAAAGAGACATTTTTATTATATATATTTTATATGTACTGTATACTAATGTACATAGTAAAATAAGAAGGGCAGTTTCTGATAGTGCTTTCTATTGCTGTTGCAAACACCCTGCCCAAAACCAAGTTGAATAGGAAAAAAGTTTATTTGGCTTAGGTATTAAAATCCATCATTTAGGAAAGCCAAAACAATAACTCAAAGAAGTGAAAGCAGATAGGTTGCAGTATTACTATATTGCTTTTCCTCTTCATGGCTTACTGAACCCACTTTACCATAAAACCCAGAACCAACTACTCAAAGGTCATACAACCCAATGTAGACTGAAAAACCCTGCAACATAAAATCAAGAAAATGCCTCTATGTATTTGCTTAAGGGCCAATCTGAAGAAGGAAATTTCCCAATTGGAGTTCCCTCTCACCAGATGACTCAAGATTGTGTCATATTGATGAAAAACTAACCAGCCCTTGGAGGAATCAAGTTTCAGAATGATGGTACTACCATAAAGAGAAGTGTAGTTAGCCTCTGAGTTCAGATCAGAGACAGTCTCTGTTCCTCTTACTAGGGAACCCACTTGGATACTTTGCTGCATAGGCTACATCTGAGCAGGGGATGACAGACCAGCCTTGCCAGGCCACAGAGGAGGACATTGCAGTTAGTACAGATGAAACCAGAAAAGCTAGGATCAGATGGAAGGGAAGGAGGACATCCCCTATTCATGGACTTGGAGAGGGGAATAGGAGGAGATGAGGGAGAAAGGATGGGATTGGGACTGGAAGAGAGAGGGAGCTACTAATGGGATACAAAGTAGATAAACTGCAATTAATATAAAAAATAAAAATTTCATTAAAAAAGCGAAGCGTAGGGGAGAGAAACCACAGAGGTACATGGTTAAAAGGAAATACTTGAAGACGTGGCATAGCAGCTTGCTTAAATATGAAAAATAAAACAGCAAACAAAAACAGAACACAAAAGGATGAAAAATTGTTAAAGTAGTGAGAGTTCAGAACTTTTGAACAGGAGTGAAAAATAGGGTCTGTTCGTTGTTAGAATGACGTTGTAGTGGAACAGCCTGGGCATTGCGCAGTCAAATACAGGACATTTCTTGGAGCTACTAGAAAATGCCCTTCCATGTGCAATTCTAAACTACTTAAGCAATGAATTGGAAAGTAAGGGGTCAAGTGGAATGTAGCTCAGATGAAAGAAGCCACCACATTAATTGGTGCAACCCATGTTACTAACAGCAATTGTCACTTCCAGTCCACTAACACTACAGAACAGAGACAGTGGAGGGTGCCAAGATACTTTTGGAACTAACGTGGTTTCTAAGCTTGTAACAGCTTACAGTTACGTGCTTCTGTTTTCTTTTCTTCTTTTTTTCACTTTTTAAAATTTTTTATTGTTTATTATTATTAGTTACAGTTTATTAACTCTGTATCCCAGTTGTTTCCTGCTCCCTTATTCCTTCCCAATTCCACCCTCCCTCACTCAGCTTCTCCCTGCCCCTTTCTAAGTCCATACACTTTTAAGAATTTTTTTCTTTTTTTCTTTTTTAATTTTTATATTTTACTTTATTTTTATCAGTTACATTTTATTAACTCTGTATCCCAGCCGTGTCCCAAACCCTCATTCCCTCCCAGTCCCTCCCTCCCTCCCTCATCACCACTGTGCCCCTTTCCAAGTCCACTGATAGGGGAGGACCTCCCCCCCATTCATCTGATCCTGTTTTATCAGGTATCTTCATTGAGTTCCTGTTAGAAATAGTCCTTGTTCCCCTCACTTTGGGAAACCAATTGCTTACTGAGCTAGCTACCACAGGCTATATCTGAGCAGAGGTTCTAGGTTATATCCATACATGGTCTTGGTTGAATGTCAGTCTCAAAAAAGACCCTGTGCCCAGATATATTTGGTCCTTGTGGAGCTCCTATCCTTTCCCTATCAGACTAACTCCCCTTCTTTCTTATGATTCCCTGTACTCTGCAAAAGGTTTGGTCATGAGTCTTTGCTTTGAAAACACTACTAGTTAGAGTCGTTCAGATGCCTTCAGTAGACTCCTGTGATACGTTCAATGCACATCCCATCTGTCTTTCTAAATGAGGATTGATCATCTTACCCCATGTCCGCTCTCTTGATTATCTTTTTTAGGTGTATAGATTTCATTATGTTTATCATATCTTATAGGTCTATATAAGTGAGTATATACCATGTTTGTCTTTCTCCTTCTGGGATATTTCACTCAGAATGATCTTTTCTAGATCCCACCATTTGCCTGCAAATTTCATGATTTCCTCCTTTTCCTCTTGTATATTTATGGACATCTCTTTCTTTAAGTTGGGAAAGTTTTCTTCTGTGATTTTCTTGAAAATATTTTCTGGACCTTGGAGTTTGGAGTCTTCTTTTTCATGAATTCCTATTATTCTTAGATTTTGTCTTTTCATAGTGTCCTTGATTTCTTGGATATTTTGTGATTGGGACTTTTCTGATTTTACTTTTTCTTTGAGAGAAGTATCAATTTCTGCAAGTGTGTCTTCAGCTCCAGAGATTCTCTCTTCCATCTCTTGTATTCTGTTGGTGATGCTTACTTTTGTGATTCCTGATCTTTTCTCCAAGTTCTCCAGCTCAAGGTTTTTCTCATTTTGTGTTTTCTTTATTGATTCTAATTCTGTTTTCATGCCTTGCACCATTTCTTTCAAGTGTTTGAATTTGAATTCCTGTCTCTCTACAATGGCCTCTATTTCTTTGTTCATTTCCTTTTTATATGCCACTAATTTTTCCTCTACTTGTGTATCTATTTGTTTGGCTATGTTTGCCTGTGTTTCCTCCTTATGAGCCTCAAATAATTGGGCAAGCATGGCTTTAAAATCATTTTCCTGTGCTTCTGCTGAATTGGAGTATCCATCGATTTTGGGGATTGCTGGTGAAGTCATGATGTCCTGATTTATGTTGGAAGTGTTCTTTCGCTTACCCCTGGCCATTGGCTTATCTGGAACCTTCCCTGTTTGTTTTGGATTCTGCAGATCAGACTGGTACTGTCTCTCTCTGGCGTCTGGAGAGTTCTTCAGGAAGCTGAGAACTCTCAGAGTGTGTTGAGGACTAGCTGTACCTGTGGGAGGAAAGTACGCAGGCGCAAAAGGGGCAAATGCAAGTGTGCACGCGAGCACGAGCGCGCGTGTGTGTGTGTGTGTGTGTGTGTGTGTGTGTGTGTGTGTGTTAGTGTGTGTCGACGTGTGTCTTAAGGGATGGAGTGATGGCTAATGTTGAGCCCTTGAGAGTGTGGGAGGGGCTCTTCACTGTATATGTCGCAGGCGCTAGTGATGATTGCAGCGCATTTTCTGGCATTAACTGCCTTAACTCCTCAATTAGCCCCACAGAGCAGGAACTTCAATATCCCTAGTGCCCCTCTGTTTCCCAGAGTCTGTATGTGGGTGGGAGGGGATTCGATGTCTGGCTTCTGTTTTAGAAAACCCAGGATCTGGGGATCTGCAGATTCTCAAGGGTGCACTCACTTACATGCAGGTCACTTGGCAGAGATTGTGGAATATGGCCTTTCTGCTCTCTGGTTTGGCCCTGCTTCTTTGATGTGCTCCACCAGTTCTGTGCTGCTGTCACTGCCAGGTTCTGAGGTCTTGCTGCTGCTGGAGATTTCAGGGTGGTTACATCAGCAGGGATGGGGTGAACAGGGTTTCTTTTCTCTGTTTTGGCCCTTGTTAGTCCTAAACTGGAGGGCTGTTGTGCCCTGCCAGGTCAGTGTTGCCCCGCCGCCAAGTCCCACTGTAACTGGAGACTGGGTCGCTAGTCCCGATGCTTTCTGGGAAGTCCTGGGGTCTCTTCACTGTGCTCTCCAAGCTTGGGAGGCCCAGCGCCTGGTGTGTCTAGGTTGTATGACGTTTCTGCCTGGTTTTGATGAATATATAGTGTATTTTCTGTCACTGTGGGATTGGGCGGGCCGTACCGTCAGTGATTGGAGATCCTGCAGAGCTAGTATGGCATCCAGCAGACTCGGGCCCTGGGGGAATGGTGCAGCCGCTGCGTGGATCTGGGACTCCGGGACATGTACTGCTGATCTTTGCCTGCCCCTAAAGGGCTTGGAGCTCTACCCCAGCGGCTGTATACCTCAGGCAGTTAGGTCTGCTCTGAGAAAGACCAGGAAGCTGTGCCACTGTGCCGAGGTAGAGGGAAGTCTGGGGGAGGGGAGTGCCTCGAAATCAAAGGATCGTTTCTCTCCTTCCCCAAACAAGTCCCCGGGTGACCCGAGACCAAAGTTTTCACCTCCTGTGATGTTCCTTGTTGTCTAGAAAGCTCCACCGTTGTCTTCCTGGGTTAGAGGTCCTTCCATTCACCAACTCAGAAGTTCAGGTATTCTACCGCTCAGAAACTATGTGTGCTCGTCACCATCTTGGCTCAGCCCCCTTATTTTCTTATTCCCTTTTAATTGTGAAGTGCTTTGTGCTGATCATCTCAAACCTGCCTTAGCTACCTACAGAACCGCTTACATAGAAAAGCAGTTTGTGGTCCAATTACTACCATATTCCAATCAGGGGATATCTAAATCTTTTCACAAGAAGTTTGAGAAGAATCACTCAAGTGTCCTCATATGTTGTCTGCTTTTGGTAGCAATTGAAATTACAGAAGTTTGTCTACTTTATTAAACTTAATAAAAAAATAAGGCTTTTGCTTGGTTAAGTTAACATTAACCTTAATGGTCAAGCTATACCACTCCTGAGCATGTGCTCAACAGACTCTTTATATTCCATACTCTTCATTTTCTATATCCTGCTACGTGTATTTGTTCATCTTTCTTCATTGCTGTTCTTCTCACAACTACTAATAAATGGACCAAGCCTAGATCTATCAATTGACAAATGGATAGTTTAAAAAAAAAAGTATTACATATTTTCAGTGGTATTTTATTCATTAGCAAATAATAAATGGGTTGTATAAAAGGTAAAAGAAAAAAGAATCGATGAGAAGAGAAATGTTGATTTCCTTGTCTTATACAGGGCTATCTTCTTATAGTCTTGTCATGGAAGCACTGGGATCTTTGAGGATATAAAGATTCTAAATATGATAGAACCAAGAAGGAGCCAATAAGTGATAGAAATATTGCTTAGTTGTTAACTGTACTTTTACAGCTGCATAAACAATTAACTGAAGTCTCAGGCAAGTCACTCTCAGTTCATCAGAGCTGCTCTTCAGAAACAAGTACTGTGACATTTCTAGTCTTTTCTAGGATGCTCGGAAGAATTCCAAATGATTCTTGTTGGCTCCACCAACAAAATCAAATGTTCAAGGACATGATGGACTTGAAGAGATAGGAGAATTTGTTTGGAAGACACGTACAAACACATTGGGATTCTCCGATCAATCCACAACACAGGACTACAGAAATTAATACAAGCCATGAGAAATGTAAATCATCTTCTTTATAATGTCTTTCTGTTGGAAAATTTTGAGTCTTTAGTTCAAACTGTTAATCCCAGTAATTCTTGCTTCTGTCATGGCTCCTACTTTTCCTCTATTTGGTGTGAAACAAATATTTTATTAACATGATTAAACTATTTTTTTATTTTATTTTATTTTTGCATGTTATTTAAATTTAATTTGAATATATGAATAATAATGAAGGCATACATATTATTTTCATTAGTACACAAAGGCTTTTTAATTTTAAGAAATCCTAATTTTGATGTTTGGCTGTTTTATTTTTTATGACCAGTATTATCTATCTATCTATCTATCTATCTATCTATCTATCTATCTATCTATCTACTTATTTATTTATTGAAAATAGTTTTTTCCTATACAATGCATCCAAACCAGTTTCCCCTCCCTTCACTCTTTCCATCTTCCACTCACAGCTCTTTTTAAAAGCAACACAAAATTCCTCTACAAGTATGTAAGCAAATCCTAATTCCACATATACTAATAAATCACATCTATCTGTCTATCTATCTATCTATCTATCTATCTATCTATCTATCTATCTATCGTTTTATAATTGTTTCATAATTATTCTTACTGTCTGAAAAATGGCCACTTTATTTTGACAGAAAAGGGGAATCATTAGAGGTTGGTCTGATGCTTATATGTTAAGCTGGTTGCTGGCCCTCAAGATTTGCTTGCTCCCTGGATACACCTATCCTTGTTGCGTAAACCTGCCTAAGACATTATATTTGATTGATTGATTCATTGAACCACCTATACGTGGGCAGGGAAACATAAGGTAGGCCTGGTCAAGATCCTGGGCTTTGGGTTCAAGAGAATCTTACGAGGAAAAGGAAAAGGAGGATACCATGATGCGTTAGCATGAAGCAGAAACTATGCTGGCTGGAGGAAGAACTCCAATAATGACATGAAAAGGTGCAGATGAATAATAAAAGCAAGTATTCATAGAATTATGGATGAAGGGTAGCCTACATAAAGATGGTTAAGGCAGATGACATTGGATAGAGGCTGGGAGATGGACGGTGAGCTTATGAAGATAGCATAGGTAGAAATATCTGACTGCCCTAAGGTAATATGGCCATTAGAAAGTCTTAAACAAAAGAGTTTTTAGAATAATTTCCTCTGACAATAGTAGCCTATCAACTTTTGAATTTATAAATTACATGTGTTCTTCTCAATGATTTGTGTACTTATTCTTATGCCAAAATATGTACTGATGTGCTTACCTCATACAATTTAATGTGTATAAGAATGCCTATCATATTGATAATAAACATATAAAATTAAAATTTCATTTATTACACAGGAGAAATTCACTTTTCTCTAAAAATATTTTAATTATTTTTTGAGAACTTCATACCTGAAGACTACATTTACATAATTTCACCCCTTTCCCTCTTTCCGACATCTCCTGTCTTTTCTAAACTCACAATCATATTCACGGCCTCTTTTTATTTATTATTATCATACACACAAAAACAAAAAGCACACATGCAATATGTTGAGTTCTGTTAGTGCTGCTTACATGTATATTTCTTTGGCTGTAACCAGTTAGAAATTGGTCCAGATCAAGGGAGTCATACCTGGAGAAGACTAATTTTCCCTTTCCTAGTAGCCACTCATTAGCACTAATTACTATATCTCTTCATGGTGTTTTATAAGAGTTACTTGGTGCACATTGGATTTTCAACTAGCATTGATATTGGCATTTTATTTTTTATATTAATTACAGTTCATTCACTTTGTATCCAAGCTGTAGCCCCCTCCCTCTTTCCCTTCCAATCCCACCCACCCTCCCTCATCTCCTCCCTGCCCCTCTCTAAGTCCACTGATAAGGGAGGTCATCTTCCCCTTCCATCTGACCCTAACATGTCAGGTTTCATCAGGACTTGCTGCAATGTCCTCCTCTGTGGCCTAGCAAGACTGCTCCTCCCTCAGGGTAGAGGAGGGGAAGGTTAAAGAGCCAGCCACTGAGTTTTGTCTGAGAGAGTCCCTGTTCCCCTTACTAGGGTTCCTCCCTGGATACTGAACTGCCATGGGCTAGGTCTGTGCAGGAGTTCTAGGTTATATTCATGCATGGTCCTTGGTTGGAGAATCAGTCTCAGAAAAGACCCCTGTGTCCAGATATATTTGGTTCTTGTGGAGCTCCTGTCCTCTCCAGTTCTTACTAACTTCCCCTTCATTCCCTGCACTCTGCCCCAAGAAACAGGACAAGGGCCTACCATAGAGAGCCTCTGAAAGACTCTACTTAGCAGTGTATCAAAGCAGATGGTGAGATTCATTGGCCAATTCTTATTTGGGCAATTGATAATGGTGAGATTTCATGGGTACAGTGGCCCTGTCTATTATAGAAAACATGATCTCAAAGTAGACATGCTGATCCAATGGCTCTCACAGACTTTCTCCATCTTCCGTGATGCTCTCTATGACTTAGAGCTAGGAACTCTATTGTAGATGTTGCAATTCGAGCTGGTCACCCACATATTTGTTATTCTCTCATTTTAACCAGTTGTGTGTGTGTGTGTGTGTGTGTGTGTGTGTGTGTGTGTATGATGGTCTGTGTCTACTATAAAAGGAAATTTTATGCATGAAGGCTTAGAGAAACAATTATCTGTGGATATTAACAAAGGTACTTAGATTAGAGTTTTGGAGGAATTATACTGCTTTTGGAGACTGGTAGCAACAGATTATGTTGCAGGGTTCATGGCCTCACCATCTATGAATAATTGGAAGTTACGTAGTTTACAATATCAGGCATAAATAATCTCTTATTGAGTGTGTGTAAGTCTAATTTGACAGCTTCTGGTTGTCCACAAAATACAAGGGCCACTAGTATACCGTTAGGTTTACCTTATGCTGGTTGTATTTTTTCTCTGTGACTTTACAGTCATGTAAGAATTTTAATTGCTTTTCTATCTTAGGAGCTTGCATAGTGTATTTCTTAAATGAGCATTCATATGATTTATTTATCTATGATGTACAATATCTTGTCAGGCCCATTGATTTTAAATCCTATATTCATTTACCTTGATAACATGTTAGATAATATATTAGACACTCCAAATTCTGTGATGTTGAGAACATTATTTAACATTACCTAGCATCATTATCTTCATTTAGAAATAATATAAGCAGAAAATTAATGCTTTAAAATTGTGGTTCAGGGGACAGGAAATAACTAAAGAACTACATCATAAACTGTTATTTTGTAAACTGTGAAACATTATTATGACATGCATATGTCACTTTCCAGTTCCCAGTTTCCTAAAAGGCTGTCAGATTTTTATGTTTTTCTCTTACTTGTTTTTATTACTGTGTTGTACATGGGTGACAGAAGTCAGATGCATATTTCAACAGCTTTTTTTTTTCAGTGAGTTACCTAATGAACTCTCTCATCTTTAAATAAGAGGCAAAGCTTCAAACTCTTTCATTTTGATTTTTAGTCAAAGTAGAATTTGGCATTTATGGTTTTAAAAATTTATCAGTGAGTAGATTAGGAAATGAGGAAAGAGGGATGTTGTAATATATAAAAGATAACAGAAAAGAAATGAAGAGCTATAAGCACATATATACTTTAAATTTTTATTTAATGTACTGATACTTTGCTAAATTTTGAATTTTGATTAAATTTAAACGAAAGTTTAATTCCATATGACTCTCCTTTCCTCTCTCAGTAAAGTTTTTTTTCCTTTCCTCTCTTTTTCTTTTAATTTATTTTGATGTTGTGAGGGAATCATCCTACAGGCCCCACACCTGCTACTAAATTTGCTCTAACTGATTTATATCCCCAGTCCTCAAGGAAACTGTAAGAAAATAAAATCAACTACCTCAATACTTTATCTTTTCTCGCATCTTATTTAAGTGCAGAATCATTTCGTTCTCATTTCCATCACCAAATTTTTCTCTTTTCTTTTAAAGCGAACTTTAATATAAAGTCATTGTGAACATTACTCAGGAGAAAAAAAGATGCTGAAATTAAACTCAACTACTTGGTGAAAAGTAAAGTCAGATTTTTGAACAGGTGATTTGGAAACCTCAAAACTATTACTCTTATAAAGGAGGAGTCATATTATATTTCTGAGATTTTATATTGTCAAAAAAAATTAAGTACTAGATTGTTAGGCCAGTTCATTCTATCTCTGATGTGTAAAATGAGAGGAAACATAATTAAAATTTTACTAAAGACTGAGTTTTATTCTTTATGGCTATAGAAATAATTCTTAACGTGAAAAGGTGCTAGAGAGATGGTTTTGGTGTTAAGACAGCATTCCTGTATTTGTATTGAGTTTGGTTTCCAGAACAATAATAGAAGTTTACCACCAAGAAATTCAGCTGTGGGAAATCAGGTCTTCTCAGAACTTCTCCTGATGACTGTACTGATTTGCACATACACCCTCATGGATCTACAACACACACAAAATTAAAAAAAAAAAAGATGGTAATATTATACTGCCCCTAAAAAAACGTAAATGTTTAAAACTAATAATCTATTTAACCCACTTTACTTACTTATTTGCTTACTTACCTTTTTAATTAATTTATTTTTTATTAATAGTTACCTTTTATTAACTCTGAATTCCAGCTGTATCCCGCTCCCTCATTCCCTCCCAAAACCTCGCTCCCTCCCTCATCTCCTCCCTGCCCCTTTCCAAGTCCACTGATAGGGGAGGAACTGCTCTCCTTTCATCTGACCCTGTTTTATCAGGTATCTTCAGGACTGGCTGCAAAGTCCTCCTCTGAGGACTAGCAGGACTGCTCATCCCTTGTGGGGTAGGAGGTCAAAGAGCCTGCCATTGAGTTCCTGTCAGAAATAGTCCCTGTTCCCCTAACTATGGGAAACCAATTGGTTAGTGAGCTACCATGGGTTTCATCAAAGCAGAGGTTCTAGGTTATATCCATACATAGTCCTTGATGGAGTGTCAGTCTCAAAAAAGAAAAGAGACATGCCCAGATATATTTGGACCTGGTAGAGCTCCTATCGTTTCCATGTCATGCTAACTCCCCCTTCTTTCATATGACTCTCTGTACTCTGCCAAAGGGCTGGTTATGATTCTTAGTATCTGCTTTGATACACTGCTAGGTAGAGTCTTTCAGAGGCCTTCTGTGGTAGGCTCCTATTCTGTTACTTGTTTTCTTCTACATCCAATGCACCCCCCATTTGTCTTTCTAAGTGAGGATTGATCATGTTACCCAGGGTCCTCTTTCTTATTTATCTTCTTTAGGTGTATAGATTACATTATGTTTAACATATCTTATAGGACTATATAAGTGAGTATATACCATGTTTGTCTTTCTCCTTCTGGGATACCTCACTCAGAATGAGCTTTTCTAAATCCCACAATTTGCCTGCAAATTTCATGATTTCTTTGTTTTTAATTGCTGAGTAGTATTCCATTGTGTAAAAGTACCACAATTTCTGTATTCATTCCTCCATTGAGGGGCATCTTGGCTGTTTCCAGCTTCTGGCTATTATAAATAAAGGTGCTACAAACATGGTTAAATGGTTAAGCAAATGTCCTTCTTGTGTACCTGAACATCTTTTGGATATATGCCTAGGAGCTGTATACCTGAGGAAGCACTATTCCTAATTGTCTGAGAAAGCGCCATATTGACTTCCAAAGTAGTTGTACCAGTTTACATTCCCACAAGCAATGGAGGAGAGCTCCCCTTTTTCCACAACCTCTCCAGAATGTGTTGTCACTTGAGTTATTCATCTTAGCCATTCTGATGGGTGTAAGGTGAAATCTCAGGTATGTTTTGATTTGCATCTCCCTGATGGCTAAGGATGTTGAGCATCTCTTAAGCGTTTCTCTGCCATTCTATATTCCTCTACAGAGAATTCTCTGTTTAGCTCCGTACCCCATGTTTTAATTGGATTACTTGATTTATTGCTTCTTAAGTTCTTTAGTTCCTTATATTTGCTGAATATCAGCCCTCTGTCAGATATAGGGTTGGTGTAGAGCCTTTCCCAATCTGTAAGCTGTCATTTTATTCTGACAACAGTGTCTTTTGGTTTACAAAAACTTTTGAGTTTCATGAGGTCCCATTTATTGATTGTTGATCTTAGAGCCTGTGCTGTTGGTGTTCTGTTCAGGAAGTTGTCTCCTGTGCCAATGAGTTCTAGGCTGTTCCTCACTTTTTCTTCTAACCGAGTATCTTGTTTCATATTAAGGTCTTTGAACCACTTGGACTTTAGTTTTGTGCAGGGTGATAAATATGGATCTATTTTCATTTTTCTGCATGTAGACATCCAGTTAGACCAGCACCAATTGTTGAAGATGCTGTCTTTTTTCCATTGAATGGTTTTGGCTTCTTTGTCAAAAATGAAGTATTCATAGGTGTGCGGGTTTATTTTTGGGTCTTCTATGCAGTTCCATTGATCCTCCTTTCTGTTTCTATGACAATACCATGTAGTTTTTATTACTATTACTCTGTAGTACAGCTTGAGATCGGGAATGGAGATACCTCCAAATGATCTGTTGTTGTACAGAATCGTTTTGGAGATTCTGGGTTTTTTGTTTCTTCATATGAAGCTGAGAACCTTTTTTTCAAGGTCTGTAAAGAATTGAGTTGGTATTTTGATGGGAATTGCATTGAATCTGTGTATTGCTTTTGGCAGTTTGGCCATTTTCACAATGTTAATCCTACCAATCCATGAGCACGGGAGATCTTTCCATCTTCTGAGATCTTCTTCAATTTCTTTCTTCAGAGACCTGAAGTTTTTCTCAAACAGGTCTTTCACTTGCTTGGTTAGAGTCACACCAAGGTACTTTATGTTATTAGTGGCTATTATGAAGGGTGTTGTTTCCCTAATTTCTTTCTCAGCCTTTTTGTCTTTGGTATACAGAAGGGCTTCTGATTTTTTTGAGTTGATTTTGTATCCTGCCACTTTGCTGAAGGTGTTTATCAGCTGGAGAAGTTCTCCGGCTGAATTTTTAGGGTCGCTCATATATACTATCATATCATCTGTGAATAGTGACACTTTGACCTCTTCCTTTCCAATTTGCATCCTCTTGATCTCCTTTCGTTGTATTACTGCTCTGGCTAGGACTTCAAGTACTATGTTGAAGAGGTATGGAGAGAGTGGGAAGCCTTGTCTTGTCCCTCATTTCAGTGGGATTGATTTAAGTTTCTCTCCATTGAGTTTGATGTTGGCTATAGGCTTGCTGTATATTGCCTTTACTATGTTTAGATATGTGCCTTGTATTCCTGATCTCTCCAACACTTTAAACATGAATGGGTTTAGGCCACAGTCACCTTGATACCTAAATCACACAAAGACCCAACAAAAAAAGAGAACTTCAGACCTATCTCTCTTATAAACATTGATGCAAAAATACTGAATAAAATACTTGCAAACCGAATCCAAGAACATATCAAAGATATCATCTACCATGACCAAGTAGGCTTCATCCCAGGCATGCAAGGGTGGTTCGACATACGGAAATCCATCAGTGTAATTCACCATATAAAAAACTGAAGGAGGAAAAAAAACTGAAGGAGAAAAACCACATGATCATCTCCTTAGATGCTTACTTATTTACTTGATTTAATTTTATTTTCTTATTTGTTCAGTCCATATCTTTTTTTTTTGTAAATATTTGTTGCTGTTTATTAACTTTGTATCACAGCTGTAGCCCACTCCCTCATTTCCACCCAATCCCACCCTCCCTTCCTCATCTCCTTCCTGTCCCTTTCCAAGTCCATAGGTAGGGGAGGTCTTCCTCCCCTTCCATCTGACCCTACCTTATCAAGTATCTTCAGGACAGGCTGCAGTGTCCTCCTCTGTGTCCTAGCAAGGCTGTTCCTCCCTCAGGGGAAGGGGGAGGTCAAAGAGCCAATCATTGAGTTCATGTCAGACATAGTCCTTGCTCCCCTTACTAAGTACCCACTTCCATACTGAGCTACCATGGGCTACACACAAGCAGGGGTTCTAGGTTACATCCATACATGGTCCTTGGTTATAGAAACAGTTTCATAAAAGACCCCTGTGCCCTGATATATTTGGTCCTTTTGGAGCTCCTGACCTCTCCAGGTCATAGTAACTCTCCCTTCTTTCATATGATTCTCTGCATTTTGCCAAAAGTTTATATCTGAGTCTCAGCTTCTGCTTTGAAACACTGCTAGGTTAACCTTGGCTATCCTAGATATCTTTATTTAAATTAGTCTGGCCTCAAATTTAATTACATGTTTTAGCATCCTTATTTCAGGGATTAAAGACATGTTTCATCAAACTAAGTTCATTTTTCTTATTTTTTAATCTATGTTCTATAAAAATATTTAAGGACCTCCCCTATCAGTGGACTTCGAAGGGGGCAAGGAGGAGATGAGGGAGCGAGGGAGGATGGGATTGGGAAGGAAAGAGGGAGAGAGCTACGGCTGGGAATGACTTGTGATTAAAATATAAATGAATGACTTGTGATTAAAATAAAAAATAAAATAAAAAAATAAAAATATTTTAAAGACATACTACCATTATGTCTATAAGGAAATTATAGTCATTTCCTCATTGCTATTCAAAATAAATAAACAACTGCAAATATTATTTTTAATTTATTAATTACATTTTTTCTCATACTCTCATGTTTCTTCCCTTTTAATTTTAGTTAATTATATGATTAAATTAAATTTTATCCCCTTTTCTCTTGAGAATTATTGTATAAATACATTTATGTTATTTATGTCGCTCTAATCTCCTTCTATATTCATATCACCTTGACAATCTTTCATTTTCCTTCCTCCTATTAACCATCATTGTTTTATGTATATGCATGCCTATACACACACCCACAAATATGTATATGTGTCTATCTATCTATCTATCTATCTATCTATCTATCTATCTATCTATCTATCTATTGATACATCCATACAACCCACCGACTCAACCAAGTGTAGCCCACATACACATGGGTCTATGGCTGATAATCTTGACCTAAACAACCTATTAAGTAGCATACCTCTGCAGGAAACTGTTTGTCCATCTTTTGACAACCCTCAATTTCCTGTGGCTTCTCATCTAGAGGTTGAACACTTTGTAATATCTTATTTATGTTGGAAGGTCAACTGTTGTTGTCATTATGCAGATCTTATTGTGGCTATTACATTGTTAATATTTCATGGTGAGAGCCCTCCTGTGATATATAGGATTTCCTATGTAGTCCTCTGGTTCTTTTTTTTTTTTTTCTAACTGCATTTTATTGGGGAAATCCACATTTAAGAAATTCACTTATTGTTTTGTTTTTCCATTAATTACGATTTATTTTTTTTGAAGTTTATATGAGTTATAAATGTATTTTCTCTTTATTTCTTTCTTTTAAATTTTTTATTAATTACACTTTATTCATTCCGTATCCCCCCATAGCATCCCAGCTTTAGCCCCCTCCTTCATTTCTACCCAATCCCACCCTCCCTGAAATACCTCCAGATTGATTTCCAAAGTGGTTGTACCAGTTTACATTCCCACCAGCTATGGAAGAGGCTTCCACTTTCTCCATAACCTCTCTAGCATGTGTTGTCACTTGAGTTTTTTATTTTAGTCATTCTGATGAGTGTAAGGTAAACTCTCGGGGGTTGTTTGGATTTTCATCTCTCTGATGGTACAGGACATAAAACCAGACACACTAAATTGGTTAGAAGAAAAAATGGGGAAGAGTCTAGAACTCATTGGCATAGGAGAAAAGTTCCTGAACACAACACCAACATCACAGGCTCTAAGAGCAATAATCAATAAATGAAGACCTCATGAAACTGCAAAGCTTCTGTAAAGCAAAAGATACTGTCGTCAGAACAGAATGACAGCCTACAGCCTGGGAAAGGATCTTCACCAACCCTATATCTGACCCTAATATCCAGAATATATAAAGAACTAAAGAAGTTAAAAAGCAACACAGCAAGCAATCCAATTAAAAATGAGGTACAGGGCTAAACAGAGAATTCTCTGTAGAGGAATATAGAATGGCAGAGAAGTACTTAAAGAAATGCTCAACATCCTTAGTCCTCTGGTTCTCACAATCCTTCTACACGCTCTTTCATGATGCTCCTGAGTTTTAGATGTTTGGGTTGTATTATAGATGTATTAATTTAGTCCATGAGTAGAGAGTTCACTTAGCTTTTGCATCTTGGCCAGTTGTCTGTCAGTAATCCTGAGACACATGATGACTAGTTTGCTTGTATCAGAAGGTTTTATACACGTTTTTAAGAGATTAAAAGAATCAATACTCTTACACAGTTTTAAAACCCAAAATCCACAACCAAGATTAGTCCAACAAGATATTCCAGTAGTATGGAAGCTAATCACTGCAGCTTATAAGATAAGATTCTCAGCTGGTTAAGATTGAAAATTAGTTCTCCGAATGTGCTGTAAATGAAGCTTTCAGGACAATAAAAGCTAGGCAGATGGAATGAAGCTTCCAGATGACTACCAACCTTATTTTTCTGTCTTCTGTTATTCAAGTGTGTGGATTCTTCAACAATGAGGTCTCACCATTAATTTCTAGAGAGTAATCAAGACCGTTGCCAATAACAATCTGTAATGTATGGAGATCCATATGACATCACTTGCCAACAGCTCCAAAAATGATAACGGATTCGTGCCACTGTGGTTTTGTTGTTGCCATTATTTGAAGTGGAAATTTTTGGTTTCCTTGAAGCCTCAGTTTTCTCATGTGAAATTTTGTTGCAGGCAGAGCACATGATGTTTTGCTGTAATTTGGCTTGTGAGAGGGCACATGATGTTTTGCTGTGAACTCTGAAGTGTGTGGGGTGTGTCTTTGACCAGCTGAGAACATTCGTGGGTAGACTCTGAAGAGAGGAGATATATAGAAGTCTACAAACAGTGAGAGATTACTTTTTGTATTGACTTTGTTGCGCTGATCTTCATGCTTCACCACTTGACTTCCCAGAGAGAAACATTCTAGAGAACTTCATAGGGCTATCCAACTTAGTCTTGATACTTTTGCTGACTTTGTGTTCCAGTTTGGTGTTGGCCTTTGGAATACACTGCTGGTATCCTGTTGATTGGGATTGGTATCCCCTAAAGACCCACTGACCTTAATCAGCTTGATGCAGATAAAAGTGGTCTATAGCTCTTTTCCTTACTAATCTACCTAAGGTAAGGTCAGGGGATTGAAGGGAGGTAAATGTGTTTAAGAACCCTAAATAAAGTAGGTTTGGTGAAAAATGTAAGCCAACAATTCTTTGTTCATTTGTGTTTTTTTTGTTTGTTTGTTTGTTTTTCTACCAAACACGATTTCTCTGTGCAGCCCAAGCTAGCCTTGAATTCAGAGATCTGTCTCCTGAGTGCTGTCATTAAAAGCATTTGTAACTATACCAGGCTTTACACTGTGTTTTCTAATTCTTATGATATCTGGTAAAAGTATTTGTGAACTGATATAAGGTAACTATATTTACATTTTATATGAAAAACTCTATTTCTTATTTTAGTTGGGGTGTTTATTGCTTGGATGAAACACCACGATCAAAGTCATTTGGGGAGGAAAGAGTTTATTAGGCTTATACTTCTCCATCACAGCTCATCAACAAAGAAGTCAGGACAGGAACCCAAACAAGCCAGGTACTTGGAGGCAGAAGCTGATTTAAGGTCATGGAGGGGTACTTTTTACTGGTTTGTTTTTCATAGCTTGTTCAAACTGCTTTCTTTTAGAATCCAGGGCCATCTGCTCATGGGTGCACTGACCACAGCGGGCTGGGACCTCCCCTATCAATCACTAAGAAAATACCTTAGAGGCTTGTCTATTTCCAAATCTTATGGTAATGTGTTCTTAACTTAGGCTACCTCCTTTCAGATGTCTTTGGTTTGTGTCATGTTGACATAAAAACTATCCAGCATATTTCTGTTATTGTGATTCTTTATATGGGTATCTCTCTGCCTGTGTCCTTGTGCACATGAGTGCAGGTGTGTGAAGAAGTAAAAGGTGTCAGGTCCACTGGGTGTGGTGTTACAGCCAGTGGTGAGCTATGTGATACAGGTACTAAAATTTGAACTGAGGTCCTTCGTAAAACCAGCAGGTATTGTTTACTTCTGGGTCAGATCTTTTTTCCCAGACTCTTCAGATACTTGTCTGTATGTGTTTTCATAAATTTCTACAATAATTTTCCATAAGATATTTGAATGGTGTTTTTGTTATCTTTGGCCTGTTTGTCCTCTAATCAGTTTTCATATTCCCTTCCCAATTTAACCCTTCCCATTTCATTAATTTCCGTTATGAATTTCTAGCTATGAACGCAGAGCAGTTGAGATAGGAAGCCTAAGACCTTCACCAATTCAAGAAAGAAAAAGTTCCAACACAGAATGGGACAGGAGACAGGAAATCTCACCCATAGGTAAGTAACAACTAATAGATCCTGAAAGAGGATAGTTAGCCTTTTTAAGAGTGTATCTTTTAGTAGGTTCAATATCTTCCAGCGAAGGGGACATATTTGAAGCTATTTATGTGTAGCACAAACTGTTCTTGATTGGATTTAAAATTAAGACATACTTAAGTGGGTAGTGAAATGGGGCTACATCTGGGAGGAATGAAAGCAGGAGTGAATAGGATCAAAATACATTGTAATAACTTGTCAAAGTTAGAGATAAGAGGAAAAACTCACAAGGGTTTACATGAATTATTCAAAAATATCAAACAGAACTTTAAAATTAGTTTGAGTTCAAGCACTATGGTGAATGTGCCAGTTTTTCTTATACTGAGTCCTGCTAATTAACATTTGAAAAGGAACAATTTCTCACCAGTTTTGTAAAGTTTATTTCAAGTTGCAGTTTCAGGGGCAGGTACAGTAATGTGAAAGTTGCAAAACTTGATTCACATCCATCTCTTCTCATCATTGAGCAAATAAATGCCATATCAAGAGTTTCTCAAGTAACAATGACAGGTTTTATATAGTCCAGATTTAAAGGACAACTAAAGTAAAATGCATGTAGGTGTGTATCCCATCTGTAGGCCCAGAAATTAATTTATACTAACTTAAATAAATTTGGTCTTTAATAGCCGAGTAGTATTCCATTGTCTAAATGTACAACAATTTCTGTATCCATTCCTCTGTTGAGGGAGATCGAGTTTGATTTCAGATTCTGGTTATTATGAATAAAGCTTCTATGAATATAGTTGAGCAAATGTCCTTGTTGTATGATGGATCATCTTTTAGGCATATGTCCTGGAGTGGTATAGCTAGGTCTTGAGGTAGCCCTATTCCCAGTTTTCTGAAAAAGTGCCAGACAGGTTTCCTTTTTTTTTTTAATTTTTATTTTTTTATTAGTTACATTTTGTTAACTCTGTATCCCAGCTGTATCCCTATACCTCATTCCCTCCCAATCCCACGCTCCCTCCCTCCTCTCCACCCTGCCCCTTTCCAAGTCCACTAATGGGGGGGACCTCCTCCCCATTCATCTGACCCTGTTTTATCAGGTCTGCAAAGTCCTCCTCTGTGGCCTAAAAGGACTGCTCCTCCATTGTGGGTGGGGTGGGGAGGTCAAAGAGCCAGCCACTGAGTTCCTGTTAGAAATAGTCCTTGTTCCCCTTACTATGGGAAACCAAATGGTTACTGAGCTACCACAGGCTACATCCTAGCAGAGGATCTAGGTTATATCCATACATGGTCCTTGGTAAGATGATCAATCCTCATTTAGAAAGACAGATGGGATGTGCATTGAACATATGACAGGAGTCTACCGCAGAAGGCATCTGAAAGACTCTACCTAGCAGTGTTTCAAAGCAGACACTAAGACTCATAACCAAACCTTCGGCAGAGTACAGGGAATCATACGAAAGAAGGGGAGTTAGTATGATGGGGAAAGGATAGGAGCTCCACAAGGACCAAATATATCTGGGTACAGGGTCTTTTCTGAGACTGACATTCATCCAGACAGGTTTCCAAAGTGGTTGTACATGTTTACATTTCCACCAGCAGTGGAGGAGTGTTCCCCTTTCTCCACATCCTATCCAGCATGTGTTGTCACTTGAGTTTTTAATCTTAGCCATCCTGATGTGTGTAAGTTGGAATCCCAGGGTCGTTTTGATTTTCATTTCCCTGATGACTAAGGACATTGAGCATTTCTTTTAGTGTTTCTCTGCCATTCAATATTTCTCTGTTGAGAAGTCTCTGTTTAGTTTTGAACACTATTTTTAATTGGATTATTTGGTGTTTAATTTCTTGAGTTCTTTATACATTCTGGATATTAGCCCTCTGTGGTATATAGGATTGGTAAAGATATTTTACCAGTCTTCAGGCTGTCCTTTTGTTGTTTTTGTTGTTATTGCTTTGTTGTTATTGTCGTTGACCATGTCTTTTGCTTTACAGAAGCTTTTCAGTTTCATGAAATTTGCAGGCAAATGGATGGAAAGATCATCCGGATTGAGGCATCCCAGAAGCAGAGAGACATGCATGGTATATACTCACTTATAAGTGGATAATAGCCAAATAATATAGGATAAACATACTAATATCTACAGACCTAAAGACACTAAACAACAAGGAGAACTCTAGCAAAGATGCTTGATTATCATTCAGAAAGAAAAATAGTATACACAACAGAAGTGGTAGAAGAGAGAGAATATGATGAGAGCCTACTACAGATCACCTCTAAATGATTCAGCAGGGGATTGAAGCAGGGAGATTCAGAGAGTAACAGACAAACTTTGGACAGAGAATAGTGTGCCATATGGAAGAAGAGGGAGGCAGCACCTGCAGGGGACAGGAGCACTGCAAGGAGTCCAACAAAGATAAAAACCTGGGCCCAGCGGGGACTACAGATACTGATGCATCAACCAAAGTCTATGCATAGAGAAGATATAGACCCCTTGTTGAGATGTAGCCCATAGACAGCTCAATATCCATGTGGATTCCCTAGTAAAGGGTGAATAGACAGTCTCTGACATAAACTTGGTTGTCTACTTTTTGATCACTTCTCCTTTGTTGGGCTACCCAGACAGTCCACAGAGGAAGAGGATTCAGACAGTCCTGATGGAACCTGATAGGCTAGGATCAGACAGTAGGGAAAAAGGATTTCTCCTTAACACTGGACTAGGAAAGAGGGATAGGGGAGGAAGAGGGAGAGAGTGGTGGGACATGAATGAGATGAGGGACAGGGTACAAATAGGATACAAAATGAAAAATTTATTAAAAATAAAATAATACCAAAAATAATTGGATCACAAAATTTTATTTCTAAATTTTGAATAAATTATAAATAAAGAAAAAAAACATATATGAACCGTACAAATAAGTTAAATGAAAATAAAATAAGTCACCAAAAATAACGGTCTAGTTGTCATTTCACTATTAATGAAAGATATTTCAATACCAAAATGCTTTGTAATTCTCATTAGTAATTTGATTGATGAAAATTCAGCTTTGCCTGTTTACTTTTAATATCCATGCCTCCATTCATAATTGCTGTGCAAAGCAGCTCAAACTTTAGCTCTGTTGTTGTACCTGTATTCATTCTGCATCTAAGAGTCTGGAGGACTAATATCCAACATGTTCCTGGTCTATGTGCTGATATTGGTGGTGTGAAGTTTATATGAATTTAGACATATCTGAACATTAAAATTAAACACCAATGAAAACTGTTGGTTTAAGCTCAGCTCCTTGAAGGCTTGTTTGAAGTTTCAATACTAGCTGCCTGATCCTATTGTGTAAATCATCTTGATTAATATCTTTCGACTTCAGAGATTAAAGTTTATTATGATGCTTCAGATTAAGCTTTGGTATAAGCCCTTCTATTTGCTGAATTTATGTACTTATGTTGTTGGTAAAAGAATTTATCAGGTTCAGTTAGACATGAAAAGCATGTAACACTGAAATAAATGATGCCATTGATTATGTAAGTACACTGTTCCATAAATACTAATGACAGTGTATGTTATTAAATCAATAGTGAATCTTGAGCTTGTCCAAGGTGAGAGGATAGGAACTGGCATATTGTTTTGTGCTTACCTGTTTTTCACTACTTTATGAGCTATTAATTTTTGAAATATACGTATCACATGAAATTTAGTGCAATAAAACATGGAAATTTGCTTATTTAATCTAATTAAAATTTTAAGCCACTGTGTGAATTTAAAAGAGCTTAATTTTATTACTTTAAATTATGAGTATGGGTATGGTATGGTCTGTGTCCACATGACTGCAGTGCTCACTGAGATCCAAGGTTTTGGTTTCCCTGTAGTCGTCCTTATAGAAACTGCTGATTGGGAGTATCCTCCTACGGGAACTGAACGCAGCTGGTTCCTCAGTACAATTCCTGATGGTATAAAGGAAAAATACAGTTCAAAGAACTACATAAATTCAAGTGTATATTTGGTCAGGTGTAATTAATACAATCAAAAGACTTACTTCATTAGTTTTAAAGACAGAGTAATGGAAAGTAAAGTATTTATAGATAGATGATACAATTATTGAAGGAAAAATTCCATCTTGTAAGAAAGAAGTGGTGTCAGTATTAGGGTATATATATATATATATATATATATATGTTACACTTAAAATAAAATATGTAAATTTTACGGTATAGGTACAAAGAGAGTGAAAGGATAGGGAGGGAGATCATCCAGATCTGCTGGTACTTACAAGGCCTAAGAATACCCTGGTTATTCTACAAAGCAAGGAGACATAATCAGGGACAAAGGAAAACTGCTTAGGTACGGGGAAGTATGAAAATAGTATGGATATGCTGTGTGTGGCTCACTTGGTGGTATTAGTGAAGTATACACGAAAGGAGAGTAGAAGCAATTAAGAGACTATGATTCAGTTTCTCCGGTCGGTATAATTGGCTCATTACAAGACTTGCTATAATAGTTCTAGCATATTTCTCATGATAATGATTAAATGTAATCTTTATCTTCATCAAATGTGTGCTCTGGGGAAGTACATTTTCCCTTCCTTTCATAACTTATGGTATTGTACTAATCTCACATAAATCAAGGTGATTGATAATTTTATAAATCAAACAAACAAGTGTACCATATCCCCAAATTAATTCATTTACAAAAAATATTTCAAGGACTGAAAAGACGGTTCAATCAATGAGAATGCTGTCTGTTCATGACATGAGCTTGGTTCCTAGACCCTATTTCGGGTGTCTCACAATTCCCTCTATCTTCAGCTCAAAGAAATTCTGCTTCTCTTTTGGCTCTCTGGGGAATCAATTAATAAGTCACACACAACACATACATACATGTATTTTACCTGTTTACTGTTGACTATATGTACATGTGATTAGAGAAAATCACATAGGGTTAGAAAACTAATCAGGGAATTAATACCTGGAGAAAACTGATTGCTCTTCTCAATTAGAGATTGGTAGCCTGTAGCTCTTCATCTACATCTGGGACTTGTGAAATTTCCCAGGCTACACTGGCATACCAACTGTTATTTTTGTTATTGTTTTTGTTTTTATACATGTCTTGTTTAGGCAACCATGTTGTTGAGATGTCATGTGGGTAGTATCACCCTGTCGTGAATAGAAAACACAATTTCCCAGATATGTAGTTGTCCTTTGGTTATGATAATCTTATTAGCCTGCTTAAGTGATTTTTCCTGACCCTTCCATGTGGGAATTGTATCTATACAATGTACAATGTATATATACGTTATATATATAAATATATATAAATAAATATAAATATATATACATATATATATATCAGTTCTTACTGGGCATGTCATAGTCACGTCACATATTATTTTCATTTTGACCAGTTATGCAGTTTTGTAAGGGTTATATACTTTTTTCTGAAATTGTCTCTTGCTTTCTAAGATACCAAGCATTCACTAGATGTGGACTCCAAATTAATAGCATTCTTGGACATTATTTAACACAATACTTATCCTGCTACCTTACTGTGTACGGACTGTTTAACTTGCTGTAAGAGAACAATGTCACTGACCATATTATATATTGTATATTTCATGTAATCAGCTTTACAACCTAAACTAAATGCATGGTGTGGTAGCTAGTTCTGACAACTTGATACAGAACAGTCATTGAAGTGGAGGGATCCTTAGTTGAAATAATACTCCAAAAGATTAAAAAATCGGGCTTGAGGCATTCCTGTAGTACATTTCGTTAGCTAGTAATAGATGTGGGAGAGTCCATTATCGATGGAGCCATCCTAGGGTGGTAGCACTAAGTTCTATTAGAAATCAGGCTGAGCAAGCCATAAAAACAGGGTCAGAAAACAGAATTCCTTCCTGCCATCTGCATTAGCTCCTGCTTCCAAGTTTCTGACTGAGTTCTCAGCCTGACTTTCTTCTATGATAGATTGTGTTGTGGAAGTCTAAGCCAAATAAACCCTTTCTCCCCTTGTTGCATTTGGTCATGGTGTTTACCTAAAATAACGTATGTGGAAAATTGTGTGTTGTTGAGATTATTTGCCGAAAACAGCCAACGTATTAGAAGCAAAATTAAATAAAACAAATATCTACCATAAATATTGGTAGTAATGTGTGCATACAGGAAGGTAACAGCCTTTTGCAGACTTAAGTGCTAGTCTCAGCTTTAGTGAGTAAATTAACTTTTTCTCTTGTAAAACTACATTGATTTCTGTAAAGGATGCCTCATTTCTCTAAATAGCATGTTTTCTATGCTGTTGAGTTAATAAAAAAGAATGTATTAGGGAGGAGTACAGAGAAGATACAGACAAAGGTACAAAAGACACATGTAATTATGACAGACGATTTGACATACATAACAAGCAGTACAGACAGGCCAATGACCACAGACTATAGTCAGAGGGAAAATACAGGATGAGAAATGTAGAATTCAAGTTTTGGCTCCTCTCTCTCCTCATTCTTGTTCAAACTAAAACAAAAGGAACTGTTATTTTTTTTATTATTTAATTACTTACTAACACATACACACTACAAAAGGAAGCTTCTTTGGTGAGTGGTGAAATCTATACTTAATGGTAGTTATTTACAATTCAATTTGAAATTTTATTGGTTTAGGAAAATGGCAACCATGTATTATCTAGTAGTTGGCCTTGATATTAATATTAGCATTAATATTAATACCAATATTCAGTTGCTGAGTGCGGTTATGTCCAATTAGATAGCTGTTGGTTAGACCCAGTTAAAAGCCTCACTATTTCATGTGTTGCCATGATGGTAGTCATTGTGGTTTATAGGCGTCACAGCTAGATATTAGTCCTATTGATTCCTCTCGTTCCTTCACAGTTGTACAGCTCCTTTAGATACTATGAGAGGCAGCCCTTAAGGAGGAAGCTTCCAGGTGAGTTCCAGTTTAATTACACTAAGTCCTATGTCCTACACGGTTGTATCTCCAATAACAGAGACTTATTTTCAAATTCTGGAAGGCAACCCAGAGTGATGTCAGTAGTCTGTGTTATTTTGATAGCCTTTTACTTCCGTAATAAACATATAAAGGTAGGTTTACCTTGACTGACCGTGAGGATTAGAAATTCAGTGGCTCTATGGGGTGAGGGAGCATTACAGCCAAGAGGTATAGTTTCAGTACATACCTATCTATATCTAGTCTATGTGCTTACATACATTTCCATGTTTGTGATGTGCATACACACATGACACATAATGTGTACTATGAACATAGGTTTGAGTAATGTTTTCTTTTTATCATGCTTAGTGTTATTTATGTTTCATTCCCAGTCTGTATGACTTTCCTTTCCTGTTAAAATCCACCCTTCATTTTCTGCTTCTCCTTTAATATCTGTGCCCTATTTATCAGTCTCTAGATATAAAAATAGATCATATTTGCAATTCTGAAATGCATTTCATTTGCAGTATGAAGTAATGTACCTGTTATTACTAATTTAGATTCGAACAGTTTGCCATGAGTTATGTGATTATATATGTTTATGTGTCTGTTCATGCATTTTTGTATGTGTGGAAGCTTGTGCATCTATGTGTTTTTATTTATGTAAGCCTATGTGTTTGTAGGTATGTCTGTCTGTGTTCCTCCTTTTACCAGTTTAGCACAGTTACATAAAACTAAGCTGGCAAGTAGACTAATCTTGTAGGAGTAGAATGTGGTGCATGAGAGATATGATGGGGCATTTTTAATGTCATGTGGGCACAGGACAAAATAGAATCAAAAATATTCCATAGTGGTAGACACATTAGTCACATTTTGCTTTTTAAAGCAAGAAAAATGTTCAAATAACATAAGAAGAATCTCAAATCTGAGGTAGCTGGTAAGATTACTAGTTCAGTGTTAGCACAGATGATTATATGTATATATTCTTGATGTTTTCTAAGCCAGAAAATTAACTTTAGATTAAGCAGTACCTTCAGACTAATTTAAATGATTTTCTAAAACTGTGTAATACATTGCTTTGTTTGTAACAAGAAACAGTGCAATTTAAAATCATACTGAATTTTCCAAAGCTACTGCCATTATATGCATAAACTAGACAGATATAACTAGACAATATTACTGTGAACAATTTAAAATACACGCTTCAGAGCCCAAAATGAGACATTGGTTTCCAGCAAAATGAGATGACAATACTTCATAATAAGAAGATGAGAACACAATTTTAAGAGAACCTACACTTAAAGCACAAATTGTGTCTCACTGATGAGAGAAAACCATTTGGGATCTGGGGAGATGGCTCTGCAGTTCAAACTACCTGCTGCTTTTTCAGAGGACTAAAGTTTGTTTTCAGCACCCATGTCAGCATGTTCACAACCGTCTTTTACTTCAGCTCCAAGGGATCTGAAGATTTCTGTGCACCCTTGTAGGAAATGACACACACATACATGTGCAACTTGGAACAAAAGCACACATATGAGTGAAAATAAAATAAAAATATAAGAAAACAGGTGTCGGGCCTGGTGAGAATGCAGATACGTAGGAAGCATAAGTGCTAAAATTGTTAAAGGCTATTTTTTGCATTCTTTTTAATTAATTAATTTTTTAAATAATTACCGTTTACTCACTTTGTATCCTAGCTGTATCCCACTCTCTCTTTCCCTCTCAATCTAACTGGCCAGCCCTCCCTCATCTTCTCCATGCCCCTCCCCTAGTCCACTGACAGGGGAGGACCTTCTCCCCTTCCCTCTGACCCTAGTCTATCAGGTCTCATCAGGACTGTCTGCATGTCTTCCTCTGTGGCCTGGTAAGGCTGCTTCCTCCTCAGGAGAATGTAATCAAAGAGCCAGCCACTGAGTCATTTCAGAGACAGTCCCTGTTTCCATTACTAGAGAACCCAGGTGAAGACTGAGCTGCCAAGGGTTACATCTGTGTAAGGGTTTTAGGTTATCTCTATGCATGGTCTTTGGTTGGAGTATCAGTCTCAGAAAAGACTCCCTCCAGGTCTTTCTATCACCCCATTCATTCAGAAGATTCCCTGCACTTGCCCAAAGTTTGACTATGAGTCTCAGCTTCTGCTTTGATACCTGGCTGGGTAGAGTCTTTCAGAGGCCTTCTGTGGTAGGCTCCTGTCCTGTTTCTCCTTCTTCTGATGTCAGTCCAGTTTGCCTTTCTGAGTGAGGATTGATCATCTTATTCAGGGTCTCCCTTGCTTAGCTTCTTTAGGTATACAGATTTTAGTATGTTTATACTATATTATATGTCTAATAGCCACTTATAAGTGAGTATATAGCATGTATGTCTTTCTGCTTCTAGGATACCACACTCAGGATGAACTTTTCAAGTTCACACCATTTGCTTGCAAATTTCATGATTTCCTTGTTTTTAATTTAAACGCCTACAATAATTTAACCTCCTACAATAAGCTTTCAGTGTTATTTCTCTTCATATAATATTCTTATTAGAAAATAGAAGTGGATGCCAGTTCTGGATTTTAATACTAGCTGACAGTTCTTTCCAAACCAGGTGTGGTAGAGCATGCCTTTAATCCCAGCACTTGGGAAAGCAGAGGCAGGCAGATCTCTGTGAGTTGGAGGCCAGCCTGGTCTACAAAGGGAGTGTAGGGCAACCAGGGTTATACAGCAACTCTATCTTGAAAAACAAAAAAAAAGTTCTTTCATATTTCTGTTAATTTTCTAACTTTCCTAGTGCTCTATGATATTAATTTAAGAGTATATTTTGTTACTTATTTTTCTTATAATTTAGAGGAATTTGTTATTAGGCACCTTTTTTTCAAAAATACATATCCAGTTAAATAATCCTTTCCTTCTTGCATTATATGACTAATGAAATGTTGTACATGGAGTTTACACACTGTGTTGTAAAGTGAATTTTTTAAAGAAATGTGTGTGTGAAAGCTGAGTGTGGTGGTGCCATCTATAGTCCCAGATAACTTGGGATCCTGAAGTGGAAGAATCACTTGAGTTCAGGAGTTCAAGGCCAGCCTTGGCAATATAATTAGATTCTATTTCAAAAAATGAAAAAGACTAAGATACTAGATAACCAGCTTTGCAAAGATTTCTGATGCTGGCATTGCTGATGAAGGACTAGTTCTATAAGTAGTACGGCTATTTTTTTAAGTACAACTGCTACCAGATGATTCTTCTGTTTTTTAGTAAGAAAAAGAATACACAACACAAAACTATAGAACACCAATTAGGAGCATATTTGACAGAGGTGATTACTGTCTGAAAGTTCTTATGACTATCAAGAAACCTACAGCAAACCTTGTGACTTTTACATGAAGAACAGTTAGGTATGATGATAAGCTAAGTAAGTTATTCAAAATCTCCATACATTTTCTTTTTTACTCACATCAACTAATGTTAAAGAATGAAAAAAAAAGTTTTGGTTATTTGTAAACCTTTATTTCCTAAATCCATTTGATCAGAGTAATTTTCCAGGAGACATTTGAGTTGTTCAGAAATACACATTGATGGGTCCAGTCTAAAGATGCAGAGATTCAGTTTTCAAGTGAGGCTGCTTTAGGGTGTGTTGTCATTGAACCTAATCAGTTCTGAAGGTGTTGGTAGGTTGATCTTCTCTCATTTGCCAGCTAACAGGAAGAGCTGTCATAGGCCCATTTAAAGGGATGTGAAACTCTATTTTTATAAAGCTGAGATTAAAAGTGGCCACTTGTAAAATGCCCTATCGTGGTTGTTTCTAAAATTGTATTTTCATGTTGAAAATGATTTTGTATATTTTCAGGCCAAATTATAACTACTGTGTTGAATTGTTAATGTGCAGAAATAGTACTTTTTATTTAAAATTATTAATAGTGAATGCCTATACTGTGCCTAGCCTTGTGCTGACTGTCAGCATTTCAACATTTCTTTTTTATGAGCACAGTGTTCTGCAAAGTCAATATGATCTTATAAGGTGCAAATAAAAACTGCTGGCAGGTACAACAGAATTTCCTATCATAATTTACAAATGATCTTTGGAAATAGTGGTGAGAGGCATTTAGTTAAGCTAAATTAAATGTTTTCTTTTCCATCTTTATTATACAACTAAATGTCATTCACATTTAAAATAATCTCAATATATGTTTTTTTCAGAACTAAAATGTGATGTTATACAAAGCTATAGACTGAGGATATTTTTTTTTAATCTCATCTATGGCATTGTGTAAAAAAATGAGGAATTTAATTTAAAAAGACGTTAACTTAAGATTTTCCACCAAATTTCGTATGTTAACCGAAGCCTGAAATTTTCTATCCTGTTAGATAAGAACTTTTACTGACGTTGGATATTTGTTTCAGTAATTCTAAACTCTAATAGTAATCATGATATTCTAACTACATTTGATTTCTGAGTAACTTACATTTATGAAAATTAATAGCAATGAAAAATGCTTTTTATTGTCATAGTTACTTGAATATCTTATTAGTTTACTTTTCTTGCTTTAATAGTAGTGCTATGTTTCTTTTGTATTTGTATATTTATATGTGGCTTTTATATGTACATTTTTCTAGTGTTCATGAAATGTGCTTTTTAATAAATGTTAAAATTAAAATGGTTTAACACTCTGCCTCAGGTTTGGTTATGTGTCCTAGTATCTGCTTTGATACATTGCTAGATAGAGTCTTTCAGAGGCCCTCTGTAGTAGGCTCCTGTCCTGTTGCTTGTTTTCTCCTATGTCCAATGCACATCTCATTTGTCTTTCTAAGTGAGGATTGATCATCTTATCCCGGGTTGTCTTTCTTGTTTCTCTTCTTTAGGTGTATAGATTTCATTATGTTTATCATATCTCATAGGACTATATGAGTGAGTATATACCATGTGTGTCTTTCTCCTTCTGGGATACCTCACTCAGAATGATCTTTTCTAGATCCCACCATTAAGAGGGAGTTAGTATGATGTGGAAAGGATAGGAGCTCCACAAGGACCAGATATATCTGGGCACAGGGGTCTTTTCTGAGACTGACACTCCACCAAGGACCATGTATGGAGATAACCTAGAACCTTAGTCGGATGAAGCCCGTGGTAGCTCAATAACCAACTGGTTTCCGATAGTAAGGGGAACAGGGACTATTTCTGACAGAAACTCAATGGCAGGCTCTTTGACCTCCCCACCCCCCAAGAGAGGAGCAGTCCTGTTAGGCCACAGAGGAGGACTTTGCAGCCAGGCCTGAAGATACCTGATAAAACAGGGTCAGGTGAAAGGGGAGGAACTCCTCCCCAATCAATGGACTTGGAAAGGGGCAGGGAGGAGATGAGGGAGGGAGGGAGGGAGGGTTAGGGAAGGAATGAGGGAGCAGGATACAGCTGAGATACAGAGTTAATAAAATGTAACTTATAATAAAAAATAAAATAAAATTTTAAAAAATAAAATGGTTTAACACAAAAAAATTAAGAACACTATTTCCATATATTTCTTTAGTATAAGCAGTTTTTAAAAATACTAATTTTAGCATATAGATGGTAAGTATAATTATCTTTTCAATCAAAACTAGTAAGATTGTAATTTTCCTGTAGAAGGTTTTAATCATCTAACCATGTTTCATTTTTTATTATTATTATTATTATTATTATTATTACTACTACTACAAGCAGTGTGTATGTGTATGTGTGTGTGTGTGTGTGTGTGTGTATGTGTGTGGTGTATGTTGGATACATGCATGCAAATGTAGGAAGCTACAGGCCATTGTAGGGTGCTGCTTTATATTGCTCTCCACCTATTTTTTCTTTTATTTCTTATTTATTTATGAATTTATTCTTTACAATTTATTCACTTTATATACCAGCTGCAGCCCCCTCTTGTCTCCCTCAGTCCTACCCACCTCTTCTTCCCCTATACCCTTTCTCCAGTCCCCTGGTATGGGAGGACCTTCTCCCTTTCTGGGCCCAGTTTTTTGTTTGTTTGTTTGTTTGTTTGTTTTTACTTGTTTTTTTTTTTTGGCTCGTTCTCTTGGTGGAGTTCCTGTCCCCTCCAGCTCTTTCTATCTCTTTCTTCTTTCATAAGAATACTGGCACTCTGCCCAAAGTTTGGCTATGAGTCTCAGTATCTGCTTCAATACTCTGGTGGGTAGAGGTCCTCTATGGAAGGCTCCTGTCAGTGAATCTAGAGATTATGACTTTAGCAAACTCCTTTCCCCTATCCCTCGGCACTGATGTCATAGACTCACTGCAATATCAAGTAATGTTATGTGGGTGCCAGATATCTAAAATGAAATGTTTGTGCTTGTATTTGAAGTTACTTTATCCACCAACTCATATCCCCAGCACCCATCATGATAATAATCACAAAATACTTATGACTGGCTACCTTGAAATAACACTACATATAATGACTGTGTTGGGGGAATGGTCATTGGGTACTAACTATAGCTAACTATAAAATTCATTTTGTACAAAAAAATTCACTGGAAATTCTCAATTCAACAATTTCATAGGTCATTAATATGTCTTGTCATTCATCATAGCCTTGCACTAATCTTGGAGTTACTGGACCATTTAAAAAAAAAATCTGGCTTGGGATTTCTTTATAGTGGTAATTACACTGCTTTATGTTTTATAAAGAACACTGTATGAAAAAGTCATCTAATGGCTTGTCCATATCTGAATTGGTAAATATTGGGCTAACAGGTAGAAAGAGACAGTAATAGAAGACACAGGGTCAAAAACAGGTAAAGATGTAGTATAGGAACAACAGAGAGGAAGATGGAAGATGAAGAATTTGGAGTAAAATCTTTTAGGGCCAGAATAATGTAGAAAACAGGAAAAGCAAACATAATGACAAGTTTAGGTCTACCATGGAGTAATTTGGGATCACTGAGGTGTAGGATCTGGTATTTGCACTGTTGGGTTTTGATCTTACCTTTGTTAAGTATTTCCTTTCCATGCCCCATTTCTCCCAGTTGGAATGGAAGTGTAGATCTTGTGCAATTAAGTGTTGGCACTATGAAATTTGCTCTTTTATTTCACAAAGTTTAAAATTAACAGGTTTTTTGTCTTAGAAGAGATTTTTGAGATCAGCCCTCTGTCTGATGTAGATCTGTCTGGTGAAGATCTTTTTCCAATCTGTAGACGGCCGTTTTGTTCTACTGACAGTGTCATTTGACTTACAAAAGTGTCTCAGTTTCATGAGGTCCCATTTATTGATCATTGATCTTAGAGCCTGTGCCCTTTGTTCTATTCAGGAAGTTGTGTCCTGTGCCAATGAGTTCAACGTTCTTTCCTATTTTTTTTCTTCTAACATGTTTAGTGTGTCTGGTTTTGTGTCCGGGTGGTGTGTCTGTGTTGAGTCTTTGATCCACTTAGACTTTAGTTTTGTTCAGGGTAATAGATATGGATCTATTTGCATTTTTCTACATGTAGACATCCAGCTAGACCAGCACCATTTGTTGAAGATGTATTGTATAATTGTAAAATTATACCATTGTATAATTTTGGCTTCTTTGTAAAAAATCAGCTGCCCATAGGAATGTGGGTTTATTTCTGGGTCTTCAACTCTGTTCCATTGTCCGTTTCTATTATATCAGTGGCATGCAATTTTTATTACTATTGCTCTGTAGTATAGCTTAAGATCAGGGATGTTGATACCACCAGAAATTCTTCTATTGTATAGAAATTGTTTTGAGTATCCTGGGTCTTTTATTTTTCAATATAAAGTTAATTTTGCTCTTTCTAGGTCTGTAAAGAATTATGTTGGATTTTGATAGAAATTGCATTGGATCTGTAGATGGCTTTTGACAGGATGGCCATTTTTACTATGTCAATCCTATGGACCCATGAGCATGAGAGATCTTTCCATCTTCTAAAATATTCTGTAGGACTAGTGGAAGGAGGGGAACAACAAGACACTGACAAACCTGAGAACTGAAAATTACCCTGCCTACAAGAAGTGTAGAAATAAAAAGGAAACAAAGATTGAGGGAAAGTCGAACCAATAATTGGCCCAACCTGAGACCCATCCCTCATTAGAGAGCCAGCCCCTGATACTAATAGCAGTACTCTGCTATGCTTGCAGATAGGAGCCTGACTTGACTGTCTAGGAGGCTTCCGTCATCAGTGGGTTGGGACAAATGTTGGGACTTGCAGTCAAGAATTGGGTATACCTCCTAGGATTCTGTGGAAATGTTGGAAGGAAGATGGAAGGACCCGGAGAGGATAGGAACCTCACAAGAAGACTAACAGAGACAACTAACTCAGTCCCATGGGATCCTTCAAAGACTGAAAAATCAACTAAGGAGCATGTATGATCTGGACTTAGGCCCCCTGCACATATGTGGCCAATGGGGTGCCTGGCAAGTGGAAGGGGATGTTTCTAATATGGACTCTACTGCCTGCTTTTGAATCACTTCCCCTGGCAGGACTTCCTTGCCTCTCATCAGGGGATGAGGGTATGCTCAATTCTGATGTGACTTTGATTTGCTGAGGAGGATTGATATGGAGGTGGGTGCTCCCTTTTTCAGGGGAAAGGGAAAGGGAAAAGGGGAAGGAGGGAGGGGAAACTAGGAGGAGAGGAGAGAGGTGACACCCTTGGGATCTATAATAAATTTTAAAAGGAAATAAAAATATATTCAAAGGAGAAGAGGTTTTTTACTTGGCAATTTTAAACAGTCTTGACACTGTTAGAGACAGTGGGAATTTTAAAGATGGATAAGTACATTTTGTTTTATGACATGGCAATGGATCGAAACAGGTCAGAATGTGAAATTCAGTGGTTTGGACAAGAAAATGTTCCCTATTGTATCAGGCATTTGTACAATTAGTTCCCCCAGTGGTGGTGCTCTTTGGGGAAGTATACATTGGTACAGCCTTGCTGGAGGAATTATATCAATGTGAACTGCTTTGGAGATTAAAAAGTGTCACATATTTTAGCTTAAACTTCAATTTTATGCCTGTGGTTCAAGATGTGAGCTTCTCTTTTTACTGTGGTCCTAAATTACTGACATACTGTATGACATACTGCCATGCAATTATGATTACATTAGAAAAGTAGCTAATACATCCATAAAAGGTATTTCTGAAGTGTGTTCATGCAACATTGGAAATTATTGAATGTAATGAAATCAAAGAATATGACAACATGGTCCATGTAATATATTTTATGTGATTAATTTCACAAACCAAGAAAAGTGAACAGCAATATTTTTTTAAACAAAACTGAATGAACTGTGCTAGGAAAAGTAACTCTTAAAACCATGAGACTTCATCATGGCTTTATCAAAGGTCATAGAAGATGCAGTATGATGCAATAAAGAAAAATACACATGGGACAGAGAATTGAGACTCCTATTCTGCAGTGATGCAGAGTCCTCAGAGGAAAATACATTTTTAGCAAAAGAAATGCTTTCTGGCTTGTTCAGTAAGTATGAATGCTAATATTATTGTCGGCTTAACAGGGTAATTATCACAGAGAGAGGACAAACCTCCGTGAATGTCTGTGGGGAAGCTTTTGGATCTGTATCATTTCAGTATAAGGATCCTTACTAGTGGGGCCAGTACCTTCGCAATAGCTGGGGCCCTTGACTGAACAAAAAGGAGAAAGTTAATGAGCGAGCGAGCACCAGAATTCATCTCTCTCTGTTCCTGATTGCTGCAGTAATGTGGTCAGGTGTCTTAAATTTCTACCATGATGTGTATGCCAGAACAGAGTGCACCTGTGGAGTAGGCTTCATGAATGCATGTTTTGGAAAGTAATAAAACATGATAACTAACCAGCGAAATGTGAATCTTAACGACTGTTAAATAATGTTAGGCATTGTAGAGGAGTTTTAAAGATGCCATTGAGTGACATTTATATTCATGTGATTCTGAATATAATATTATTATTTTGATAGAACTAAACTTAAACTATAAACCGAATATGTGTTTTCCTTTAATATTTGTGATCATTAAATGATTACATTATTTCTTTCTTATTCTTCTCTCAAGCCTTCTCTTTCAAATTCCATGTTGTATTTTTAAAAATAATTGTTACATGCATACATATGTGTATGTACACACACATATATTGCCATATCTGTATCTATATATCATGCCTGGTATATACATCATGTTACTTTAAACTATGGACTCAGCGTTGGCCATTTGAGAAGGGATAACTTATTGACAAGTTCTTCCATAGAGCAGATTGCCTCTTTTTCAGCACTCTTTAATTTACTGTAACTCTTTGTTTATGGTTGAGGCCACTTGGGCTGAAGATTCTCAATTCACTTCTTTCTCTCTTAGACAGAATCTCCTGAACTTCCATTTTCTATAGCAAGATTTTTCCTCTATTTATTTTGTGATAAATAAAAATAATTTCTTTCTTTCAAATTACCGTTTGTTTCTTTTCTAGGATATTTCTTTTTTATTTTAATAGTTTTTATTTTTCTATTCATCACAGGTTATTTAGTTTGTATCCTAGCAGTAGTTCCTCCCTCATTTCTTCACAATCCCACCCTTCCTCCCTCATCTCCTCCCTGCCCCTATCCAAGTCCACTGATAGGGGAGGTCCTCCTCCCCTTCCATCTGACCCTAGCTTATCAGGTCTCATCAGGACTGGCTGCAAGGTCCTACTCTATGGCCTAGTAAAGCTGCTCATCACTGGGGCGGGGGGGGGTTTCAAAGGATATTTGTATTTAAGTTAAATGACCCTTCTAATACTTTTCTTCCTTTGTGAAGTCTTTAGGATCTTCTAGCAAAACATACATTGAATCCTATCCTTTTCATCAGGATGTCTCCCTCTATGATGTATCTTTCATATCTCTCAGTGTGAAGTAGAAACTTGTAGAAAGTTTCTTTTTTTTTTGTAGAAAGTTTCTTATGCCCTCTCATTTAAAATTGATACATGTGAAGGGGTATGGTGGCTTCTGCCTTTAATCCCAGCACTCAGGAGGCAGGGTAGGCAGATTTCTGTGATTTCAAGGTCAGCTTGGTTTGCAAAGCACTTTCAGAGCAAGCACTCTCTTACATGGAGAAACCATGTCTTGAGAAACAAATAAACAAAAAATTGATGCATGTGTTTAAATTAACAATGAGGTCATAGTATTGTAAATTAGTACTCTCACTCTATATTGTAGAGGAACCTCAAAAAATGCAGGGCCCTATGTTCTTCCCTCTCAGGCTTAGACTATAAACGACACTGTGATGGTTCAGTGAAGGCTTTTGTAGGAGACAGCAGCAGAGAGCTTTCCCTACAAGTCAGCTGTGAAAGGAGAGAAATGTTAAGCAATATACCTTTTCAAAAGGAGGAGACAAATATTTTCATAAAGAAATAAAGAGAGAAAAGAGGAGACAATAAAGAACTGAAAAAGAGGAAAACTTGTTTGAAGTATCATACCTTCATGTTCTAATCTTCATGTTGACTCATCCCCCCTGCCTTCCTTCTTCAAATGATTCTGTGGTCTGAGAACAAAGCTTCTATTTTACATTTTTCTGCTGTACCAGAATTTTTATTTTCATTTAATATCTTATTTTTTCCTACTCCCTCTAATTCTCTTCTCATCTCTGGAAAGGAGATTTTTATACTCTGACTAAGAGAGTCATTAGATACAAAAGAAACTTCCAAGCTTGAGTATATCATTCTTTGCATTTGAAACAGATTCTTTTTTTCCTGACAGAATAATTTTATATATTCCCAGGAAAGTAAGATGCTTCCTGGGTAAGATATCTAAGTAAGCTTGGAAATGAGGTGGTAACTTAAAGAATGAATCCAAAGATAACCAAAATATCACTATGTACCGCAAAATTATTTAACTCTTCGTATTGGAGAATCTGTGAACTTATAAAATAAAGTATGTACCATGGCAGTGTGTGATAGCACATACCTTCAACTTGAGTACTCTGGAGATTACATGGAGAGCAGTTGTTTATCCGTTATTGTGAGACCAGCCTAGTCTACCTGGTATGTAATATACATACGACAAGACAAAGTTCATGACCTTTTTGATGGGAAAATCTATAGGCAATATCTTAAATCAAAATGTTCTAAACTCTAAAACATGAAGGAAACCATAGACAATAAATAATCAAAAATTAAATAAAAACTAGGAAATGTCTTAAAAATAGCATTCAGAGAAACTTTGGCCAAGTGTTGTCAATATTTGCCTCATCTTCAAAACAGTGAAGAAGGGAGGAGTGTGTGATAGCTCCTATGCTCCACCTAGAAATTTCTAGAACACTGCTTTAACATGGACCGTAGATCAATAACATTAATATAATTTCTAACCTTTGATTAACACCTATGTAGGTATAATAAGCCAACAAATGTCAAGAGAGAGAAGCAGTTTAAATGATAACTAGAATGTAGCTAAAATTAATGCATTTTAATTCTGTCCTTAGTGTTAACTGGATGGTATATGTTTTGATTCCGTTATTTCTAGGGTTTATGATGCCATTGCAATAGAACTTAAAGTTAGAAAGTAGTTATTAATGCACTTTGTACAGTGTAAGAATTCAGTTCTCTATGGATTACTTGTTTTTTGGACTTCTTTTTAGATGTCTGTGTACAGGGCATGCTTGAGTAGAAAATGGAATTGATGATTAAAGGTAACCTACCCCTTTGGAGTTATCCCAGAATGTTAAAAAGAAAGTCCTCCTCTTTCCACTCTTTAAAACATTGCTTACATCCTGGAAAATTACCCAGATTTTGTGTCCTACTTTTCTATTAGAAAATTGCGTATATTGTACGTGTGTGAGTAAACACACGTGTTCTACAAAAAGATGATCCTATACTCGTGAGCTCTAATAAAATGTCAAAATCCCCTAAAAATAAGGGGATTTAGTTTACTAGTGACACATTCTCATGCCATCTTGTAAAATTTTGTCTACTGAGACACACCCTGAATCATTATACTCTGGCTGTTGTTTATAGCGTAAATAATAAACTTTTTGCCTTAGCCTTGAGGGCTCTAGTGTGCATCATTCATACACAAATTCTCTTATCCTCTAACTAGGTTAATATTCTACCATCATGGAGGGAAACATCTCTGGTCTATCCATGTAAGTCAAATAATGATTTTGGCAGGAATGTTGAGACCTTAGTCTAGAAATTATATAATTGTGGAAAAATAAATTTATTTTTCTTTTTATTTATTCTTTTCTCATACAATACATCCCAACTGCCTCCTCTCATCTCTATACTCCCCACTGTTTCTCACTCACCTCCTCTCTCCCCCAGATTCACTCCTCCTCTGTTTCTCTTCAGAAAGGAGCAGGCTGCCTACTGATATCAACCAAACACATTGTAACAAGATGCAACTAAACCCTCATATCAAGGCTGGATGAGGCAAACCAGTAGGAAGAAAATGGTCCCAGATGCATGCAAAAGAGTCAGAGACACAGTCATTCCCACTGTTAGGAGTCCCACGAAAACATCAAGCTAAACAACCGCAACATATTTTCTGAGGATCTAGCACAGACCCATGCAGGCTTCGTGATTGCTGCCTCAATCTCTGTGAGCCCTGCTTCGTTGATTATATGTTCTCACGATAGCCTTTATGCTCCTGCCTCCTACTATCCTTCCTCCTCCTCTTCTGCTGGGTTTCTGAAGCTTTGCTTAATATTTGACTGTGGATTTCTGCATCTGCTTGGAGCAGCTGCTCAATGAAGCCTCACTGATGACAATTGATCTAGTCACAGATCTATGAGTATATCAGAATACCATTAGGAATCCTTTCATTAACTTGTTTTGCTTTCTTTTTCTTTTTTATTCTTTATTCTGTTGTGTTACCTTCTATCCTGGGTCTCTGTGTCATCCAGGGTCCAGTTCCTGACCAACCAAGCAGTATTTGGCATGGGCTTCCTTCTCACTGCATGGGTCTTAAGTTAAACCAGGTATAGATTGGCCACTCTCATAAGTGCATGCTTTTAACCCCAGCCCTCAGGAGGCAGAAGCAGGTGTATCTCTGAGTTTGAAGCCAGCCTGGTCTACAGAGTGAGCTTCAGAAAAGTCAGAGCTACACAGAGAAACCCTGTCTCAAAAAAAGAGAATTTCTTTCTTAAATTTCTCCCAAAAGGGTACAATTGAAGATGATTACACTTGTAATGTAAAATTGCTAAATTTAGAGAAATAGAATAAAATGTGATTTCCAGAGGAATGAAAAAAGTTGATTGGAAAGATGTTGCTCAAAGTGGGAAAAATCATTACACAAGAGAAGTAATTTTAAAAGGCGTATTATTTTGCAAGAATTTTCCTAGGAGACATAAATAGCCATTTTTTTTTTCACCCATGAATGGTAGCGGCACTATCAGACAAAAAAAAAAAAGTGATCCCATCCAACTCCATTTTGGTGAACCAATATGTTTATTGGCTTACTTACAGGAATCTGGCCTACCCAATCAGACCTTTACCACTATGAACTATCATTCATTGTGTAGATGATTTCTGGCAACTGTGTCATCAGAGACTTGTAAAATTGTTTGCTTTTTTTATTTCAGGCACCCTCAGAGAAGGAAAGTGGCCTAAGAAGATATCATGTAGCTCCCGTAAGGCTCTTGAATCTTTTTAGAGTCATTTGTTCTCTCAGCCTCTTAAGTCTCTTGAGGTTGCCTCATTCTTTCATGAAAAGTCAGTAGTCTTGATCTGAGAGTATCATGAAGGTGAAATATGCTGTCATGTTTTAAGACAGTGAATGAACTAAAAGTGAGTAGTTCTTATTCATTTCATACTGACCTTACATAGAAAAAAGAAAAAGAAAAAGGATAGACATGATGGATATTGGAAGTAGGAGAAGACAAGGAACAGGACAGGAGCCTTCCATAAAGGGCTTCTAAAAGGCTCTACCCACCAGAGTATAGAAGGAGATACTGAGACTCATAGCCAAACTTTTGGCAGAGTACCAGAATACTTATGCAAGAAGAGAGAGATAGAAAGACCTGGAGGGCACAGGAACTCCATGAGGAGACCAACAGAGCCAAAATACCTGGGCCCAAAGGGGACCTGCCGAGACTGATACTCCAACTAAGGACCATGCATGGAGAGGACCTAACCACTCCCAAACCTCCTTTCAAAGGAAGCCTGCTCAGTTTCCAAGGGGGTTCTCTAATAAGGGGTAAAGGGGCTGTCTCTGACATGAACTCAGTGGCAGGCTGTTTGATCAAATGTCCCTGGGGGAGGGGTACAACATTGCCAGGCAACAAAGGAAGACAATTCAGCCAGTCCTGATAAAACCTGCTAGGCTAGGGTCAAAGGGAAGGGGAGGAGGACCTCCCTTGTCAGTAGACTAGGGGAGGAGCATAGGTGGAGAAGAGGGAGGGAGGGAAGGAGGGTGGGATTGGGACGAGATGAGGGAGGGTCCCACAGCAGGGATACACATTGAATAAATTGTAATAAATAACAAATAATTGTTTTTAAAAAGTACCTGAGCGAATGTAGGCATAAATTTTATATCTACCATCCCATCTCTATCTACCTTTCTTTCAATATGGCAAGTATACTTTGGACACAATCAGCTGGATTCCTGATACTAAGATTATTATGGACACCATTGTGGTAGTTAAAGTAGTAGACACAGTGAGAAAATCTTTCCATTCTAAGATTAGAAGTGGGAGCCAGATTTATTCATCTACTCACTCTGTGATGAACTGTGTTAAAGGATAAATGAATTCTTCCAGTAGAAGTTTGTATGTTGACGTCTTTCTAGGCTGCTAAAATTACCTATACCTACTAGACATCCCGTTTAGACAGAAGTCTTTTGGGAGGAAAAACAAAACAAAACAAAACAAAACAAAACAAACAAACAAACAAAAAAAAAACCCACAACACACCTTAAAGCCGAAGACACAAATCTGGGCCAAGGCAGCTTGCCAAAACTGATGCACCAACTATGCCCTGAGAGGACCTAGGGCCCCCGCTCGGATGTAGCACATAGGCAGCTCATTCTCCATGTAGGTCACCTAGTAAGGGACCAGGGGTTGACCATGACATGAACTCTGTTACCTGTTTTTCTTTCACTGCACCCCCACCCCCACAAAAGGCAATCTTGACTACAGAGGAAAAGGATACTGGCAGCCTGAAAAGACGTCATAGTCTGGGGTCAGTTGATAAGGGCAGAGGACTCTCTCTGAGGATTAAAGGCTGGGATAGGGGGAAGAAGTAGAGAGGCTGTACCCAAGAGGATACAGGAGAGGGGTGCCATGAGAGGGATGTAAAATAAATAATTAAAAGTAAAAAGAAAATTTATTCAACTTTGGTTTAAGCCTGAAAGTTAAGAGTTCTATTACTAGTACTATGACACACTGCCAGTAAGGGGGCACTTCGTATATTTCAACCAGCATTTACACACCTGGCATTGCATTCTTTGGGAATTAAGAGAATTTTAAATTTTTGACAAAGTGAGTTTTGTTCATGAGTTTGTGTTTATTTGTAAGAAGAATTGTTGAGACTGTCTGCATCACTATCCTGCTATAGAAGATTCTCAAAATCATACATTTTCTTGATTGTTATTAATTAGAATATGTAGTTTAGTTGTGTTAAAGAAGATAAATCCGTGATAACAATCAAAGTAATCGCCATTTTGCAGTTACTAGAAGTCGTTTTTGTTGCATTTCTTTAAAGAATTATCACATATTAGCATTAATTAATATTTTGAGATGTGCTCTCTTTTTTAAATTTATTTTTCTTTATATTATAGTTAATAACTAATAAGTACATATTGTAACTTTTGATATTACACCATTTAAATTTGCTGTAAATGGTGTGTCTTATATTTGTCATGGATGTTAAAGTATGATTTCAGTAAAATGAACCACAGTGTTTTAGTAATAGCAGGATTAGGAAATGCATCTTTCATGTATCCACTCCCTTCTTTTATGACCACAAAATTCATTACTAGAGCTTAAAAGTGTTTTTATGTTAAAAGAAGGTTACTTAAAGTATAAGAAACCAAATTTAAAACATGTTTTTAGTATCTCCATCATTAAGATTAACTGCTTATGAAATGAAGAAAGACCTGTAGATAGTCCCTGGAGAGAAGATGGAAGAATGCAAAAGAAAGGCTTTCATACCCTATAGAGTTGATAGTAGTAGGTTTTCCACACATTTGGGGAGATAGCAAGTTTTCAGAATAAAAAGGACAACATTAACCACCTACCTTCATACTTGTATTCCTTTTACCGTATTTGTCTTTTTATAAACTTTATGCCTGTCCAAACCAAATGAAGAAAAATAAATAGAAAATTAGGGAACAAAGGTAAAGACCAACCACAGTCCAGATAGTAGGACAATCAAGTGCCCCTGGCAAAGGGAAACATGAATTCGACATGAGATTAGAATATTAAATTGGCCTTCAAACTAAAAGTTTCATTAAAATTCCCTTTAGATATATGAAGGTGTAAAAAAAATCTCTGAATATAATACATTGTTTCACATTGTGTGATAAATAGTTTGACATGAAAATAAAATATCCTTGAAAAAAAGTTTGTTTATCTTTTTGTTACATTTCCACACAAGTAAGGGATCGTCCTGCCATTTTTAGCCTGATTTCCAAAACATGGTCTGCAGCATCATCCGGGCATTTCACTGCTTGTATGAAACCCAGAGTCTCGGATTCCAAACAAGACACACACAATCTGAAACTTTAGTAAGGTAACCTGGGTTAATACAAGCTTTTCAATTTTTAGCATATTTTGTTAATATAACATCACTATATATATATATATATATATATAGTGATAATTTCTATGATATATATATCATAGAAATTATTTAAATTGTCAGTAAATATTTAAATTATTTTAAAATAAAATAAAATAATTTATATTTTTACATTATTAGGAATTATTTGATGGAATCTGTTAACAAAATAACCTTTGTTGAAATTCCTTTAGATTACTATGAGAGATATTAAAAATTATAAACATAAGTGTCTATTTGGTTCAATAACTTTTTAACAGTTCTTATCTGACCCATGTTGACCTAATAAACTATTTTCCTTGCTTTTAATGTTGTCTAACTATATAAAATTTATCTTAGTGAAATTACTAAATTTATTTTAATTCTTAAGAATACATGTCTATCCTTAACTGATATCAATTTTTTGAACATTGTTGGTTGTCTGTATAACTATCCAAAAGCATTTTTTAAAACTTAAAACTACAAGAATTTATATTCACTCTAACATCAATACACTTAAATATTTTTATGTAACAAAACTTCTAGGAGTATTTAGCTAATATCTGTCTTGACTTAAGGCACACTCGAAGAGATGGAACCCTTACTTGACACTGGTTGAGTAATCAAGAACCTGAGACGAGATAGTCAAGGGACCTAACCTAAAGCCAAATACTGCTGCTCTAAAAGCAAAACAACAACAGCAACGAGCTAAATAAAAACAAAGAAAAAAAAAGAAAAAAATAAAACAAAAATGGAGCAATAAATAATCCCTAATGATATTCTGCTATAGATCAGGGCCTTATTCAGCCATCTTCAGAGAAGTTTCTTCCTACTGCACGTGGGAACAAATGCAGAGATCACAGCCGAAAATGAGAGACCTTAGGACACTCAGCTCTAAACTATATCTGTTCATCAAATCCCCTCTTCAGTGCTCAAGGAACCCTGCAGAAGAGGAGGCAGAACAAATGAAAGAGACACAGGGGACGGAGGAAAACAAGAAAGTAATGACCTCTAAATCAACATGAGCAAAGCTCATAGGAACTCACTGAGAATGAGGCAACATGCATAAGGCCTGCCTGGGCATGAACCAGGTCCTCTACCTATGTATTATGGTGTCTGGTTTAGAATTTTCACCAGATTTCCGAGTGTGTGAAAGCAAATGCTCTCTGGATCTTGTACTTTCTCTTGGACTCTTTTCTTTCTGTTTATTTGTTTTTTCCAATTCCAATGTGTTAGGTTTTTTTATCTTATTATATTTTACTTTATTATTATCCCTTAGAAGCATGCTATTTTTTTCTCCTAGTGTGAAACAAAAAGGTAGGGTTTGTTTGTTTGTTTGTTTGTTTGTTTGTTTGTTTATGGGAGAAGAGGTGAGGAGGAAATGGGAGGAATAGAAGGAGAAGAGGCCATAATCAGAATACATAATGTGAGAAAATTTTTTCAATACAAAATATTTGTAGAAAATGCATAAAAAGTTGCTTTCTTCTACATGCTGAAGCCAATTTATATTTTTGTAAAGAAATGTACAAGCCCATGTGATTTCTAATTAAATTGTAGCCTGATTCAACTTACTCTAGAGCTCAATTAAGGGTGCATAAAAATGCACTTGTTCTGTTAGAAAAGCAAATGATTGTGTTTAAGTGCTGAAAAATTTGAAAACGCGTCTCAAAATATTCAGCATTGTTACATTGTATTTTTGAGAGATATCATAGGAAAAATAAACTAATTTAAAGTTGAACACTTAGAGGACACAAATGAATTTCTACCCAAAATATATATTCAGCACAAGAAATACTGACCCCTTGCCAATACCTACAATTTTACTGCATGTTCTTTTGCATATGAATTTGACATAACTTTTGCACTTTTAACATAGATTTTTAAATAGATATAACATCACTGTATTTTTATATAGCTGAATAATGCCACCCAATATTCATAACTGCTAAAAATACAGCATTTGTAATTCAACAGAGGGATGCTAAGAACGTGAGATGTCTGAAGTTTGGGGAAATTTGCCAGCTGAGGACAGCAACAAGTAGTTCCTTTTAACAGCCCAAACAAGCACGCCTTTGATGGAGGAACACTCTCTCACTCCCCCAGCTCTCTCTTTCTCCCTGCAACATCCCATACAGGACATTTGCATTGACTTCATCAGCTTCAGATTGTTCCATCATGGATTTTAGCATGCAGTTTTTATTCTTTCATCAACAGCCAGGTTAGGATACAATTAGCGTAGACCAAAGTATTAAACATGGAAGATTATGAAAGAATATTCTAACAAAACAGTACTATCAAAACTTCTTTTTTGGAGATGAATTTGCTGGGTCATCTGGGGCTTTTATTTTTAGTCTTTTATTTCTGTGAAGCAACCTTGGAGTCTATTAAGAAAATGCTTGAATATAGATCTCAGCTTGGCTATTAGAGAAGGAAAAACTTACAGAAGGAAGAATTCGATCTCCCTAGCATTAACACAGGATTCTGAAGGCAGGAAGATGCCTTTGATTTAGCTTTTTGAAGCACTCCATACTGTTTCCCACAATGGTTGTAAGTTACTCCAACAGTCTGCAGTGACTATATTGGACACATCCTAGGCAGAATGCTTTCTCCTATTTTTTTTCTCCTTTTGATAACAGCTATCATTATTACTTTGGTCTTGCTGCATTATGATATTTAGAGTGTGGTTTTCATTCCATTTTCCTGATGATTAGCGATGTTAATGAGTTTTATTTATTTATTTATTTGTTGTCCACTCATTTTTCTTCTCATAAATGTTATTTTTTTCTCACCAGCATTTTTTAAATAAGATGATTGTTGGCATTATTGGCTATCAGGTTTTTTTAAGTCTCACATATAGCTGAATATTAACCTCTTAGACATAATACTCTTTTCTTATATTTTATGCAAACATTATTGCATTCTGAAGCTTACATATTCATTTGGAAAACTGTTTTATGTATAAGCCTCTTGAGCCTCTTGTTTGATATAACTTCATCTTTCTTTTATGTTCCTATATTCCCAGGCTTTTGGGATCAACTACAAATCATGTTGGCCATTTCTCTGTCCTAAGGCATCTCTCCTTATAATATTATGAATTTCTTGAGATGTAAATTAGTCACTTTTAATCACTATAATAAACTTCCCTAGAAATAACAATTAGAAGGAGGAAATCTTCATGTGGGTACCTGAACACATAAGTTTCATACCTGAGATTGTTGGCTCCATCAGCCTTTGGCCTAACATAAGGGATAGACATTATGGTGGATTGGCAGAGTTAAGAATGCAGGCATAACTCACAGTGTCCAAAAAACAGAAACAGGAAGGCTAGGATTCAGAATGAGTGGGTATGTTCAGGAAGCTGGATTCCTCAGAATAGAAAGGTCTCACAACAGCTCATTAGCTGGAAGCTGAGTTGTTAACACAAGATCTTTTGTAACATAATTTCATATCAAACTATAATTTTGTAACCAGTGAGATATAGGTGCGTCATTAAATTTATTTACAGCTAGGTTTGCAATACTTCCTGAATGATTTTCTGAAAACACTGCTATTCTTTAAATCACCCTCTCGGCATTATTTATTATTTGGTTGGTTGGTTGGCTGTTCTGATCTTTTAGTAAAGATTTCCCCATGCTATGCAGGCTTCTCAGTGATTCTTTGCACATCTCAGCCTCTTGAGTATTGGGAGTGTTGATACTCCACCATTAACTTCTTTTCCTCTTAGTTGAAAAATCATGTTAATTATAGTTTTGGGGGGACTACTTAAAGGTACTCTTTGTCCATGTGGATGTGTTCCTATTTTCAGACCATTACAATGGCATTTGATTACTACAGCAGTGTAGTACACCTCAAAGTCAGATACTATCCAGAAATCCTTGCTTTCACCCCTCTCCCCCACTGGCACAATTCTGTTTTAGAAAGGCAGGGCTATTGTGGTTTTCTGGAGATTACAGCAGTGGTTGACCATTTTGTTAAGAATGCCATTGGGATCTTGATGTATTCAGCATTGGATCCCTCAGAGCAGTACAAGGACTGTGGTGATTTATTACTAAAAACCTAACTATGGAGTACATTTCAATCTATCCGATTGGAGAACAAAATTACATGGTAATTCTGAGTATGAAAACACCACTTGATAGAATTTACCATGTTTCATCTTTAAAACCCTCACAAGATGAGTGTTAGAAGGAAACTACCACAGTCAAAGATAGTTAACATATAAAGGCAGAAATTAATATAATAGTGAGTTATATTACAGAAGTTTTCCTCTAAACTCTTTTAGAAACCATCCATCTTTCATCTAATTGTTTTTAAAATGCTATCCCACTTTCAAATACACAATTGTTATATTTCAAATTGGTTTGCTTTTTTTTCTTATTTTGTATAAATAGGAGATAATAGATTATAAATAGCCATATGTTATTAACCAGTACAGAAAGGTCAAAAGTTTATGTTTTCATGTAGTTAAATGTTTAAGTTGCATTTTATACTGAAAGCTACTGTTAACATCAGTTTTTGTGGCTGTGATGGTAAGGGTAGACCATTGTACTAACTACCTTCGTAACACTAAGAACACAATACCTGAGCAGAACAACTTAGGACAAAAATGGTTTTTTGAGATAATGATTTCACAGGATTGTTTCCATGTTCCTTTAGTCCTATGGGCTTGAGCAGGATAACATGGAGGTAGAAAATGTGCTGCAGGGCACAACTAAACCTGGACTGAATTCTGTATTACACAGCCTGTTAATTATATGGTCTCAAAAGCTTTGCCCAAAATATGAGTAGTGAAAATGCTTTTAGAACTTTATATTCTATATGTCAAGAAAAAAGTTATGTGTGTAAGCATCTGTGTTTGTAGGTGTGAGCTTAAGGAATTCCTGCTGTCATCTTCATGTTAACCATTTTTAAATACAGCATGCACTGTCTTGTAATGTCAGAGTCATGAGAAATATAGAACAAATAATTTTCTGATTATAATAATAAAGTATATTAAAAATTACAAAACATTATTGATGTCATTCACCTGTAAATTTTCTGAAGAGATGGGATTAAGCTAGGAAAGGGAAACATTAATGAGTATGTTAATATAGAAACTATTAGCTAATTTATCATTTTAGCTATACTGCTAAACAAATCAGAGTATCTTCAAGGGTTTTAACTATTTAGCTAAATATGGCTTTAAACTAAATTCTTCTTCTGCCTGTGTTGAAAATAGACTACATATGATTATATTTCCATAGAATTCACAACATAAGCTTCCTTCGGTTTGAAATAAGACTGTGAGGTTGCCAAGTATAAAGTTTATAACTGCTGTTATTTTGGAATATAAAGATTTCTGAAAATCCAAATGTTTTACAAAGTTAAAAAGTATTTTTTTGCTCACTTATAACTCAAAAATCACTAAAATCATTCTGCTAAACATGCCAAGGACTGTTTCTTGCCATATGCCAGCACTATCTTATTAAGTCACTGTGATTCACGTGCACATTGTCACACACAAGAGCATGGGATGCCAAAGATTGAAAATAGATTCTACTTATCTCACAGAAGCTAGAATTGTGACCATGACCTCATTTGAAGAAGTCACATACTCCTGTCTAGAGGTATTTTTTTATCCCAGTGTTAGTAGTTTTGTTCATGTATTTTTCCGTACATTTCCTATATTCTCCATATATTTTTCACTGTGGCCTGACACTGAGCACTGACAGTGACACCATAAAAGTATTTCATTTAATTGTCAGGGGATTTTCATTTACTGTAATACTTTCCTTCATCTATGAGTGAACAATATGAAACAATTATGCTAGTGAATGCAATTCAAGCTATATCAGGTATGTGTTAGCTATAATGTAATGATACATTTGATATCTATTACCAATAACTACTATTAACTGTATGTATAACAACTTAGGACTTTTATCAATATTCTGAGTTTTAAACCTTACTGAAATATATCAGTTTATTCTTTTTTTAGGGGGGGATAATTAACAGTTTAAAAGTCTGATTTGGGTCCTGCATACCCTAAGTGTCACATTTTCTATGTTTGAATATTCACTATCTATGTTTATGAAATCTTAGAGAATAGTCTAAGTCCTTTCCGTGAGAAGGATTGCATATTTTTCATTTATGCTGTCAACCAAGAATGGAATTTCTAATTTGACCAGTCTAAAATATTTAAAGCTACTGAGTCCTTGCCAGAGAATGATTTTTAAACTTCTCCAGCATTTCTCTTCTGTTAAAAAGCTATCTGTTCATGGAAGAAGGCAGTAGCAAGGAATTACTGTCTCTTTTTAAGCTGTACATACTGTTTTACGTTCTGACCCAGATCCTTAGGATATATAATTCTTATTTCAACCCCTTTTCAGTTCAGCATTTCCTCTTAATATGTACTATGCTTCCAATTCATCCCATGACTTCTGGATTCTTCCACTGGTGTAATTTGAAACATGTACTCTATTTTAAAATTTCTTTCACTTCACATAGTCAGCCTATGATACACACTGACTTATTTATATCTGCTTTTCTATTCTGAAGATATTCAAAGATTGGATTCTTTGTGATTCTGTTACCAAAGAAACTCAGTATATATTGTATATATTGTTAAGTGACAAATATATTTTCACTGCTGAAATATATACAGTTTATTAGTACAGTTGCCACATACTCCTGTTTTAATGACATTAACTGTCATCTGTTAATTTGTCATCTGTTCTGACTGGATGAAAAACAAATTATACATATGTACATATATATAAAATTTCCATATGGAAGGAAAGGACCCCCACATATGCTCTTTTATCTAGCTGAAGAGGCTTAGAAAGGACTAAGATTTGTGTATAAGAAAACAGAACAGTGTTCGTTGGATTCTTTGATTGTGATGTTGGCTGTGGTAGTTTGTTTCTGTGCTTGGCTACTTTTTGTTTTGCTGTAGAGATATTTCACCTTACACATATCAGAAATGATTAAGATGAAAAACTCAAGTGACAATACATACTGGAGAAAATGTGGAGAAAGGGGAACCCTCCTCCACTGCTGGTGGGAATATGAACTTGTACAACCACTTTGGATATCAATCTGCTGCTTTCTCAGAAAATTAGGAATAGTGCTTCCTCAAGATTCAGCTTTACCAGCCCTAAGCATATATATATGTTCAAGTATACGACAAGGGCATTTGTTCAACCACGTTTGTATCAGCTTTTCTTTTTTTTTTAATTTTATTTTTCTTTTTAGTTACATTTTGTTAACTCTGTGTCCCCGCTGTATCCTACTCCCGCATTCCCTCCCCAACCCCACACTCCCTCTCTGGTCTCCTCCCTGCCCCTTTCCAAGTCCACTGATAGGGGAGGACCTCATCCCCTTTCATTTGACCCTGTTTTATCAGGTATCTTCAGGGCTGGCTGTAGAGTCCTCCTCTGTGACCTAACAGGACTGCTCCTCCCCTGGGCGGGAAGAGGGAGTCAAGGAGCCTGACCTTGAGATCCTGTTAGAAATAGTTGGTGGGATTTAGAAAACATCATTCTGAGTGAAATATCCCAGAAGGAGAAAGACAAACACGGTATATACTCACTTATATAGACCTATAAGATATGATAAACATAATGAAATCTATACACCTAAAAAAGATAATCAAGAGAGCGGACATGGGGTAAGATGATCAATCCTCGTTTAGAAAGACAGATGGGATGTGCATTGAACGCATGACAGGGGTCTACTGAGCACATCTGAAAGCCTCTAACTAGCAGTGTTTTCAAAGCAAGGACTCATGACCAAACCTTTGGCAGAGTACAGGGAATCATAAGAAAGAAGGGGAGTTAGTCTGATGGGGAAAGGATAGGCGCTCCACAAAGACCAAATATATCTTGGCACAGGGTCTTTTCTGAAACTGACATTCAACCAAGGACCATGTATGGATATAACCTAGAACCTTCGCTCAGATGTAGCCTGTGGTAGCTCAGTAGCCAATTGGTTTCCCAAAGTGAGGGGAACAAGGACTATTTCTAACAGGAACTACCTGTTAGAAGATACCTGATAAAACAGGATCAGATGAATGGGGGGAGGTCCCCCCTATCAGTGGACTTAGAAAGGGGCACAGTGGTGATGAGGGAGGGAGGGAGGGACTGGGAGGGAATGAGGGTTCGGGGCACGGCTGGGATACAGAATTAATAAAATGTAACTGATAAAAAATAAAAAAAAAAGAAATAGTCCTTGTTCCCCTTACTTTGGAAAACTATTTGGTTACTGAGCTATCACAGGCAACATCTAAGAAGAAGTTCTAGGTTATATCCATAGATGGTCCTTGGTTGAGTGTCAGTCTCAGAAAAGACCCTGTGCCCGGATATATTTGGTCCTTGTAGAGCTCCTATCCTTTCCATATCATACTAACTCCCCTTTTTTCATATGATTCCCTGCACTCTGCCGAGGGTTTGGTTATGAGTCTTAGTGTCTGCTTTGAAACACTGCTAGGTAGAGTCTTTCAAATGCCTTTTGCGGTAGATTCCTGTCATACCTTAAATGCACATCCCATTTGTCTTTCTAACTGAGGATTGATCATCTTCACCTGTGTCCACTTTCTTGATTATCTTCTTTAGGTGTGTAGATTTCATTATGTTTGTATCAGCTTTATTTACAATAGCCAGAAGCTGGAAACAACCCAGAAGCCCCTCAGTTGAGGATTGTTGTATATCTACACAATGGAATATTACTCAGAAATAAAAAACAAGGAAATCATGAAATTTGCAGGTAAATGGTGGGAACTGGAAAAGATCATCTTGATTGAGGTATCCCAGAAGCAGAAAGACACACAGGGTATATACTCACTCCTAAGTGGATATTAGACATATAATATAGGATAAACATACTAAAATCTGTACACCTAAAGAAACTAATCAAGGAGGAGTCTGTTAAGATGCTCAATCCCCATTCAGAAAGGCAAAGAGGATGGACAACAGAAGAGGGAGAAAACAGGGAACAGGACAGGAGCCTACCACAGAGGGCCTCTGAAAGGCTCTACCGTGAAGGGTATCAAAGCAGATGCTTAGACTTATAGGCAAACTTTGGGCAGAGAGCAGGGAATCTTATGAAAGAAGTGGGAAATAGGAAGACCTGGAGATGACAGGAGCTCCAGAAGGAGAGCAATAGAAACAAAAAATCTGGGTGCACAGGGGTCTTTCCTGAGACTCATACTCCAAACAAGGACCATTCATAGAGATAACCTAGAACTTGCACAGATGTAGTCCATGACAATTCAGTATCCAAGTGGGTTCCATAGTAATGGGAACAGGGACTATCTCTGACATGAAATGATTGACCTGCTTTTTTATTTTTTTTGCAAGACATTTTTTAAAAATTCTTTATTAATTACACTTTATTCACCTTGTATCCCCCCCCCGTGGTTCCCTCCCTCCTCCCGTCCCAATCCCTCCCTTCCTCCACCCTCTGCATGCACGCCCCTCCCCAGGTCCACTGATATGAGGGGGGGGGGGTCTTTTTCCTTCCTTCTGATCCTAGTCAATTAGGTCTCATCAGGAGTTGCTGCATTGTCTTCTTCTGTGGCCTGGTTATGCTGCTTTCCTCTCAGGGGGAGGTAATTAAAGTGGCCTGCTCTTTGATCACCTCCTCCTGAGGGGGGTACAGCCTTACCAGGCCACAGAGGAAGACAATGCAGCCACTCCTTTTTTTTAATTTTTATTTTTTAAATTTTTTCCTTATCAGTTACATTTTATTAACTCTGTATCCCAACCGTGTCCCGATCCCTCATTCCCTCCCAGTCCCTCCCTCCCTCCCTCATCTCCACCGTGCCCCTTTCCAAGTCCACTGATAGGGGGGTACCTCCTCCCCATTCCTCTGACTCCTGATGAGACCTGATAGACTAGGTCAGAAGGAAGGGGAGGAAGACCTTCCCTATTGGTGGACTGGGGTAGGGATATGGGTGGAGAAGGGGGAGGGAGGGAGGACTTGGGAGGGAAGGAGGGAGGGAGCTACATGGGGGATACAAAGTGAATAAATTGCAATTAATAAAATAAAAAATAAAAATTATTATTCTTATTTATTCATTTAGTATCCCAGTTATAACCCCATCCCTCATCTCCTCCTGTTCCCACCATCCAACACTCTTCCCCTCTATGCCGCTCCCCTATCCTACTGATAGGGGAGATCCTCCTCCCCTACTATCCATCCACAGCCTATCAGGTAACATCAGGACTGTCTGTATCCTCTTTCTTTGTGGTCTAGTAAGGCCATCTCATCAGGGGAGGTGATCAAAGAGCAGGCAAACCTTGCTCCCCTTACTATGGAACAGCAGTGGAGGCTGAGTTGCCTATGGGCTACATCTGAGCAGAGGGTCTAAGTCCTCTCCATGCACGGTCCTTGGTTGATTCATCAGTCTCTGCAAGTCACCCTGAGCCCAGACTGTTTTGGCTTTGTTTTTATCCTTGTAGAGCACCTGTCCCCATTTCCTGCAGGTTTTTCTGTCTCCCTCTACTTTCGTAAGATTTCCTGTACTCTGCCCAAAGTTTGGCTATGAATCTCAGAATCAGTTTCTTTTCTATGAGATGCTCGGTAGAATCTTTTAGAGGCCCTCTGTGATAGATTCCTGTCCTGTTCCTTGTTTTCTCCTACATCTGATGTCCTTCCAGTTTGCCCTTCTGAATGAGGATTAAGCATCTTTCCTAGGGTCTTCCTTGTTGGTTAGCTTCTTTAGGACTATAGATTTTAGTATGTTTATCCTATATTATATGTCTAATATTCATTTATAAGTGAGTATATATCATGTGTTTCTTTCTGCTTCTGGGTTACCTCTTTCAGGATGGTATTTTCTAGTTCCATCAATTTGCCTGATAATTTCATGATTTCCTTTTTTTTAAAATAACTTAGCAGTATTCTGTTGTGTAAATGTACCACAATTTCTGCATCCATTCCTTGGTTGATGGACTATTACAAATAAAGCTGCTATGACAACCTTGAGAAAATGTCCTTGTTGAACGGCAGTATATCTTTCAGATATATGTTGAAGAAACAGAGAGAGGGTGGTCAGCCTTGCTTTGTCTCTGATTTCAGTGGCATTGATTTAAGTTTTTCTACATTTGGTTTGATATTGGCTATAGGCTTGCAATATATTGCCTTTACTATGTTTATTTACATTTCAAATTTTATGGTGTATAGGCTTTTGAAGGACATAATGATTTCTTGGATTTTCTCAGTGTCTGTTTTTATGTCCCCCTTTCCATTTTTGATTTTGTTGATTTCAATACTATCACTCTGCTGTTTAGTTAGGTTGACTAAAAGTTTGTCTGTCTTGTTGATTTTCTCAATGAACCATCTCTTGGTTTCATTGATTCTTTGAATTTTTTACATTGTTTCTAATTTATTTATTTCCTCTCTGAGTTTGATTATTTCCAACCTTCTACTCCTCTTAGTTATGTCTCCTTCATTTTTTTTCCTAGTGTTTTCAGGTGTGCCTTTTATCAGATGTCTAGAATTTCTTCATGAAGGTATTTAATGTTATGAATTTTCCTCTTAGCACTGCTTTCATTGTGCCCCATAAGTTTGGGTAAGTTGTGTCTTTATTTTCATTGATTTCTACGAAATCTTTAATTTCTTTCTATATTTCTTCCCTGGGTCAGGGAAGAAATGGGTAGTTGTGTAGAGCTATTTAGTGTCATGTGTATGCTGGCTTTTTGTTATTTTTGTTATTGTTAAGGTCTAGTTTTAGACCATGGTGATCTGATATGATACAAGGGATTATTTCAACATTCTCATATCTGTTGATGCTTGCTTTGTGCCCAGCTCTATGTTCAATTTTGAGAAGGTTCTGTGAGTTCCTGAGAAGAAGGTATATTCTTGTTTGGGTGAAAAGTCCTGTAGACATCTATTAGGTCCATTTGATTTAGGACCTCTGTAAATGTCATTATTTCTCTGTTTAGCTTTTGTCTCAATAATCTGTCCCTTGGTGAGAGATGGGTGTTAAAGTCTCCCATTATTAAGATGTTGGGATCAATGTGTGATTTAAGCTTTAAAATTTTATTTTACAAATGCAGAAGCCCTTCTCTTTTATGCATAGGTGTTTAGGACTTTGATGACATCCAGGTGGATTTTTCCTTTGATGAGAGCGAAGTGCCCCACCTCATCTCTTTTTATTAATTTTGGTTGAAAAACTCATTTTTTTGATATCAGGGTGACTACTTCAGCTTGATTCTTGGGTCCTTTTGCTTGGAAAAACTTTTCCTAGCCCTTTACTCTGAGGTAGTGTCTATCTTTGTTGCAGAGGTGTGTTTCTTGAATGCAGTAGATGTTGACTCCTGTTTCACCAACCATTCTGTTAGTTTGTCTTTTTATTAGACAGTTGAGTCCATTGATGTTGATAGATAATAGTGACCAATGATTTCTAGTTCCCTTTATTCTGGAGTTAGTGGTGATTGTGTTGCTTTTTTTTTTTTTTTT